>OY756259.1:11215000-11716695 GCA_963576845.1 Megachile leachella
TGAATGTTAATTCGATTAAAAATAGTTGCGAGTTTCGCACCGATTTTTTTTTATGGTACTTTGTTGAAATTCTCAAGGTGCTTGAATATTAAAAATAGTTGCAAACACCGTAGATTGAGCACACTAGTTTTGGGTACTCCTTCAAATATGTTCTCAAGGATCAATGTTGGTTGAATATTGTTAACGATTAAAAATAGTTACGATTTCACCCTCAAAATTTGCTTCGACGTTCTTTCACAGTATACTTTGGCAAATTCTCTAAGAACAGATTTTAATATTGAAAATTCCCTGTAATTTTTTCTCCATGACATCCTTGATTGAAATTCTATCACTGAGAACAATCACAAATCGTTCAAATATTTCCAATGTTTACGCAACATAAAAGGGTTTCGAACATCCTCAAGTTTACAAACTTTCTTCTCCCCTCCGGGCTGACCTACTAAAGCGATGCATGTTCGACACGCGTTTTTCCCGGATGCACCGTGTTTCCTGGTAATCGACCGCTCGAAACTTGCTGCTCGATTTATGTTTCAATCATCGGTCAAGTATCCCGATCTTGGAAAAATTGGAAAAACGCTCGGAAATGATTCTTCGTTGCAAAGCAATTAATAATCGAACAGAATCTTCCGAAGGTAAACAATAAACTATCGAAAACCGATGGCACCGTCGAAGCACTCGCACTTTCGATTTCCCGAATGAAATTTTCGCTTCAGAAGCGCGTTGATCCCTCAGGAGTCACGCGTGCCTTTCATCCTCGATCGGCCACGACGTTCGAGCAACCCCTTCGGAACGCATTAACCCCTCGGAACCGTGCAAGATAGCGTGCCGCAACGGCTTTAGCAATTATCGTCGAAGCAGCGATCGATTGTTCGATGTAGCCGTTTCCTGGAGACGTCTCATCCTCCCGTTCCCGAGCTGCACCCTGGATGCGCCTCGCAGTTGCTCCAGGATCCTATGGAAATTCGCTCCCATAGCGCGCTCTCCATTCGACCCGGCTCAATAACCGTGCATCCTCGATCATTTAGACTCTCTACTTTCCGCGGTCTCCGAATCGGGAGCTGTTCCTCTTTAACGCAATCAATCGCCACGGAAACGTCCGATGGGAATCCGAAAGCTTATTTACACTCGGTCTCCTACTGCATAATTACGACATAACTCGTTTCTTCAAACGCAACCACTTTCGATCTCCTCTCAGTTTACACTGGTCACTCGGGGGGATGGGACACCTTCAGAGGGTGAAAATCGTACGAAACCGTTGGTGTTTTCGCGTGTGGCGGAGCCGCGACGAACGGGACATACACCCGGCGCTGAATCGCGGCCAACTGAGAGGGAGAAAACAGCCCCCTAGATACTACGGTCGGGGTTGGCTGTGGCGTCGCGCAACGAAACCCCCTGCGCAACGCTTTCAACCCCATCCCTACTGGTCGCAGAACGACGAGGACCGTTTTCCACGACGAAACGGGCTATCTCGACACTTCCACGCGAAATCTACCCCGTTTGGACTCGTTTATGATTAGCGGCCAACTTTGTGTCGCGGTTTAGGGGCTTTCTTTAACCCTTGTGTCGATTCGACTCGACATCAAAATATTGTTATACTGTTTACAGGAAAGTTTCTCTGAGGCTTGCAGGTTTTTTGAAGTCTTTTAGGGGGTGCAAATTGATCTGGGACATATTTGTTTTATACACGAATTTACGTATGATTTATAGATGTTTTGGGAGGAGATGTAGGTATGTGGAGTATGTGTATTTTAGTGTGTAATGTTTGGACGCACTGGTGACACACTGAGAACGCACTAGTGACGTACTGAAGACACTGATAACGCATTGATGACGCACTGATAACCCATTAGTGACGCACTGGTGACGCAGTGATGACATTGGTGACGCACTGGTGACGCATTGATGACGCACTGATAACCCATTAGTGACGCACTGATGACGCAGTGATGACATTGGTGACGCACTGGTGACGCAGTGAAGACACTGATAACGCATTGGTGACGCATTGATAACCCATTAGTGACGCACTGGTGAAGCATTGATGACATTGGTGACGCACTGGTGACGCAGTGAAGACACTGATGTCGCACTGATGACATTGGTGACGCACTGAAGACACTGATGTCGTACTGATGACATTGGTGACGCACTAGTGACGCACTGAAGACACTGATAACTCATATGTGACACACTGCCTCATTGGTGACACACTGCTTCATTGGTGACACACTGTATTTGGAATGTGCAACATATATTTTCACTGCAATTGAATTTCAATAACAATTGTACAAAACAATTGAGAATGACTGAAGCTAAACTGTGCTAAACACTTCAACTTTCTATAGTTGCCCCAGTTGCAATAATTAGCTATCCACGACGCACCTACCTAGAAAATTGCTAAAATAAAAACTAGTGAAATTTAAATACAGAGAATGTAACATATAATTCAGTGAGATGGAAAATGTAATTTTCACGTTGTATCGAGTACACGAACAGTGTGAACACCTGACAGGCAATCGAAGCAATTAGTCGAGGCAGCAGTATACGCAATCAAAATCGATTGTTCGTATGAAAGGAGCCAGTGTCCACTTTATCATTTATCTCCGTCTCCGGGGTTTATTATGTCCGTCTTAGAGAGCCGATATTGTAACGGGAGGAGAAAGCGCGGAAGACCGATTCTATTCGTTCGGATTAAAGGGTTACGAATTCGAGAGCGATGAAAGCTCGGTGAAAGGCAAGGATATCGAGGCAAATTTGGGCCAGCTTTGAAACGGCGAAATCCAATCGGGTTTATTAGCGCAGCTCGAAATTGAGGAGCTTCGTTTGCTAATTACCCTGCTAAGTCCATTGTGCCACGGTTCCACGGTAATTTTCTCGCTGCTAACTTTGCAAGACTGCAACAATGGGATTTTAATGTTTTATGGAAAACTCCGATTGTAACTCTGATTAACCCCGTTTGATTTCAAACAGGACTTGTATTCAATGCTTCTTGCTTTGTCGAGGTATTTTAACATCTGTGTCAAATAGATCTTTTACCCATAAATCAACAAGGGTTGTTACGACTCATTCTTTTAAATAATACAGAAACATACTGTACGAATTCGTGTCAGTTTCTCAAAGTTTGGTTAGTGTTTGCTAATAATGTTACTGATGTTTTATGGTGAACTCGAATTGTAACTCTGATTAACCCCCTTTGATTTCAAACAGGAGTTATATTTGATTAAATGCTTCTATCTTTGTACAGGTTTTTACCATATTTCAACATCTGCATTAAATAGATTTTTAACCCATAAATTAACAAGGGTGTCTTGTTACGACTCATTCTTCTAAATAATACAGAAACATACTGTACGAATTCGTGTCAGTTTCTCAAAGTTTAGACATCGGTTAGTTTTTTGCTAATAATATTGCTAATGCTTTATGATGAACTCGAATTGTAACTCTGATTAACCCCATTTGATTTCAAACAGGAGTTTGATTCAATGCTTCTATCTTTGTACAGGTATTTAACACTAAAACAACCAAACCGGTTAAATGACCGCTTCATAAGTTTCTTATTGTAAGGAACACATTTTGTTAAAGTACATTCCTTAAAATCAGCATTGATTTTCATAAAGAAAAAGAATAAATGTGTGTGCTAATTTATGTTTCGTCATTTATATATTTATTCTTTAACTTCATTTTTAATTTCAAATTAAGTACATATTATACGTCGGTAGGTTTAGTGTTAACGTATTTCAACATCTGCATTAAATAGATTTTTAACCCATAAATTAACGAAGGTCTCTGTTACTACACCTTGTTACGACTCTTCTAAATAATACAGAAACATATTGTACGAATTCGTGTCAGTTTCTCAAAGTTTAGACATCGGTTAGTTTTTTGCTAATAAGTATAGGGATATCGAGTTTATAAACTTTTAGCAGGCGCATCGTCGATCGGGCTGGTAGCAGCTGGGACTTTTAATAAAGCGATCGCAAATCTTGTCGGTCGATGAAGCGAGCACCAAGAGAAAAGTGACCCTCTCGATGAGCCCCTCTCTTTTCGTCTCTCGTGTCTTATTCCCTTCGATTATAACAACGTAAAAGATATTCCTTCGAATAGTTCGCCAACTATTGACTTTGATAATAATGTTAGGGCTTTAAGGAGAAAGCTCGAACGATGTCGAAAGTTGAGTTGCTGATCGATAAAGTACTCGAGCCTTTTCATTTTCTTGCTGGCAATCTTTATTTTAATATTCCTTCTCGATGAAAATTTATATTTTATATTATGATGAATGAAAAGTTAAACATTTTTATTGTTTTCTGGTTTTTTAAGTATTTTGACTTTGAACGGTCTGAGAAGATTTAGAGGGTGTTTCTATAGGGGATGTTTGTACAATTGTGTTAAAAGTATAATTGCTTTTGAAATGAGTGTATATATGATTTTAGTCATAGTGAAAAAATTTTGAAATCATATAAGCCTTCGTCTATGAAATATTTTTTTTTATATTAAGTGGTAGTTGAAATAATTTAATACAGCATCCATAGTGCAGTCAAACTTATCTTCTTGTAACCACAAATATTTTTGTTCAACCTTCATAAACTTTAAACTATGCAATCTATGCAAAGTTTCAATTATACTTATAGTCCCTTAAAAATTACAATATGCATGATAATATAAAAACTATAACACCCATTAAAAATTGTAATACTCTCTATTAAAACCCCTGAAAAATAGTGGTAAACTATGTATCGATACACAGTGAATAAAAATTGAATTCTACTCCACCCAAAAAAGTGAATTTTCGAACAAACAACACTCGCAACGTCCAACATCGAGGATCGTTTTGGCTGGTGTACAAAAAGCATCGAGCGAAGTCTATGTTCACCCTTTTCGTTCTCGCCCCTCGAGAGCACGTGACGCAAACAGACAGCACCATGATCCCATTGTGTTCCGTGTCCCTCGCGGGGCCGAAAAATCTCGTCATGGGGTACGGAACTTCATTGTCGAGCAATTTATCCTGCATTCAAGCATCGACCGATACGTTGAATCCTTTTGTAGGCGTTCCTCCCCGATTCTGGACTAGCTTTTTATCACGGTCTTTAATTCGCTATGCCATGGTACTTGTGGCCTCGTCATCTCGTTCGATCGGACGCATTAACCTTCTAAATGCGAGAGGCGTATACCACGGAAGTAACTGCTTATTTATGAACATCTGTTTGAAGTCGGAGATTTGAGTGTTGGGAGTTTGGGGGTTGGGGGTTTGACGGGTGGAACGTTTGAGGGGTTGAAAATTTGGGAATTTGGGAATTAGAGCATTTCGAGATTTGGAGATTTGAGGATTTGGGTAATTTGGGATTTAGGGAATTTGGGATCTAGGGAATTTGGAATCTAGGAAATTTTGAATCTAGGGAATTTCAGATCTAAGGAATTTGGAATCGAGGGAATTTGGAATTTGGTGAATTTGGGATCTAGGGAATTTGGGATCTAATGAATTTGGGATCTAGGGAATTTGGGATCTAGGGAATTTGGAATCTAGAGAATTTGGAATCGAGGAAATTTGGAATTTGGTGAATTTGGGATCTAGGGAATTTCAGATCTAGGGAATTTGGAATTTGGCCAATTTGGAATCTAGGAAATTTCAGATCTAAGGAATTTGCAATCTAGGGAATTTTGGATCTAATGAATTTGGAATTGTTGAATTTTCATAATTGAGTGGCAAAAATAAATCTGAATCGATAACTTATAAAACGTCGGTAATTAGATGTCGATAAATATGAACATTAAATTATCGACTATTAACTCGATGCCACTCGATTCAATTTTAGATTCTCAAATATTAAAATAAAATAATTGTAATATTGCTTTATGTGCTTGTTTTCTTCATGAAATTTCTATATTACATTCTGTTATCGTGTGTGGTGTTGATCTGATATTTCTTCCCATCTTTCATAATTACAAATATAAAGAGTTTAAAAGTTATAAGTGTTTATTTTAATTGTTTAATATTTAGTATATTCCATTAGGAATGTAGAGAATTTTGAATCTAGGGAATTTCAGATCTAAGGAATTTGGAATCTAGGGAATTTTTGATCTAGGGAATTTGGAATCGAGGGAATTTGGAATTTGGTGAATTTGGAATTTGGCGAATTTGAAATCTAGGGAATTTCGGATCTAAGGAATTTGGAATCTAAGGAATTCCAGATCTAAGGAATTTGGAATTTGGCGAATTTGGAGTCTAGGGAATTCAGATCTAAGGAATTTGGAATTTGGTGAATTTGGAATCTAGGGAATTTTTTCTCTGTCGAATTGGGAATCTAGGAAATTTGGAATTCGGCGAATTTGGAATCTAGGGAATTTGGAATTTGGCGAATTTGGAATCTAGGGAATTTCAGATCTAAGGAATTTGGAATTTGGTGAATTTGGAATCTAGGGAATTTCAAATCTAAGGAATTTGGAATCTAGGGAATTTGGGATCTAGGGAATTTGGGATCTGGGGAATTTGGGGTCTAGGGAATTTGGGATCTAGGAAATTTGGGATCTAGGGGATTTGGAATTGGGGGATTTGGAATCTAGGGAATTTGGGATCTGGGGAATGTGGGATCTAGGGAATTTGGAAGTCGGTGAAATTGGAATTTAGGGAATTTGGAATTGGGGATTTGGGGAATTCGGGGAATTTAAGGAATTTGGGGAATTTGGGAAATTTGGGGATTTGAAGATCTGAATATTTGTAAATTTGGAACTCAGAGGATTTGAGTATTGTTACATTTGAGAGTTTCGAGATTTGAGTATTTGGAAGTTTGGAACTCGTAAAATTTGAGTATTGATAACCTCAAAGATTCAGCTATCTAAATATCTCAGTATACTATTTCATAACAAGTAAATTTCATAATATAAAAATTGAGAAAGTAATAATTTGCGCATCAGAATATCGAACACAACCCTGGGACACGCGAGAGTCGTACGAGTTGGCGAACTAGCCCAGATAGTGTGAAGAAAAGAGGGCGGGTGGTCTCCTTCTAATCAGCCCGTTCGTTAATCAGTATCGCGTAGCCTGCATTGTTTTCAGCGAATTACGAGGGAAAATAGGTCAGCTCAGTATAACAAGCGCGTATTGCGGATGCGTTTTATCGACGGATGTTCGATTTTTACGAGACTCTCTGTTCGAAGAGGAAAAAATTCAATCTTTTGATCCATCATCGACAGCATTCCCCTTTAACCGTTTATGACGCCAGCCTCGATCGGCGATGGCGATAAATAAAAGCGCAAGTGGTGTACAATTAAAGCGCATAAAACTGTCGGCGGTTAACGTGATCCGCAATTAAGAGTTTTGTCATTTGACGAGGCGGAGAGGGTGCCTTATAATTTACCCCATAAATAATTCATGTTCGCGTGGTTGCGCGCGCCAATAGCCTGCTATTATGCGAACGAACCGGCTCAGGGGTTGTTGCCTGAATTATGAATATTCAGTGCAGTTCGCACATCGTACACACTGTCCACTATTAACCCTTTCATTATTAACGTCGGGTATGGTTAGTCATTCACGGAGCGATGTACACGCGTGGCGATATTATGCGTTACTGGATTCACGCCTGGATGTAGTTCTGTGCTTATTAATTTTTATTTGTAGCAATTTTTGTATATGGCGATATAACGCGAGGTTGCACGAACGATTTCCATGTGTAGATATAACGTGTGACGGGTTTCGAGTTGTCAGAATATGTACTTGTAGCGATTTTTGTATATGGCGATATAACGCGAGGTGATTTTCACTTACATGATTTCTGGGCGTGGTACTATAACGTGTGATCATTTTCACTTGTCGGTAATTCGGTTTATAGCGATTTTTGCATGCGGCGATATAACGCGAGGCAACTTCCATTTGCAACGATTTCCACGCTTGGCATTATAACAAGTAACTATTTTCACTCGTCAGCAATTCTACTTGTAGTGATTTTTGCATACGGCGATATAGTGCGAGGCAACTTCCACTCGCATCGATTTTCACGCTTGGCGATATAACGTGTAGCAATTTTCACTTGTCAGTAATTCTATTTATAGTGACTTTTGCATGCGGCGATATAGCGCGAGGCAACTTCCACTCGCAACGATTTCCACGCTTGGCGATATAACGTGTAACAATTTTCACTCGCTGGCAATTCTATTTGTGATTTTTTGTTTACGGCGATATAACGCGAGGCAACTGCTACTCGTAACGATTTCCACGCTTGGCGATATAACATGTAACCATTTTCACTCATCAGCAATTCTACTCGTAGTGATTTTTGCATACGGCGATATAACACGAAACAACTTGCATTTGCATCGATTCCCACTCTCGGCAATATAACGTGTTGTTATTTGCACTCGATAATTCTATTTGTAGTAATTTTTACATATGGCGATATAACGCGAGACAACTTTCATTTGCAACGATTCTCACTCTTGGCAATATAACATGTTGCTATTTGCACTCGATAATTCTATTTTTAGTAATTTTTACATACGGCGATATAACGCGAGTCAACTTTCATTTGCAACGATTCTCACTCTTGGCAATATAACGAGTAGCCATTTTCATTCAGTAATTCAACTTGTAGTGATTTTTGCATACGGCAATATAACGCGAGGCAACTTCCATTTGCAATGATTTTCACTCTTGGCAATATAACGTGTTGCTATTTGCACTCAGTAATTCTATTTGTAGTAATTTTTACATATGGCGATATAACGCGAGGCAACTTCCATTTGCAATGATTTTCACTCTTGGCCATATAACGTGTTGCTATTTGCACTCGTCGCAATATTTACAGATGACAATTTCTACACCTTATAATTACCTCACATGATGATGCTACTGGTATTCAATTATCTTGTGCGGCAATATAACAAGTGCT
Organism: Megachile leachella; assembly: GCA_963576845.1. Lineage (NCBI taxonomy): Eukaryota > Metazoa > Arthropoda > Insecta > Hymenoptera > Megachilidae > Megachile > Megachile leachella. The sequence continues at coordinate 11,223,880 of OY756259.1, forward strand.
GACTTTCATATTCCACTATATAATACTGTTTGCCACTTAAGGTGATATGAGAAGTGACTATAATTATATAGTTATATAGTTACATAGTTATATGCATAGTTATATAGTTATGTAGTTATATGTATAGTTATATGTATATATTGTATAGTTATATAGTTTTATAGTTACATAATTATATGTATAGTTATATGTATAGTTGTATGTATATATTGTATAATTATATAGTTATATAGTTATGTAGTGATATGTATAGTTATATGTATATATTGTATAGTTATATAGTTATATAGTTACATAAGTATATGTATAGTTATATGTATAGTTGTATGTATATATTGTATAGTTACATAGTTATATGCATAGTTATACAGGTACAGTTATATGATGTACACTATAGCATGACAAGTACCATATGAACACACATGAAAATCTACCACCTGAAACCGACTAAAAATATAACGTTACGTTTCTTTTGAAATCAACCCCGCCAAAGCGTATCATTTAACACAGATAACGTGTACATTCTCCAAAAGGCAATATACCATTTCGAAACGTAATAATGATTCAGTGGAAATGCGTAATTTCGTTCATTACCCGTCAGATTTGTACGTCATTCAAGTGTAATCGGATTCTGTCGGATTTTATTATTCCGTGCATGAACCGTGTCACCGTCTCGTCCGTTTTAATTAATTGACTGTAATCCTGTCATGAAATGGCCGGCGATGACACGCTCGCTTACATCCAACTCGAAATCCGAATGCAAAAACGATAGAATCGATTTGCTCTTATTATCTCGTCGACGCGAAATTGTCGCGGTATCACGTTTTTCTTCCTTCGTGATCGTTACACGCTCGAGAGCTCACGCTCGTTTCGGATGGGTGCCATTAATTGGCCACCATCGGTGATTCTTCCTTTTTAATTCAAACAGAAATTGCATCGTTCGCGGTATCCTGCTACGCTCCATTTTTCGAACCGTTCTATTCGCTCATTTTTCACCGATTTTTTACGATTATTGCAACTTTTTTTTTATTTTGCTGTGTTATATTTGTTATAGATACACGCTACTGTTTTAGTAATTCTTATTGGTTATTCTTTTCGTAGTCTCATTTCTTCGTATTCAAGTTTATTTTACTGTGCCACTGTATTCTGTTATGGTACTATTTTAGTTTTACCTTGATACTACTTTCGTTACAATATTATTTTAATTATTACAATTTTAATACTAGTACTACTGTTGTACTTCTATTCTACAGTTATATTATACTGTAACAATATGTTAATTTATTATTATTAATACACAATAACCTTCTCTCAGAATTAAAAGAATTTTTCTCTGCTTCAGGAGTTCAAAGGACGCTGCACGTTCTCCACAACTCCGAACAGCCCGCATCAGTGTTCGCCATTTTGGAATCAGGAAACAAGGTGGTACCTCTCATAGCTGACGGGCTCTTCGATCTATTAATGTACAAAATATCGAGCATCTACACGAACAAGATGCAGAAGGTGGAATCCAAAGGTCCACGATTCGAAATCGGCGATTTCTGCGTGAAACTTGGCAGCGTGACAATTAATCAGAATTTCAAAGGCGTCCTCGTTGAAGTATGTATTCTCAAATATTGACTAAAACTCCACTGTAACAAGTTTAAAAAATTTAATACAGAATTCCACTGTTACGTACAAATCAATAGCTTTCATTACGGTTGAAATTTCGCGTTGCATACCAATTTATTTACTTTAAAATTTTATTTGTACGGAGATATGGAAGTAAATTCCTCTTGAAAACATTCTGATCAATCAGTGGGATATGCAGTTAACAAGAGATGATTATTTGTTTTCCGAAATTAAATTTTGTTTGTAGTACATCTTTAATGATTTGTTACGTTGCGATTTATAAGTGAAGAAATATTTGTACGTTTTTGATGTATCGAAGACTGTAATATTAACAAAGAGTACGTAACACATATCCAAAATTATATATTATATATAATATACATTTCATTTTTTTCATTTTTTTTATTTTCCGAAATGAAATTTTGTTTATAATACATCCCCAATAATTTATCACATTGCGTTTTATAACTGAAGAAATATTTATACGTTTATGACGTGTCAAAGAGTGTAATATTAACAAGGAGTAACTTACATATCCAAAATTATATTTATATATTATATATATAATTTACGAAGCTGCAAAAAATAAAGCTACCAGCAGAACTTACACCACAGCCATAAGTTCGCCATCGCCCCGAGCGATGCCCAAAGCCCGAACTAATTAGGGTAAAAAATAATGCAAGAATCAGAGAGCAGGCATCTTTTCCATTTAAGAAACTCCGAAACTTTTCAAACCGGAGAAACTTTTCCTCGAGCGGATAATCGGTTGAATTAATAATCGTGGCAGATGTCTAGCTCGCTGATTTCCGCGAAACTCGTTACCAGCCCGTTCCCGAAGGAATCCGAGCTGCTAATTAACTTGCGATTTAACTTGAAAATTGCTGAAACACTGCTCGAATAATCGATTGATTAGTGCGGTCGCTACAACTCCTCCAACTCTCATAATTTCCCCAAATTAAACTCTTAAGGTCTGACAATTTTGCTTATTTTCTGCCACGTGGTTTTTAACCTTTTGCAGTATTTTGATTCGTTTCACGTTTAAAGTTTTACAAATTAAATCTTGCAATTAATTTAAACTGACTGAAAATAACTGAAAGTATTTGCAACTACAGAAAATAAATATAACAAAATTTTATGCAAGTATTCAGTTTGTTAGAAGCAAAAAATGTTTTAAAAATTTTCAACATGGCAGTCAACGTGTTAACATAACTTTAAGTAAACAGCTACTGAAAAAAATTTTAAACTTAACCTCAGTGTTTATACGATTGCGTAATTTTTGTATCTATAATAATAACTTGCTATGTAAAAAGAATTGGTAACAAAAGGGTTGAGCATAAAATTCTCGGTCAGCTTTCACCGCGACAATGGTGTAACTTCCGTTCTACAAACCGGAAACAGTTCGTCCGTAGCGAATGTGTTGTTCTCTAAAGCGATCCTTCGTAGTGGCCATTCGTATCGATAACAGCGCTGTTTATACCCTCACACGACATACGTTACGATAAACCTCCGTGTTCCTCCATTAATTTCACCGGAAGAAATACTACAACCCATCGGCTAACTTACGATCTTCTTCTCCTAGGAGAAAAATCTCCTAGACCACTCGGTATACAGATACGGATAATTTTATTACCTGGAAACTTTCTACGAGTTTTGGTTGTTCTGCTATTGCTAATAAATAAACGGTCACAATAGGATACTAAATCGGTCTTTTCAGAGATGTTAGGTAATCGGTGGTTTCTTGCGATTGCAATCGGAACCCTTTGACACCCTGTCGAGATGATCTTGACCGGAAAAGGGAAACTGCCTGCGAAAAGAACTGCCTTTGATCTTTTTATCGCTGGTTTGCTTTGGAGCTCAGCTTCGACAAGTTTTTTGTGACACGCCATTTTTGGGGAGATTGGAATTCGCGAAATTGGGAATTTAATTTTATTTAGGTTTTAGATTTGTAGATTTGTAGATTTGTGGGTTTCTAAATTTCCAAATTTCCAAGTTTCCAAGTTTCCAAATTTCCAAATTTCCAAATTTCCAAATTTCCAAATTTCCAAATTTCCAAATTTCCAAATTTTCAAGTTTCCATATTTCCAAATTTCCAAGTTTCCAAGTTTCCAAGTTTCCAAGTTTCCAAGTTTCCAAGTTTCCAATTTTCCAAATTTCCAAATTTCTGAATCCACCAACTACCAATTTACCCAATTTCCAAATCCTCCAGTTTGTAAATCTCCCAATTTCCAAGTTATCCAATTTCCAAATCCTCCAGTTTGTAAATCTCCCAATTTCCAAGTTACCCAATTTCCAAATCCTCCAGGTTCCAAATCCCCCAACTTCCAAATCCCCCAATTTCTAAATTTTACCAGAAATTTTCTACCTCTTCCAATTTGTTCCAGGTGGAGTATAGACCCTGCGTTGTTCCAGGAAGTGCATGGGAATTAATGCGTGAATTTTTGCAAGGATTCCTTGGATCTACAGTGTCCAATCAAGCACCACAATATTTACAGGTAATAATTATTACCATTACATAATAATATTAATGATAGTATGTCTATTACCATTTATCTATTTTTTTTAGAACCGAATGAACGATATTTATCAACCCTTGGATACCATTCAACAATATTTGGAACACTTTGGACAATACAGGAAGGCCACAGCTGTAATTTAAGAATTTCCATTTAATTAACTAATTAATGTATTATATGGCATATATTTCATGCTGTCTTTTCAATTGTCAAGTTAACTTTTAATCAAGTTTAACTTTTAAATTATTCAGTGTTCATATAATAGGAGTGTACTTCCAATAAATGTTTCTGAAGGATATTTTTTTTGTGTACTTTAATATTTATATATTAAGTAAATCTATAAGTTATGCTATATAGCAGTTCTCTAATTTATCTAAAAGTTTTCTAATTTATCTGCTGCAACATCATTTCCTAATGTATCGACGGTCTTATCACTTCCTAATTTATCAACGGTTTTGTCACTTCCTAATTTATCAACGGTCTTATCATTTCCTAATTTATCAACGGTTTTGTCATTTCCTAATTTATCAACAGTTTTGTCACTTCCTAATTTATCAACCTTCCTAATTCATAAATTAAAAATGGCAAAACTTTGCAAGTAAACTCTTTGGTATAAAAGAAGATGACTGTAAGAATGGTCTTTAAGAACTCAAAGAAAAATTTGTTACACCTCTTATGTCATTCCCTGTATTACCGACAACATACAGTACAGTGTGCGAATTGTTCTGAACACATAATCCTCATATTCGGACCCACGTTACAAACAGCATAAAGTCCATATGAATAGATATTTAATAAAAATATAGCATATTAATTAATAAAATTAATAAAAATTGCGTTTTTATAAAAATATAACTGATGGCGCCATCTCTCCTGCGAACGGGGTGAACTACACACTTTTGAAACACCTCCTTCATTAGTTCCCATACATCACCGCTAGACGGCGCCACATATACATTTTAGGTCAATTAACATAGTTGATTTTATTAATTAACTATAATATAAACTGAACTGCTTCTAACAAGACCAATTAATTTCGAATTGTTTTGCCTTTACCAAGCCATTACCAATTTAACTTTTCTTTGAAAATACCGTCATGCTCTGATTCATATCAAAATTTACAGATAAACACCTTTTTAAAAAAGAATTTGTGAGATCGGTTTTTACCGATTCGAAAAAAAAGCGCCACCTGCCAAATTTGTATACCCTTTCGTAATAAGCCACAGTCGATAATCCCTCTATTTATATCGCATGAAAATGCCGTCCACGCGTAATCTATCTTATACTTCCATACGTGGTTCGTGGTATTATTCAATCTGTTGAGCAGTCAGATTTAGTATGTGACTGACGAAGAATTTAGATAACAAATTTTATCTCGATATGTTTACGTTTTAACGATGCCTGAACGATGAACGATACAAAGTAGCTAAGCAGATTCGCAAGGGATAAAATCTGAGGTAACTAGACAGTTTTGACAATCTGACAGGAAGATTTAACAGGTTACTTTAACAAATTTATGTTTAATATTATTTCTGGTTTATAATTATATCTGTCATTGTATACTATCTTATTGAAGTTTAATCTTAATTTTAAAATTTGTGTGCAATTTGATATATCTTGCAGACAGATGGTTTATCAACGAGGAAATCAGAGGGAAGGTTCCCCACACTATGTTTTGTTGTATTCGGATGATGAGAATAGTGGAGACGAAGAAAGCATATCCTTGCAACCTCGTAGTAGAACTACATCATCACCACGTAAAGTGGAAGTCATAACTGTTCAACTTAAAGCAGAAGATACGTTGCAAGCTTTGGCACTGCGATATAGATGCACGGTAATGATAAACAAAGAAGTAGATAAGGTATTAAGCTGCAGTTTAATTAAGTTAGTTATATTTATAGATATCAGAATTGAAGAGAATTAACAAGATTCATAAAGAGAATGAAATATATGCAAGACGCTTCATAAAGGTACCTATTCAACCATTTTCTATCTTAACTGAATCGCTCGAAAAAAATCAGAGTGGATATACAGACCAAAGTGAAGTAAGCATACCTACAACTAGTAAAGAAACAGAATGTACAGTAGCAACAAATCTGTTATTGAGAGATTCAGTTGTGACTGAATTGCCAAAAGCGGAAATCAATACAATTATATTAAATTCAGTGTGTGAACCTTTGTCATCGTATAGCAGTTCTAATACTTTAGAAATTGCTAGTTCAGAAAATGATCAATTAATTGCCACGACAGAAAGTGACTCACAAAACTCTCATTTAACAGACGCGTTTAAATGTTCTGGTGATGACTGTGGATTATCCTGGACACAACTCCTTGGATTTTCCCTCTTATTAGGTTTTGCAGGTCCTATTATATACATACTTTACATAGCTGAATTCTCATCTAAAAATCATTCAGCTGCTAATCACTAGTATTCCATTGAGGATAAAACACTATAGTACAAGCTGCTGAATTTGCAGGATGTGCTGTCTTAATGTAAGCTTATAAAAGACTATTTTAATTCAAATGAGTGAGACTGTATTAACAGATAAATTTGGAATCTCTAAGTATTTGCCATTACCATTTAGTATTGGCATAAATAAGATACTTAGCGAGTAACGTGATACTCTAAGTAAACGAAAATTATAAGGTACTGTTAAACAGCATAATACATTGTGCCTTTGTGATTAAATATCTGTTTGATACATTATATAATGGTCTTAAATGCATATGCTATTGCATATGCAAATGAGTATTAATGAGCTTCGGTTTTTGTTTCATTGATCATTAAATGTGATTTATCATAAACCGAGATTGCCAAAGATGTATTCATTGGCATTTGAATTATATCAAAATATATTATCGTTTTCAAGTGTATAAGGCTTTAAAAGATTGCGTAGTGTTAAGTAATTTTTAATCTTTCTTTTTATTAATGATATTGAGAATGAATCCATTAAGAGTATTTGATACTTGCAATCGAATTATATATTAGACATCTGCAATGCTGTTGTTACATTGAGTAAGTGTAAGTTACTCTCTTATTACACATAGTGATACTAAAGATGAATTTTGATAATATTTTATTACGACGCTGTTAAAATTATGTATATTATGCTTTTGATAAGACAACTGTTTTTTCTCGTTGAAATTTATAAAAATATATATTTTAACAAAAAAATGTCGTTCAATATCCCTCCCATTACTACAACGTACCCAGATCATGAGGAAAATAATCACACTATTTTAATAAAAAAAATGTTGTACAGAAATGTTTATTTATTAATTTCAGATGTTACAAGTCATAAATCAGGATGGTAATTTTTGTTTATGTAACCTTCGATTTACGACGGTGTTACTCTTCCCTGTAATATAGTAAAGACGAATTATTACTTATTAATGTAAATACTTCACAAGTACATTTTAAGTCATGTTATAAAATTTCAGAAAACGAAATATCTTTCAATATTATAAATTCAGAAGACCGTCGTTATTTTCATCATTAGACAAATATTTAAGATCAACTGATATACTTTCAATATTACTAACCATGATGTACCACAACATCAATGATCTTAAAACTTCTTGAAACTTTTCTTGGATCCAGTTCCTTTGGAAACCTTCAAAACATTAAACCTAACTGTTTTACTGAGTGGCCTGCATTCACCTATAGTTACCACATCCCCAATTTCTACGTCTCTGTAAGAAACAGAAAGGAACATAAATATTATAAACTACCTACCATTTAAAATACCAATAATATATTTAAAATATTATTCAGTGGACGAATAAGTAACTTCACGTAGTTCTTCAGAAGACCGTCGTCAATTTCATCATATAATATCAATTTTAAAATGAACTATGTAGTATCATAATACAAACCTGAAGCAAGGACTTAAGTGAACACTCATGTTCCGATGGCGTTTCTCAAATCGATTATATTTCCTGATGTAATGTAGATAATCTCTACGTATAACAATTGTCCGCTGCATTTTCATTTTCTGCACAACACCAGTCAGAATGCGACCTCGTATAGAAATGTTACCGGTAAATGGGCACTTCTTGTCAATGTAAGTTCCTTCAATTGCCTGTAAGGTAAACAGATAAGTTAAACTTCTGAACATCATGCTAGGTATTTTTAACGAAAGGAACACTTACCTCACGTGGTGTTTTGAAACCAAGCCCTACATTACGGCTATATCTCATAGGCTTCCTCCTTTTGGGGCCCAAACCTTTCTTGCGATTAAGAAAGATTGTAGGTTGCTTTTGAAACGCACGCTCGGTCTAAAAGCGTAGAAACACATCTTTATATCACGCTGCTAGTAAAACGCTGTTTGTGACCTAACCACGTGTAGCACTATTAGAAGTTATAGCCTTCTCACGATATTTCAAAGCAATTAATTCTTTCATCCCATTATGTCCTACGTTAAATATAATCGTATACGTAAAAATATTCACAGCTACCCCGGACAGACGTGAAATATCATACACATTACAGCTACTAAATCGTACACGTACCTGATCTGCCATCTTGCCGTATTGAAAGGGCAATGCAAACCGGAAAGCTGACCAACATCACTCCAGTAACCAGAAGAGCCAACCTGAAAGAATGAATACTAATTTTAGCGGGAATTTCAGAATTGAAGAACCTCTTGGTAGAGGCATTTCCATTGGTAGACATTTTCCCCAGAAAAGCAAGATTTGCACTTGCACGAATATACAAAAGTCTCGATGTGAGTGTTTCGTGGATAGACATGTGATAAGGGGTGCAAGTTAAATCATCGAACCAACAAAATTTATTAAAAATCTTTATTTTATAATATTAGCACTACATATTAATTGAAGTCGATCATCATGACAGTGATTGGTAAGTTTGAAATTCACAGATCGTTATCATAATAATTTGAGATAATTAAAATCAGCATACACATGTAGGTGATTCTTTCGTTATGTGATGTAAAATAAATGACATCAACTTATTTCGGTTCACCGTCTTTTGGTATTATATTCTACATTCTTAAATGCCTTCAATTATTTTTACTACAGTAAGGTGGTTATTCGCTAAATGAATAAGTGAAAACGAGCGATGTTTATTGATATGTTGGGGCAGCATAATTGGAAAATTAATAGAAATAAATGTTGTCCACTCCTGAACTATCCATCAATAAAACGCAAAAAATTTATATTCTTCGCTATTTGTTCGTTCATTGTCTATCACTTCTTTTGCATTTTTATTGCCACTGTTTCACGCGGCGTTTCATACAATTAGGTTACAAATCAATGGTAATCAGCGGTCGAAATGTGCATTTAGTGGCGCTGTTGTCGTTGCGTAGCGAATGAATCACCATATACAATTTGCGCGGGAATGTATCCATGTATTTTATCAGTGGACTAAATTAATTGTCGGTGCGATGTTTTTACGTCTCCAGTTAATTTTCTAAAGTTTTCACATAATTTATGATACTTATTGTTGTTTTCTTTTGTTAAATTATTTAATTGAAAAAGTTTTGTAAAGTGATATTTTTAATTATTTGGATAAACTTCAGTTTTTAATTCTTCTAACACTTCAGTTATTCCAGGTAAAGATAATTGGCATTTTTTGTAACTAAAACACTTCATAATGTATTAAAAACTTTATAGAAAAAGTAAATTAATTGTTACCTTTTTTTGTTTCATTAGCTAAATCTGTAGCCACATTATTAATAAAAATGGTAAATTCACCGTCCAAATTATATAAACGGCCATTTACAGTATGTATAGAAGGAAACATAGGAAGTGGTAAAACAACATTTCTTAGTCATTTTAAAAAATATGATAACACAACGGTTCTAGAGGAACCAGTAGAACTTTGGCGAGATGTTGCTGGGACAAATTTATTAGTAAGGTTCCTTAAACTTAAATTTATCAGTATAAATGTAATATTTATATTTTTTATAACAGTATAATATTAACAAATAATGACTATCTTTAGGAATTAATGTACAATGATCCTTCACGTTATGCCTTTTTATTTCAATCTTATGTGCAATTAACTATGCTTCAACTTCATACATATAAAACTCCATTTCCTTATAAAATTATGGAAAGATCCGTCTACAGTGCGAGATGTTTTATAGAAAATATGAAGCGTACAAAAATGTTGCGTGATGTAGAAGTAGTGGTTTTGGAAGATTGGTATGACTGGTGCATACAAAACGCTAATATAGAAACAGATTTAATAGGTAATATAATTTGCATTAAATCATATAACGTTATTAGTTTACATTATTCATTATTTTTTCTTAAACAGTATATTTAAGAACATCTCCAGAAACTGTATATCAGAGGATGAAGGCAAGAGCAAGAAAGGAAGAAAATTGTGTATCATTAGAGTATTTAAAACAGATTCATGATATTCATGATGAATGGCTTTATCATCGAACATTATTTAGTATACCTGCACCAGTCCTAGTATTAGATGGAAATAAAAGTTTGCAGGGAATGTTAGTAGAGTTTGAAAATTGTACAAAGCAGATTTTTGGTAAGGCAGTAAAAAATGAAGTAAAAAATGTAATTACATTGTCACCGACAAAGTCTATAACATAAGTTATAATAGGTGTGTAAAATCGATAAGTATAGTGTTAATCAACAAGATTCTGTGTATTATTTTTTTGTATATCGAATTCAGTAGACATAATCTAATTTTGTATACTTGTTTATCTTGTGTGTATGATTTTATGCTTGTCTAATGTACATTTATAATAGTATTGTAATGACAAATTTAATGCTAGTTAGGGAATAAAAATAAGAAAAAGAATTGAACATTCATTTAATGAACAATGTATATGTATAAATTTAATATCATACATAAAAAATTATTTTTTATAATGTGTGTACATATTTATAACTATACAATATGGTATTTTGTGCAGTAATAAAAAATATATACTAATTAAAAATTAGTTTACTAATAACATTTATATAATAAAATAACTTTGTATGTAAAATATATTATATTCCATTAAATTCTACTACTCTGATATAAGTAGTAATAATGTTTTGTTCAATGATTAAAAGTACATTATTTATACAAATATATATGTTATAATAAACTGTACAAATTATTTGAATATAATTATATTCAGCTAAATTATTAAGGATGCATGTAGTATGGTACAGTTACTCCAAATTTTTGTGAGCAGATACAAGTTGTACAGCACAATCATATTCTCTACAAGCCCATAATACCTTTATTAACTTACCAATTTCTGCATCTTTAGTATTTGCTTGTTTCCAATCAAGAAATATTTGATATACTATCTGGAAAGAAAATTATTACATAAGAAAACATGTAATACACAACACAATCAAATAATAAAAACTAATATGTCTGACAAATAGTAATGTAATTTACTTCGCCTATCCCTTTGAATCTGTAATTTTCTTCAAATTGATCAATTTGGCCATTTGTATATAACAATTTCCTGGCAACATCCCTCCAATTACGTCCTATGTATGTTTTAATAGTAAATATGTCCTCCACAGTAATTTCCTCAGTAGAAGAACACAGATGTTTTACTTCGATTGGCATTTGTCTAATTTCTGGTTTCAACCATTTATCATCTGACATTTCTGCGTTATTCATAGGATATTGATTGATATTGCAAATATAACTAGTTTTAGGACCAATTTTCACACCATTCGAATTAATTATGTTGTAATTTACAACATTTGTACCTTGTGCTGTAAAATAGGAAATAATATATTTAAACATGAATTACATCAAAGTAATAAATCACCAGTTAAAAATAATCAAAATAAATTGTACTTGCAGTATTTATATTGTTTTGATTTCTTTTTTGTTTTAATATTTGGTCCTTTATGTTGATTTTCGTTAGTCGCGGAATTAGTTGAGTCGTCGAAGTTTTGTTTAGTGGAAGAAGAATTAGTATTTGTTGGTATCGAATCATTTAATACGGAATTCTGTTTTTCCGATGATGTTACATTATTTTCTTCAGATTGCTCTGTTGAAGCAACTTGAGCAAATCTTGATTTTGTTTTTATTTCTTCATTCTCTGTATTTAGATTATGTGTATACCCACTGATTTCTATCCGCGGTGGATCGGGTTTTGCATCTGTTGTTAACATACTAAATCGACGAGATAATACCGATAGTATCGACATTTTCTCCAAGATCTGTATTGGAAGTTTTTTTTTATCAAAAGCTTTGTTTCTTCTCGTAGGAAGAAAAAATAAACAACTTACATATAGTTACAAAAATTCTCCTATTTTTCTTAATTTCTTTTTTATAAGACTGTATCACTTCAGTAATTGTATATTTAAGTTTACTTGAACTTTTCGTATTGTGTAAAGAAATAAATCAGATGAGAAAAGACACTTACCTTATCTTAACATTACATTCAGCACTAATATATGCATGTATACTAAATATACCATATGAAGCGTTTCCTCAGTAAGTATAGTTATTCATATATCAAGATTTTCTTGAAAATATGTGACAGCTGTGATAACGGACTTGGAATTTTCGATATTAATGAAGTTTTAATTTCTTAATAATTACACTGCACATCGCCTATAATATTTAAGTCTAAACAGACAATTACGCATTATCGTGTATTTTGTCACTAACAGAGCTACAAACTAAAGACAAGCAGAATAAATTCTATGGCAGCTACTACGTTCGTCCGAATGCAGTATACAGTATATGTATAGTTAATATACCATGACCTCGTATTGCTCTGGGTTTTTCAGAAACAAAACCGGTCTTTCTTTTTTGAGAACAACACGATAACATATAATGCATACATTCTACACAGAATCTATAATTGTTAAGTAAAAAAAGTGTGTATTATTATCACTCCTTTAACATGTTTATGAAATTTTAAATGGATGCACCTATACGTGCGTATAGGTAAAGACTTCAATGCGAGTACATATAAAAGATCTAGACGCAACAGGTTTCCGATAGTAGCTTAACCTCTCAGTTGCAACTCCATACTATGTACTTAACACGTACTCTTTTATTAATAACCGAGATAACAGCGTGTATGACACACTTCGAACAAACACTAATTTAACAAACGCATAAAATACGGAATATGCAGGAAAATATTGAACATTCAAAATTTAATCAAGACCCTGTTACTTATTAATAATATATAATCTGATTTATGAATTTTTATTTATAAAATCCACATTTTTTTAGTTAGTCCTTCCAAAATCATGTATCCCAGAAATATTTTAAAGAATTATGTATTATCTCAGTATACTATGGAAAAATTAGATGTAATAAAAGAAAAACTGAGAGAAGATACATCAAAAAGTGATCCTTTATGGCAATTTATAATAGGAAAGGTTGGTATTTTTAATAAACGTCAAATTTAGAATATTTGATAAAATGTTATTAAAAAGGAAACAGACGAAGAAAAGGAAGAAGAAGAAGAGGGACAGGAAGAAGAAGATGATGTATTCGAAGAAGAAAATGTAGCTGAAGAAGAAGTTTTAAATGAAAGAAATGTAAACAATAGTGATACATCTACTCAGTTTTATTTTACACAAGTTGATAAGAGTTTTGAGAAAGAAAATAAGCAGCAACATATAAAGAAGTTTGATATCTTAGAATGCCTTTTAGAGGCATTAGAGGGTACTAATGGAAAATTAGATTTAAGTCAATTAGACAATTTGACAGATGAAGAATTATTAGAAATAGTATGTGAATTAGAAAAAAAATTAAGTATGTTAGGTACATATAATCTCTGCTGTTCCCTAAATAATATGACTTTGGAACAACAAATAAAATATGCAACAATTTTTCATAAACATTTGTTATTGCCAAAGGTGATCTTCTCAAGTAACTATTTTACTGTTGATATATTTGCACAAAAAACAGAATGAATATTTATTAATTCTTATTACAGATAATTGCCTTAGATAAACCTTCAAGATTACTAGTATCTGTTATTAGTGAACAAGTTAAAAAATTTCCAAATGATATTGAAAAGTTAATTTTTATTCCACTATTAAATGTTGACTTGAAGGATACAACAATTGTCAATGCTATTATAAATGCTTTTGAACCAGAAAGAAATATTTCTCTTATTAGGTAAGTATTCAATTAAATTTTAATGTAACATAGTATATTATCAATCAATTATTTTTGTTTGTACAATTTGTTACTATTTTTATAGAGAATATCTGGCACATGTGAAAGAACTCAAACCATGGCATCTTCCTATATTACATAGTTTAATATCAACCAAAACAGACATCACCACAAATGATAAACTTATTCAACTATTATCAGAAAAAGCCTTTGATTTTGCTAAAAATAAAGATTTTGGAAAGCTTATTTTATCATTTATAAAAATTAATGCAAACTTTTCAGATCAGCAAAAACATTTATTACGGGAAATAGCCAATATAAACCAAACATTATTTAAAAATCCTATACAAAATATGTTGAATGCTATGTAATATATATGTGTACTGTAAATAATAGATAATTTACTTCAAAGTTGATAATAAAACACTTCATGATTTGTGTTCATTATCACAATTTTAGATAATTTTACATTATTGCAAGATATTTTATTTTTTACACTTTCAAAAATAATAAAAGTACTAAACCAATTCACGCTAGATATTTACGCGTGTGAGTAGTACATCTATAGATATATACTTTGTAAACATGACAGAAGAACTGTCTGGCGTAACAATAGTAATATTCATTGCGGCTGGGGTATTAACAATATTATTATTGTTCATTTTTGCGAAAAGACAAATTATGAGATTTGCATTAAGATCTCGTCGTGGTCCTCATATTCCGATAGGACATGATGCGCGTAAGGTATGAATGTTTTTAAAGGTTAAGTCACAATTGCTCATAATTTGTATATGTATCTTGTTTCTTATCTTTGATGACAATGTCATAATTCTAATGTATATTTGTATGCATTTAGTCTCTAAAGAAGGAAATTGAAAGAAGAATAGAAGTAATTCCAAGAATTCAGTATGAACCACAACTCATTAGTGATCCTCGGTTTATCGTAACACCCCGAGGACAAGTTCCACCTCATTATTATAGACTAAAAGCTGTAGATGATGTTAAAATTTTAGGTAAATGTAAATCCATTATATTAGACTTAAAGTTAAAATAGAAATTAATTTTTAATGCATTTTATTTATAGAAGCTGAAATTACTAAGTATGACAGTTGTTTGAAAAGGCATCCATCTGAAAATTTACGAGCATATTTGCTTGCTACGTTAGCCACTCCATTAAATGGAACTGGACAACGATTAATACATCAGTTTTGTGATTTGTATGAACACGCACGTCATGATCCAACAGAATTTGGAGATGAAGAGTATCAAGTATACACAAGGTTGTTTCTCAAATTAATGGATGCGTAAGTATAATTATCCTAAATTTTAAATGAAATTGAACAAATCAGAATTTGAATTTATTTGTCTGTATAGTGCCCGTTTACTAAAGTCATACCCAAGCAGTAGAAAATCTAGTCCAAGTCGTACACCTATAAAAAAGAATGTTGAAACTAAACGGAATGTGTTAGAACCTAGAATGAAATTACCAGAGGATCAAATATTAACTGGATCACGACCAAATACTTTAACAGTCATGACTCTAGATAACAGTGAAACATCTGTTTAGCATTATGAAACCCGTCACATACAACATATGTGACGAAATGTTCATTCATTGACAAATTTCATGTCACATGGAATTGCAAGTAAGTCAATTTTTCATATACGGTATATATAGCATGTGCTATGCGCGAAGACAATGACTTTTTTTATGTTAAAATTGAACAAATCATTTATTAGAAAAGTTGGTAGGATTTTACTAGGTACAACTTACAATCAAACATTGATCTCAGTCTTAACAGATAGATACTTAGTCCACGTTTCTTTATAATATGCGTTATTTCTTAAACAAATTAACGATCGGTGAAACGTGAATTTACAGGAATTAGAAATAGGGCTTGTCCTCATATAATTTAACCACTCCATAATCTAAAACGTGTAATAACAAATGTGTTAATAAGTTTACTATCCATTTTTAACAAAAAATCAGTTAACTATTACAATATTTTATTAATTAAATTATAAATACCTGTGGAACTGCGTTTTTCCAATCCTGTTTATGCAAAAGAACTGCTAGAGCATGAGGAAACAATTCGAGTTGCTCATTGCGCGATGAAACTAATAGATCTCGTTTCATTAACATATCATTTATGCCAGACAAACTAGCGACTGAGACGAATAAAATATCACAATAAAATTGTACTTTGTCAGAATGATTCTGAGATTCTATCAAAAGCCCTTGTATCTGAGTCATAAAATCAATAACCCAATTTATACTGGACTTTCTAAATCTCATCTTGGCTTGCACTTTTTGCATAATCTCAAGAAAGTAAGTTTGTATGCTTTAACAAAACATATTAAAGATAAATTGTTATTTATGTAATTTGAGAATTAAATTATAAGATCAAGCTATCATTTTACCTAGGTAACGATGCAACATCATCGATAATTTCGTTCAGCCACGTTAAAGGTGATTCAGAATTCTTGTTCAGTGCTAATTCAGCTCTAATTGCAATGGCATTTTTCAATTTACTACCTGTTACTTCCCACCACACTTTCGGAGACGTCATTCGTTCCAGATGCGTTATCGACAATTCCAAAGCTGCTGCAAAATAAGGCTCAAAGTGATTACGCGTTAAGTCTATTTTATCTAGGAGCTTTTCCAGTAAAGTAGAGATCAACGTAGAATTAGCATCGTATGCTTCTTGATTTCTCAATGCTTGCGCATACGACAACATAATGGACTGAAAAACTCGTGTCGACTCTTTATTCTCGATATTCATTTTCTCTATTACATGTTCCAATGTGATTTCTAAAAACGGTTTAAGGATATTTGACTGTGTCGCTTGACATAAATCTTGAAGATGCGAATACAGTATAGCGTACTCGTTGCTTTTACAGACCAAGTTCGAATCGTCCATAGTTTTATAAGTTTGCAGATAATTTTCTGCAAAGGCTTTGGCAGACAACGATATCGTTGCATGACGACACGCGATAGACAGAGCATATTTTTCGGCTTCAAGCGATATGTCGATGACGTCTTTAAGGAAATTCCACTTTACATTGGGCAGTGGTTTCGGATATTTATGAGCAAATATTCGCAAGCATTCTATAATCGTACGATGATTAGCGGGATCGGATTTATTGCAACGTCTCAGATATTCACCGACGGCTCTTATCACGCTCTTTTCTGGCAGGTACTTGAAATTGTTTGGTTCACCTTGAGGCCACACATACATTCCCGACCGAAAGCCATTAACTTCATCGGTCACGAAAGAAATCAAAAGGTTCCCAGCTGCTGACAGAGCCATTTTATTTATTCCTTGAAGCATTTGAATCCAACAAGTACCGGGTATGTACGGGAGTACATCTTCTGGTTTCTTAGCTGCATCAATTGGCGTTTTCACATATGCCGCTGGTATTACGAGATCATTTTTAAACTCTGCTGGTAACGACTTTAAGGAAATTTGCTCGAGACGATACGACGCCAGTGCGTTAAGCGCAGCTTCGATAACTATGATGTCGTTGTGCATAGCGTACTTCCATAGTGTCGACACAAAGCCGTTAATCAGTTCATCGTATTCTTCAACGTACTGAGACGATGGATACGATGCGATATCACCGAACATTTCACACAAACTTTTCAGAACAATGGGTCGTTTTTCTTTCTCCATTTTAGGAGCCAGCACCTTCCAAGTTGAACAAATATCCGTTATCGATGCCTTGCAAAGAGCAGAAATGCATTCAATTGCGAGTGCGCTTGCAGTTGCACCGTTCATACCCGTAGAACGATTTAATATTTGTGATATTAACGGTACCAGTTTTTCTCCGTGTTCAGGATAATTCTCGCATATGTATTTCATAGCTCTTGTACAAGTCGCATCCGAATACCAGGATAGATCATTTTTTATTAACCGAATTATTGCGGTCGACAGAAATCTGTGACATCTTGGTTCTCTCTTTAAAGTTTTTAAGTACAATTCAATAGTGAAGTATTTGAGCTGCTTCCCACCACTCAGTAGAGAATCTAATGTGTGAGTAATGATTGGAATATTTCCTTTGGTAATTACAAGTTCTGGTACAATGAGTAGTAAACATTTGGATTGTAAATTACTTTTAGATTTTGTTAATTTGTGCAATATCAATGACAGCACATGCGATCCAAAATCTTTCTTTTCTTTCGTAACATCGATGAGTATGTTGCAGCATAATTCGGTCACCTGTGGGTCGTTTGTTTGCAACAGAATACTGGATACTAATAATTTACATTTGTCCTTTAAATCGAACGGTACATCTAACATATTCCTTAACCATAACACAATATCGTTCAATTCCCAAACAGTTAGACGATCTATGATTTCGGTATAAAATTGTAAGTACGAATCGGAATAAGTAAATATTGTAAATATTTTGTTTGAAAATGTCGAGCCGTTGTTATCTGTGGACTTTGTTTTAGCAAACATCGTTTGTATTAAATCTTTTGCTATGTCCAATGCATCTGAACAGAGTATGGATGGATATGCCATCCATTTTAAAATAGATGCCAATAATACATTTAAAAACATATCGTTGCAAGCCATTTTACCCGTTATTAGTACACCTGTAAAATAACGTAATAAATAATATATAAAATCGATACACATAAAATGTTTTTTACGTATAAAAGATGTACGTACATGTTTGCAAAGCATTTAACAAGTAAATAGCTGGACAAGAAACTATTATTTCGGCCATTAGTACTAACATGAGGTTCCCTATACAGCTATCACAATGATTCATGATACCAAACATAACGCTGAAATTTGGTTTTGGGTCAAACCCGTATTTCAGCAGTTGTATAGTCAAAGATGCGATCATCGGTAATAGAGCTGTACAGTACTCTTTATTTTTCTCGAACAAAGCTTTCTCCGCAAGCTCTAAAATTCTATAGTTTGTATTTATACAGGAACGAGTATCATTCGTACACAACCACAGTAAAATTTCAGTTTGCAAACATATACTATGCTTGGATTTTATTAAAAGCTGCCAAGCTTGCTGCATAGAGCAATCTATAGAATCCACAGAAGGATTACATAAAACATATAAGAATACAGGACGCAAAGTTTCTATACAGTTTTCTTTAACTCTGAAACATTTAAACTTCAAGTATCTATCTGTACATAGGAAGAGATACAAATATGTAAGATGCATATACAAATTTTTGTACATACCGAGGATCCTGATGATTCATAATAAATGTTAACTGATTGAACACTGCCTGCCAGCTACGTTTATCTTGCGTTAAAATCATTATAAACGGGTGCTGTGGGACATGTAGAGTGAACGGGTGCATGCTTTTGTTCTCTTTATCATACTTGAGATCCAATATTAATAAGCGACTTATGGCTGTGGCAGAAACTGTGTGATTTCTACAATGCACAATACATTTTTAATATAGCAAAGAAATCAGACTGGATAAAAAATATAGGTTTACATACACACCGTATAGAGGAGAGACTCGATGTAAAGGTAGCCAGAGCTTCACTAATATCCCATAATCCATTTTCGACTAGAGCAATTAGGCCATGACAAGCAGATATACTAAGTACAGCATCCGTACTGTCTCGTTTCATTAATAATAATTTAAATTCATCCGTCTATTAATATTGGTACAATTAGCAGAGTGCAGAAATACAGATCAATATAAACGAATATACAGTAATTGAAGAAATAATATTTACCTTTGAAACATGATCCGTCTGTTGATCATTCTTTTTTTTCTTAATACAATCGAAAAGCTTAGATATTGCCTGAAAAAATAAAATATAAAAAAAGTCATGCGATAACAACAAATCGTTGACTTTTACTAAAACCGAATAACTCACGTGCGATATCAAAACAGGGTTTGTTGATTCTAACTTGTAATCTATCTCATCCATGTTATGTAGGAAATAATGTTTATTCGTAATTCTTTTAACTCGGAATGTTTTTCTTAATCAAAGAAAGCGCACGAGTAAGTCTATGTTTCATTACGTACAGAATTTCTGTTACTACATACTTCGATCCAACGTAATCTTTACGCGATACGAATACAAATAATTTAGGTTATAAAACATAACCTATAAACTGTAACGATCTGTAAAATATAAATCTCATTCGTTACAACCATAGTCACGTATACCTGCACTTGATCGATGCATACGTTCAATAATTTAAAAACGAATAGATGTTCGTAGAATTAATAACTGTCAGAAATGGTAACATACGATACGTGCACGTACGATACAAATGTATGCACACATGTGGCTGCGCGGTATGATACAAACAGAGGTTTTCGGTAACTTATAAAGATTGAAAACGAAAAAAGGGAGAATGTTTTGAAAAATTGAACGATGTTAGGCAACTAGAATCTCGTCAAAGGATAACAGTAACGATGGAGGATACTGTATAATCAGATTTTTCAGTATATTTATTCGTATGGACAAGTTGGAGCATAGTGCACAATATATTTAATATATAATAGTCTGAGGAAGGGATCGGAGTACATTCTGGAGTTTGAACACAATATCTTACAATTTAACGACAAGATGCCTGCATTTCTGTATTTGCTTCTGTACGTAATGTTACTCGTATATCCATATATTCGAAGTGTATAATATATAAAGCGCAACGACTCACTATTTTTATCATTCTAAAAAAAAGGAGACGAGAATACGGGTCCTTGTTTATTACGTTACGTTACGTTACGTTATAGTTCAGTCCGTTTTACGTTGTCGTTTAATTTACTCGTTCGAGGATTTTTGCAATGGATTATGCAACGTCGTGGCAAATACTTGCTAGAATATAATCTTAGTAGGAGGTTGTCTCCAATTGCTACTAATTAGATTCGTTTTTTTTTTCTCGTTTACGCTAACAGGGAGTCGAAGAACCTCTTAAGAAGCATAACAACGATTGGACGAGTGAAGAGAAGCCGGTGAAACGAATACAGGGATAAAAGCTCGGATGAAAACGTTCCCGTTCCTGATACATCGTTAAAATTACTGTCCGCAAAAAGGAAAACAAAAGAGAATACTTTCGCGCGAGAATACTCAACGATTGGAGACAGTTCCTTTCCTCGCATGATTAAAGTTTAACGATCTATATTAAATTTCTGTTTAAAAGTAAATATACTTTACAGTCTATACACAATTCGTACAAGTTCATTTTCCATGTTTCTTTCTTAGTTCTCTTCGTTCATCGTTCTATTCGCGTTACGTTTCGTGTAGAGCGCAGGGCAGGTCCAGGTACTTAGGCTATCTGTATATTTTCATAAAAATTCGTCAAGATTTTCCACGTTATCTTACCCCCTTTCTCTTTCTCTCTTTCAATCTCTCTCTCTCTCTTTAACCGATCATTTTTTATCGCCTTTTCGTTTCTTGTTTGTTTTTATAAAAATCACAGCACAGCACCAGCATTTATTGTGTAAAGCCCGCCCAAATCTCCTTCTCCGAATGCGTCTCATTAAAACTGAGACGACAATTTTTTTTTTTTTTTCATTTTCCGTTGTTTCTGATTAAACGGATATCGCCATTGTTACGTTCGAATTAAAAAACACGCCTTGCTCTCTTTTACTTTATTTGGCATTTTGCAACACTATGCAGGGCACGATAAAACTATTTTTCGATTCTTGGCAACACATTTTACCAATCGTTCGTACAACGCTTTCATCTCTCTTAGCAACGCTGCGATAATAAAATAATGGAACCAATAATTACTAATGAATAATCGTAATAAAAGATACAATGATAATAATCGTTACTGAATTAACGTTAGGTAATCGCCAGGATACTATGCGTGCATGTACCACCGTGGCGCATATATGTATATCCTAGTAGCTTTTCCCTTTTTCGTTAATTAGTCTTATCTGTCTCATTTGCTTCTCTCTCTCACCCTTTCTCTCTCTCCCACTCTTACTCTCTTCTCGCACACATACGCACACGACACACTCGCAAAAAATTCTTTCTCGCTTGCACCTTACTAATATTCGCACCACATTAACTACTATTATTTTAGTAAACAAATAGCGTTCTAGCGTATTCAATGTACAATCACTTGTCATCGCGTTATCGTTACGACTTCTTTTCTCGTTCGTACACGACCCTATGTGACAGGTATCTTCGTGTTTTTTCTTTTTTCGTTTTTTTTTTATCTTCCTTTTTCTTGATATAATCACCGACATTATATATTCCTTAATCGATAATCGGTAATCAAATCGTCTAAGAATCGTGTCGCTCGCGAATTAATGGAATTGTTTTCTAGAAAAATGTGTCTGCGGATTAGCAATCTTCTTTATACAATAAAATACAACGATCTATTATTTCACCGTTATACACAACGTTCTCGGTCGAACGTATTCGCATACGTCACGTACGAAACGAATCACGCGAAATACGCGATACGAGTACACGTGTGCGCGGACTCACACGCACACGCGTAGACGTAAATTCTCCTTAAACTTTCGCGCATGCTTTTCTACGGTCTTCTACGTGCGATAATAAAAATGTTGTTCCGCTTCGATACTAGACGAGTGCGCGGTCGCGATCGGTTGGAGGCACGCTCTCTCGTATCGGAGAAAAATCGAATTGGTTCGCAGTTACATCGAAGCTTCGTATTTTCATTAAACTACGTGTTCACGATACGAAGAATTTACTATGATCGTCTCCTTTCTCTCCCTCTACCATCACCATCACCGCCACAGCCACCACCACCAAAGGAATCAGTCAGTTTAACGCAACGAGATCTCGCAACGTTGTTCGCACGGCTCGTTCGAGCAGCGAACTGTTTCCGTTTATTCGCGAATCGACGTCGCATCAACGAATCGCTGCGAGTTCTGACACCGTAGTTACGTGTCTGCTCGTTAAAACTACGTTTTCCTTTGCACTAAATACATCTAGATTTCGTTGAACGCGACAAACCGTCGATGGTTTGTTCGACCCTTTCATCGTGATGGTTCGTCGAAGTCCGTCGCAAAATAAAAGAACGTAAGAATCTCGATAGGCAGTCTTTTAGATTCGATTTGAAAAATCTAGTTTGTCGCGCGTGCGATAGTCGAGAAATAAAATTTGATTCGTATGGGTCGAAAAGAACGGATGGCATTTGAAAACGACGCCGTTTTCTCGGAACACGAGGCACACGCGGAACGACGAGATCGAGGATGATCCGAGAGACAGGCGAACCCCTATGGGAGAACGGTGCGAAAGAAATCGCGATGGCGATGGCGGTGGCGACGAATATCCGACAACCGGCCAGTACACGAGGACAAATCGAATCGGTGTACAGGCAGGTAGAGATTTGGTCATCGAAGATCGAACGGCGAGCGAGCGAGAGAGCGAGAGCGATATCGAAGAAGAGGTAGCAGGCTCGAATTAGCGGTACTCTCCGTCGACTTGATCCTAGGGTTGTCTGCCGGCGGTGGCAGAGTGCGGATGTCCCGCGGCCGTCGCGCCGCTGACTGGAGGCGGATGATGAGGCGTATGATGAGTTTGTGCGGAGGTGGGTCCGGTTGTTCCGGCAGCTAGTACGGGACCGGGGGCCGCGGGTCACTTGGGCGGGAATGGCGAGATCACCGATGCGGCTACCGCGGCGGCCTGCTGACTCGCCAGCATTGCCGCTGCAACACACATGCACAAACAAATGCCGGTCCATTAATTACTTTCCTTTCGTTACAGGATCTCGTTCGCCGATCGAACGCAAAACGCCGTTAATGCGCGTTCGTCAGCACGAACGCGCGGTAACGTCGCCCTCGACGAACTCGCCGGAACTCGTTCTCTACGTATTCCTCTCTCCGATCGTGTATCGTTTCTCTCTCCTGTGTTCGCGTTCTTCGGCGCGAAAGAAAATCATCTCTGTTGCCCGACTTACGTGTCGAAATCGTTCTCGGTGATAACAAGGTAATACGCTTCTCGGCGATTTCGTGCCACTCCACAGCCCAAGTATCGCGCAGCGACGAGTTAGCAATCGCGGAACAACGATGCAACGTCCCGGAAGCGACAGGAAAGAGAAAACGAGAGGCCGAGGAACGAGTTCGAGTACCGACGATTCGTACCAAGGTGTTCGGATAAAACTTGGAAAAGGGTAAGGTACGCGAACGAAACGCGACAACTATCGTTGACCGATTAACGTTTATCACAGTCTTGGTGTGCGATCAAATAAAACGCAAACTTAGTCCATGATTCGTCGATCCAATCGAGACACGGTGCACAACGTCCACCGTTGTTTCGATCATCGTCAAACTATACAATCGACTAAAGTTATTCGATAACTCGAATAATATTAGTATTAGTTATTTACACGAATTTGATCCTAACAATCGATGCTCGAACGGGACAATCGTTACGAGCAAATGCTCAAAGAGACGGGAAATGTTACAAAAATTCGATCGTTCCTAATTTACGAGGGGAAACGAAAGCGTGGAAAGCGTAAAAAAATGATGACGTGGATCAACTTGCGTGGAAGCAACTTGTGTGTATGGGAGAAAGTGAGAGAGAGAAAGAGAGAGAAAGACTCGCGATTCGTAGGTCGTGAGCCGTCGTTCTCGCGTTCTCGTCGTTGCGCGTTACGCGTCGCGCGTCTCTCGATCCGTTCCAGCCGTCCGAGAAAACCGGTGTAGCCGCGAGTCACGCGTCGTTTCGGGAAGAACAAAGTAGGGGATCGCGAAGGAAACGTGGCGAGGGTATTCGAGGATATACGAAAGGCCGAGTCGCGAGGGTATTTCGAAGGGGCACGAACAACTCGGCTGAACGCTTACTGTCAGGGTCTGACGAGAGGCTTACCTCCGTAAGGGGCGGGGTATTGTCCGGTCAATAGAGGGTAACCTAGGCCCACGTGCGTGTGATGGTGGGTGTGCACGTGTCGTTGGGGCGGGGGTGATCTATTGTCTTTCGCCAAGGTGCCGGTCCCGGCGTCGACGGGTGGTTGTTGCTGCTGCGATTGTTGTCCTCCCGGTTGATTCTGCTGCTTCGCCGTTTGCTGCTGACTCTGAGGCTGGGGTGGACCCGGACCCGCGACCGAACTCGGCGGCCCGCTCGGTGGCCGAGACGGCGTTGGTCCCGCCGACGAGGGACTCGCCGAAGCCGCGGACGTCTTCGGCGTGGGGGATTTGAGCGCGCGCTCTTGAAGTTCGTGTATTTTGTGCGCCGAATAATACTGATTGGCGTGATGCTGAAGCAAGTCGAGAGCTTTGCCTCCGGGTGGCCTACTCAGATCTTCCGGCGCGTGATACCTCGGCAACTGATGCAGGTACGGGTTACCGGAGTACGGTCCAGGGACCAACATAGGGCTGAGTCCTCGATAAACCGGATGGCCAGGATCGAACGGTAACGCGCCGTAATGCTGCGGCTGCATGTAACCCGGATGAATGTAAGCGTACTGCGAAGTAGGCGGCGGCGGAGGTCCTTGCGTCTCCATCGTAGGTTTCACGCCTTCCTGTTTGCTCTTCGAGTCGTCGTTCTTCCCCAAGTCTTGGGGTTTCTCTTGTTTCGGTTGGTGCTTCGGACTCGGGGGAGGCGCCTTCGCTTGCTGACTCTGCTTGCTCGTTTCCTCTTTTCGCCTCTGGTCGCCAGGATACAGGTAATACCTTCGGTCGTCCTGCATCGGGCCGGGTGGCGGCGGAGGTGGCGCGGTCCTCTGACTTTGCCCGCCGTGATACACGTGATACGGGCTCATCTGACTCTTCATCTCTATGCTCTCCTTCAGTATCTGATGATTCTCGTGTTGTTTGTCTTTCAAACTTGGCTGCTGCGATTGCGGCTCCTGTTTGATCTTCGCCTTCTGTTCGTGCATCTCTTGTTCTTGTAACTGCTGCTGCTGCTGCTGTTGCTGCTGTTGTTGCTGCTGCTGTTGCTGCTGCTGCTGTTGTTGCTGCTGCGACACCGATTGCGCCGTCTGATAAGGATAACCGGGTGGCATGTAACCGCCGTAACCGCTGTAATAGTGCGACTGTTGTTGCGGCTGGGGTACCGACTGGTTCAACTCTTTCTTCTCTTTTTCCGACACGACACCCTGTAAACTGGCCATACTCGACATCTGCGGTATATTGAGCGGTTTCATTTCCTGTTTCGGCGTTAAATCGCTCGGTTTCTGATCAACCGGTTTACTGTCCGGAACACTGGGCACCAGGTAAGGCGGTTGTCCGTAGTACGGGTACATGCTGAAGTGCGCAGGCAGATGAGCGGTCGCGCTCGTCTTGCCGTCCTTCTCTTGACCCTGCTTCGATTTGTCGGCGGGCTCCGCTTCGAGAACGGGTGCCGCGTCGTCGGAAATGTCCGAGTAAGCCGGACTCTGGACATCTTCCCTGGCAGCGTCGACGATCGGTGCTTCCAACGGGGAGGGATGCGGACTGCCACCGGGCGACTTCCTCGACTTTTTCTTGTATCCTTGCGGCTTCGATGCCCTTGGATCTTTGCTCTTGTCCTGTTCGGGCATGAGAGCCGCGGTCGGCTTCACCTTGAATTGAGGCATTTTTGCGTGCAACGACACGCTTTGATACTGTTGCAGATGCGACTGTACACCTTGACCCGGATGGCCCGGTTGCGCGACGGCAGCTTGCTGCTGCGACACCTGGCTTGCCAGACCCTGAAGACCCGGATGCTGACTCGCGATACCCTGCAAACCGGTCGGCTGCGATTGTTGTTGCAATCCGGCCTGTTGCACCACGTGAGCCTGCGTCGGTTGACCGAGTTGCGCCGACAACGAATGCTGCACGGAGAGCTGATGCGCCGGTGGTAATTGCTGCTGCTGCTGTTGTTGCTGTTGCTGCTGAACGGACGACTGCAACTGCTGACTCGCCTGTAGCTGCTGCTGCGTCGGCGGCGGTGGTTGCCCGGGTTGCAACGGCTGCTGATTCGCTTGCAGAAGGGGGTTTTGTTGCGAGTGCTGCGACATTTGGGACGGTTGCGGTGGTTGGGGAATATTTAAAGGCGCGGGGATATTGACGTTCGGATGGGGCGACGGCACTGATCTAGGCGATTGACTCGGCCGCGGGCTCGGGCTTTGCGGCGAATTCGAGCCGGTTAACGACGACTGATTCGACGACTGCTGTTGCTGTTGTTGTTGCTGTAGCGACGGCTGTCTCGTCGACGTCTGCAGAGATGTCGGCGGCGCGGGTAAATCGTCCTGTCCGAATCTGAGCACGCCCGGTTTCACGATACTTTTGTCCGCGGTCAAGACCGGCGCGGTCGTTTCTATGCTCGGCGAGGCGACTCGAGGCGGAGGTGGGGGCGTTTCTGGCGGCACGTTGCTCGTCGGAGGACTAGCCGGCCTGAGCGGGGTTCCCTCGGGTTTGTCGGCGGGTGATTTGACCGGCGTCGCCGGACTCGGAGCCTCGATGTTGCTCTCGTCGTTCTCGGACATACTGGTGATACCTTCCTTCGTATCGTCGTCGTCCGCCGAGCCATGCGCGTGGCTCTGATGGTACTTTAGACCGTTTATGTGTTTGTACTTTTTGCTGCAGTTCGGCTCCGGACACTCGAGCAGTACCGGACTCGCCGGTGGCGAGCCGCTGGGAGGTGTCGGCGGCGGGGCTCGTCTCTTGTTTTTATCCTCCTCTTCCGGGCCGCGAGATTTCCGCTTCGCCGCTGGATCCGGCCGAGGCGGTACGAACGCCGCTGGGCTCGGACTGGCCGCTGGTGAACCTTGCGCTCCACGGCGTCCTTTGGCGCCACCGTTTCGTAGTTTGCTGTGTACCGAGCTCCTCGTTTCCGTAAAGTTGCTCAGATCGTTGCCGGGTGTCGCGTTCGCGGCAGCTCTACCGCGCTTGCCGCGTCCCTTCGGCGTCCGAGCGTCCAAATCGCTCGTCGGCGAGTCGCAGAATCTCGGCGGTGCCCAGTCGTGTCGAGTACAATCTAACAACGTACCTACGTACGTCTTGCCACGCCACGTTACGTTCACCACCAGCACACCTGCGGTCGAAACAATTCTTTCTGAGAAAACGGTTCGCACCGAATTCCTTTCGTCGCGATCGATGCCGAACGATCCAGGATTTCTTGAAAAGTCGCGAAACATCCGGTTGGAAAAAAAATTCTCACCTCCTTCGGTTTCGTGCCAAACGATGCCCTCGAGTGTCACCGATGTACCTGGTTCGCAGGGTCCCAGACATTCCGGTTCGGTGATGGTCCCCACGCTAGTTCCGACGCATACGTCGGACATGTCCTGCAATCATAAAGCGTTTCAGCGTACTCGTACTTTTGCGGTCTGTTCGCGAATCAACGATCGCGTGCACCGACGAGCAACGATTAATCGTTCTCGAACGAACGTTACGTTCGCCGATAACGGGAGTTCCGTGGTTGGTATTCGAACGTTGTCACGATCGACGTACTTAAAAACGATTCTAAAAAGTTCTTCGATGCCGTTTCGTTTTTCTTTCAACAAAAGAGGAAAAATAAAACGGGATAGCCTTATCGACCGACAACGACGACGACAAAGATTCGAAACGCTCGTTTTCGAGCTAGCGATCATTTCGAGCATGTTTGGTACGAAAATCGATTTCTTATTGTGTACGAGAAGGAAGGAGATTCGTCTCCGGGAAGGGAAACGTTTTAGGAAAGGAGAGGAAACTTGTTCGCGACGAAATTCAGCGTTCGTGGCAAACAGAAGAAGATTGTCGAGATACGAGAGATCGAACGAATTCGCGTGAAAACAAAGCGGTCGTTTTCCTGTACGCGAAACTGCACGTGCAATCGTTGGGCCGTAGGTAAACGCGGCACGTGCGCGCGCGTATATTCCGTTAATAGACGCGCTAGCTAGCCAGCTAGCTCGAGTGGCGTTGTCACGCGACGTACTTCGCACCGCATAATTTCCATCGCGATAAGGATGATTTATGCGAGCCATAGCTTTTACGATCGGTCGATAAGCGTCTCGGGCCGACTTCCTTTCGATTCAACGAGCGGGATCGGTTCGTTGGCGGTCGCGCGACCGGCGAAAACGAGCAAGCGAGCGACTAACCGCTGAAAAACAAACTCCGTTAACCATCCGTGCTCGATACGACGGAAGGGACAAACGAACAGGTGCTGGCACGACGCGGCGCGGTCATTCATTCAAAACGCTGTTTTTTCGCTGTCTCTTAGAGCGAAAACGAGATCCTACGCTACACGATGAAATATCGACGGACATCGTTAAGAATTTCACGTTTAACGTGAGACGGAAACGAGATCGGGTACGAAGCGAAACGTTGCGATACCATCGTTCATTATCGGTTAAACGTCGACGTAAAAAAAGTTGAAACGCGACAAACATCGACGACGAAAGAAGCGTAAACGGTTCGAAAATACGATCATAAAGCGCGAACACGATCCCTCCGCTCGGGAAGGAACGTTTCGAAAGCGGGACGTAAGGCGTTAAGAAAAACGAGAAATCATGGGAAGAGCTAAGCGAGGGAAAAAAGAAAGTCAAGCAGAAGAGCGCGTTTAGCAATAGGACGAGTAAAACTCGATCGGCCCATTACGGGTACAGGTTGTCTCGTCGACGTTCGCGTTCGTCTCTACGTAGGTATTCGGCCGCGTGCTCTGTCGGAGGCGGAGACCGCAGAGTATTGATTTCACCCCCTTCGCGTATCCCCCAACCGTTTCCGTTCCCCAAGCCAACGCAGCCCAGAGTCCCCGAGCCGGGACTTGGGCTCGCGACATTCACCGCGCCTCTTACCACGCTTCCCCCGCGACCGCGATTAACCACATTTCACTTGCGGCGAATAAACAACGAATCGTTGACTCGTTCGGGTCAAAGAGCCGACGATTTTTTGAAAGTAAAACGAAACGCGCGAATCCACGGGATGAGAGAAGAAAGCAATTCGAAGAGACGCGACACGTGGATAGGGATAGAATGCAGAAGCGAGCGATAGAGAGAGAAAGAGAGAAAGAGAGAAAGAGAGAGAGAGTAAGAGAGAGAAAACGGGTCGCGCGCAGTCGAATCGCAGGATCGCGAAGGAATGGTGCAAAGGGTTACCTTTGGTTCGGATACGGAAGTCTTCAGCTTCTTGGGAGGCGGGGGACTAGCCGCGGTATCCATGACATCGTCGGGCGTCGTGGTGATCGGAGTCCCGGTACCGGGCACCGAGGCGAGCTTGGTTTGCTCCGGTTTGGCAGCAGGACCGGCGGCGGTCGCGCTCGCCGGACTCGGGGGTGGACAGGGAGCCGCGGCGGAACTGGTTGGCGGACCGGGCCCCTGAGATATCGAAAAGCCGGTCCGCGAGCTCGGCGGTGGTCCCTGATTCTGTTGAGGGGCGGTCGCGGCTGCCGGCGGTCCCTGAGATTGCGCGGCCGCCGCCCCGGCCCCGGTTCCGATCCCCGGCCCAGGCCCTGGTCCCGGTCCCGGACCCGGACCTGGTCCACTCGACGTCTGACTCTGTCCACCGGTCATCGTGCCGCCGCCACCGCCACTGCCTCCTCCGCTACCTCCGCATCCGCCTCCACCTCCAACGCCACCGCCACCACCGCCACCACCTCCGCCGCCACCGCCGCCGCCGCCGCTGCTTCCGCCGCTCGATCTCGCGGTTCCGTTCATCTCCGACTTGCTCTGCTGCGCGATCGCGTGGTTGCTCTGTGGTTTCTCGTGTTTGTCCCGCGTCTTGTCTCTGCGATGTCCGCTCGAGCCCCTCTTCGAGCCGGCGGTCGAGGAACTGGTACTTCCGGTTCCGCTGCCGGAACCCGTCGAATGACTCGGTTTTGATTTGTTCGACGACGACGACGACGACGACGAGGAGGACGACGTGGAAGACGATTGTCCACCGACACCGCTACCGCAGCCGACACCTCCGGGACCAGCGGAGCCGCCGGTGGCCGTGCCGGGACCACCGACGCCACCGTTTCCACCGGCACCGATACCGCAACCACCGGTACCGCCGCTACTGCCGCCGCCACCGCCGCCGCCGCCTCCGCCACCTCCGCTACCACCACCACCGGTTCCACCGACACCGACACCTACACCGACACCGACACCTACACCGACACCGACACCACCACCACCGGCACCGGTTCCACTCGCGTTGCATTCCGAGTTCTGAACGTTCTGACCGAGCGACGAGCCGCCGCTCGAACCACCGGGGGCCACCGAGTTCGAGGAGGAGCCGCTCGAAGATACCGAACCGCCCCCGTTTCCGCTTTCTTGCGACGATATCGTCCCGTTGATTTCGTTCGATTTCACGATCTCGTGTTTCGCCTCGCTGCTTTTCGTGCCCGGTTTCGTTCGTTTGATCTTCATTTTCAGACCTTTGTCGACGGTGGCCGAGTGTTCAACGGCCATTTTGCCGGTATTACCAGTATTTCCGTGCGCGGCGTTCACACCACCCGTCACCGAGTTGCTCTGTTTGTTGGCCGACCCGGTAACGATCGTCGACGAACCGTTAGGATTGCCGGACCCGTTGCTACCGGTGCTACTTACGACGTTTCCGTTCCCGTGCCCGGGACTGTTCGATCGCCCGGTCGAGTTGAGGCCGCAGGAAGACGACGCGGACGACACGGACGATGTCGACGAGGACGACGCCAACGACGACGGCGACGACGACGATAACAACGACGACGAGGAGGACGACGACGACGACGAGGAGCAGGACAGCGCGGACGAAGAAACGGACGCCGACGACGACGAGGATAACGACGAGTTCGATGATTGTCCGCAACCGTTTGGACTCGCTGACGTCACGGACGAAGACAAGTTCGAGGAGTTTAAGCCGTTCGCGGTGTTTTGGAGCTGATGATGATGATGGTGATGGTGATGATGATTCGTGGTATTCGGTGCCGATGCTGCCGAGGCAGGCGTTGAAGCCATGCCTGTCCCTGAGCTCAATTTCTCGTCCCTCGTCTTCTCAATGTCCGCATCAAGGTCGATTATCAAATCTCCTATTCCGATGTCCCATTCGTTGTCGTCGTACTCAAAGTTGTTGGTCGCATTCGTCGCGGCCGGATCCAGCTCATCGGTGTTTGCAGCCACCGTGCTTGCTTTACACTCGCGCTGTTGTCCCGATGACGACGACGACGACGACGACGAGGACCTTTCGCGACCTTGATGGTGATGATGATGGTGATGATGGTGGTGGTGATGATGGTGATGATGGTGGTGGTGATGATGCCGACGATCGCGATGATCCTTTCCGGTTAATCCGCGTTCCTTGCTTCTCGACGCTCGCCCTCCTCCTCCTCCTCCGCCTCCCCCTCCTCCTCCTCCTCCTCCCCCAACGTTGATACCAATTTGCTCGCCGTTGCGTCTGCCGCCGTAATGGTTGTTGTTGTTGTTGTTGTTACTGTTATTGTTGTTGGTGCTGCTAGTGCCGTCGCTATTAACCCCGTTATCGAGGTTACCCACAAAATCGCTCTCGCTACTACCCTTGTGGCTACCGACTTTTTCCTTTTTACCGCTCTCGTAACAACCGTTACGATTACCAACGTAATCCTCGTTATCGTGATTACGGTTGTGGTGATTATCGTTGTTGTTGTTGTTGTTGTTGCTACCGTTGCCTCCGTCGTTGCAATTACCGTTGTAACGATCGTTGCTCTTGTTCGCGCGGCTACCGTTACTACCACCGCCGATGTTGCCGTTACCACCGCTGTTGTAGTAATTGTTGTTGTTGTGGTTGTTGTTGTTGTTGTTAATGCCGGTGGTGCCGTTACCGTTGTCGTAGTTGGCGTTGTTTCCACCACTGCCACCAGCGACGAACGGAGATGGTCCTTTGCGGTTTACGTTAGGGAGGCGACCGCCTAGTGGCGTGGTCGCCATGCCCTTTGAAACGTTTCCCCGGCGCCCGCCAGCCTGATCACCGACTGCCCGTCTGTTCTCACCGATTCCGAGCGATTACACCACGCGTGACGCGCGTCCGTTTTACCCCGACCACCGCCCGCGAGACACGCCACGTCCATTGGACACATCACTTTTATCGTCTCGCGGCTCTACTCCACCGATATTTCGCGATATTCCGGAAATCCGCCCTTTGCTTCTCTTCTTTCCTTTGCCCTTCTATCTTCCGACTTGCTCCCGTGTTCCTTCGGATACTCTATCTACCATCCAACTGCCATTACCAGGGCCGAGAATTCCTTTACCGATTCAGTATTTCGTATCCTTTGCAACGTTTCCTTCGAATTTCCACGACCTAGCCCTTTTCTTCTCTCCGTTTCTCTGCACCGTCTCCGCCCCCACCTTCGCCTCTTCCTCCTCCTTCGTCTTCTTTTCGCCACGCTGTGTTCCCTAATCGTCGTTCCCTCTTCCTCCTCCTCTTCTTCCCCTTCCGTCGTTTCCTTCTTCTCGCCCGTCCTCTGAACGACACTTTTCACCGTAGCGACGTTATCGCCGATTCACGTTCGCGCCAACATCGTAATTAGTCGTCGCTCGTCGTTGTCGCGTCTCGCGCCTCGCGTCCCGTTTTCGTATCGCGGCGAACTATCGCGTATAATTTATCGTGATTTCTTTTCTCCTTTCCCGCGCTCTCGGTACCTCCTCGTCGTCGTCGCTCGAACGCTAACGACACCGAGTATCCTTTTTCCTTAGGCAGTCTGCACGAATCTTCCCTTGGTCCTTTTACGAAGCTCTAACTCGTAACCGGATTTCTCCTTCCAACTTGGCGCTAAAACGGCGACGATACTTCTTTCCTCGCGTGGCATAATTTTGATCTGCAACGAAAAGAAAATACGACATCTTGAAGCGTACCGTGCTTATCCGCTTAATTTCTTATAGTTCCGCGTGTGGAGCGTCTATCCTACCGAATGATAAGGACGACGAAAGGAACGGGAGACAGAAGAGGAGGAACGGACGAAGAAATATAGCTTTTATCGCGGCGGCCGATATTCGGAGGTCGAAAGTCACCCTTTCGTTTCGTTTTTCTTCCCGTTGTCGACAACGATCCTATCGGTTCATCGCTCCTCGTTTCTTACAAATTGATATTCCCACTTAGAGAGGAATTCGTGTCAGGGAACGATTAATTTTACCGGTGGCATTTGGCGTGGATCCAATCGCGTCGGCGTTGGCGTTGGCGTCGATGTCGGTAGCGAGCAGAGACGGTCAACGGTGCGAGAAAGCCTAAATTATTCCCGTATTCTCTCGTACCCGTGTGGCTCGTCACCGCGCCTCGAGCTTTCTCTTTTTCTCTCTCCGACTCCCGTAAACGTTCCGCAACGACAGGTACAAGTTCACGCGTACAATCGACAGGTAGAAATTGCTCATCCCATGCTTTCCAGTTCTCTAATCGAAATCTACGCTGAGGAAGCGGAGCATTCTAAATATATTCCGCTCGAATTTTCGAGTGGGAATTTGAGAGCGCTCGAAAAATCTCAAACAGGACAGAAAAATGAATTCGATAGATTTTGACCGGCGCGGAAGAGACTTTCGTCGCGCTTTCGATTCTCTTGGAGGCCGTGCCAAACGCTGCTGGCTGGCGGTAGCGAACTTTTCGAACCTTTGTTCGAACGCGCGTGGCACGTTATTTTTCGACCTACGTATTCGATCGACTTCGTGCCAACTTCGAACGCGTCTTTTTACCAACTTACAGCGACGGAGTGAAGAACCAAGCTGGTATTTACGCGTCTTCTCGTTCTGTGATAAGTCACAGACGTTCATGAGTGTCGTATGTATGTATAATATGTATGTGTGTATGTTTTGTATGTACGTATGTATATTTGGAAGACGTATGTATGTATGTATGTTTTGTATGTACGTATGTATGTTTTGTATGTACGTATGTACGTATGTATATTTGGAACGACGTATGTATGTATGTTTTGTATGTTTTGTATATTCTGTATGTTTTGTATGTTCTGTATGTTCTGTATGTTTTGTATGTTTTGTACATATGTATGTACGTATATATATTTTGTATGTTTTGTACACATGTATGTACGTATATATGTTTTGTATGTTCTGTATGTTTTGTACGTATGTATGTACGTATGTATGTTTTGTATGTTCTGTATGTATGTACGTATGTATGTTTTGTATGAATGTATATACGTATGTATGTATGTATGTATGTATATACGTATGTATGTATGTATGTATGTATATACGTATGTATGTGTGTACTTGAATGAGAATATATTCGAGCAACAATTACAACTCAAGATATAAGCGTACAAAAAAGTATCACGATCGATAGCTTCGCTATTTTCAACGAACTTAACAAAGCGTCGAAAACTATTTGCTTTTATTTTCCTTCGCCAACGTACGTTTCAGCGATGAGTTATTTGCCACTAGTTTCCGGCACCGAATTCGAGTAAAACGCCCTTTCTCAGCCATTTGTTCAGGCTTGCTTTATCCAGACATTTGCCCCGTTCTTTCCAAACCCCTTCCGTTATTCTCTCCCCTCCTACTCCCACGCATCGCTACCTGCTGTTCGACCCTCGCGATTACCTTACTCTCTGGCCAAGTGTCCCGTTTCGAGATCCCATTAGTAATTCACGTTTTTATCGCGTTATAGCGAATCGGAGCACGTATAAATTCAGTGAAATGTCGAGAAAAAGGAGACCAGCTTCGTAAATATTGGGGTGTTCAAAATTTCTTCAATGACTTTAACGTTCTTCTATGAAGAGGACATTTTTAAAAAAGAAATCAAAATTTACGCTGACAACGAAAATAATGAAAGTTATTTTGTTGACTAGTACTTAAGATTTCTTAAATAAACAAATGTTTCTTGCCAGCAAAATCTTGATTTTCAGTATCCCTAATACAAGTAGAAAATGTGTAGCAAAGTGCTCGAAAATGCCCTTGAACCTTTGTTCCACAGTTCTGCCAGAGGCAGAAGGAATTAAACGGTACATTAGACGGTGAAATTGGTTCAAAAGCAGTTTCGACCACGTTATATTCTCGTTTCGAGGAAAGGCGGTAACGGCTAACGAAACGGTTGCGTATCGGTCAGACTCGTGCGGACGTAGGTGATCATCGACCGATGATTTTGTTCGGAACAATGCTCTGCGCGTTCGCGCGAAAAACAGCGTAAACGAATAGCTGTTGAACTTGAACGCAAAGGCCGTTTATTTTCCAAATTCCGTGTGTTTGGTCAAACGCGAAACCCTCCGTATAAACGATGTTAAACTGCAAAACATAATCGTCCATTAACGGTATCTGTTTGAAACGCTAATTGCGAAGGTAATCGACATAACATTTGCGAAAACGTTTGAACGATTATTCGGGACAATCGAAAGTCGATCGAGTGCACGATAAGAAGACGAACGTGGCCGATGTCTCGTAATCGAATAGAAAGGAACTTTGAGGTATTACGTTTACGTAACGAAACCAGTTTTACGATGCACAAGGAGCAAAGGTGTTAAATGATATCGACGAGAGCACGATTTATCGGCAACGAGACGGAAAACGAATGAAACGAGCCGTTGGTCGGGAAATCGATTAGTTCACGATCAATGGAGTACGTTTATCACCCAGTGCGTTATTTTTTCTTTCTACAGAGGTGTTCTCTGTAGACTGTGTATTCTCTGTAGACCTCTTTCTACAGAGGTGTTCTCTTCTCTTTATTAAATTCGAGAGCGAAAGAAGAAGAGAAGAGCAGCGATAACGCGGCAAAAGTGTTCGAAGAATCCGTCGTTGGACGCACGGACCGTCGATGAACTTCGTTCCGAGCACGTATTCCCGTTTACGTATCTATCCATCCCGTGGAATAATGCCACGAGCAAAGACGAGGAGAAGCGAACGCAAAGGACGGAGAGCGTTTTCGCGTTTCGGCGCCGCCGCGCGTGCGCTCGATATCGTGTAACGACGGTGCAAATCGACGGACAGCGTCGGACACGGTTTTCCTCGTTGGAAATTTTCCTTCGTTAAACGAACGACGTCGACTTTGAGGGCGGAGAGAAATAAAAAGCAGAATCGTGGCAATGTTTTGTCATCGGTGATAAAAAATGCATGCTAATCCTCGATAGCATTCTCCGGTAAATGGCTCAACACCGGCATCGACGTGGCGGTTGGCGTTTATCGAAGCTGCGGGGCGCGGCGAGGTAAGACGAAGCGGGCCGAAGCACGACGAGGTGAGCCGCGACGAAGAGAAGAATACCGAGCAGAAGAAAAGAGCGAAACGGAGCAACGAGAAGGGGGACAAAGAGAAACGAGGCGTCCTGTTCTCCTCTTTCGTGTCGCGTCGCCTCGTGTCGTCTCGTGTTGCCTCGTATCGCCTCGTGTCGTGTCGATTCAGCGGCCGGCCACTGCCGTAATCCTTCGGGGAACGACTAACCTTCTACCTATTCCCCTTCTGTTTTCGCTTCGTTTTTCTTTTCTCACCTTCGAACGTTCCGTCAGAAATTAAAGCGAATCGTTTCGTTTATATAACGGTATGCAATTTTCATCGCGAAATTCGAACGATCGCGATCATTCCAATTTTCATCGCGAAATTCGAACGATCGCCATTATTCGATTTTTCATCGCGAAATTCGAACGATCGCGATCATTCTAAATCAACGTAAACATTGCGCGACGTCTTTATCGATAAATAGAAGGCGAAGTAACGTGTAAGCTGTTCGAAAAGTTTGTGCAGATTTTTAGTAGGCAGCATAAAAATTTATTTAGAAAAACCTGAGAAGAAGGTGCGAAAATTCTTTTGGAAGAACGGAGTTCTCAAGTTGCATGAAAGAGGAAGAAACGTTATAAAACAGAATGCAACCTATATAATTTAAGCAGTTAACTGTGATTGACGAGTATACTCATAGAGAAGTGGCACGATTTTGTATATTGGCGAGTATACTCATGCGTAAAATTTTGTTACAATTTTGATATTTAAATAGTAATTCTGGCGAAAACTTATATTCGCAACATGTAATATATTTAAAATATGTATTGTTTGACACGAAATGAAATAAACAAATAAGAAGTATAAATGAATTTCTGAGAGGTAACTCATCGCTTGATTATCACGACACACTTTTTGCTTTGCAAAAAGATCGCCACAGTTAACTGGTTAATAACTGTATATCAAATTTAAATTAGCCGCGTTTCAATTCCTCGTTAAAATTGACACGAACTTTCAGAACAACCCAATACAGATATTTATCTTTACAAAACTCGGGCCATATTTTTATACGTTGATTCTAGCGTGAACAATGCGTCCTAACGAAACTTGTGGCTGGCAACGAAGGCGGGCAAAAGTATAATCTACTACACTATATAAATACAACAGTCATATTTCGGTGTATGTCTATGTGAAGCCTTTCCATATAAATATTTTTATAAACGAAATTGTCAAATTTAAAAATCTCTGAACACTCAAGTTTCTAATGTTGGGTTAGGTAAGTTAGGTAGGTTAAGTTAAGTTAGTTAGGTAAGTTAGGTGTGTTAGATGGGTTAGGTATGTTAGATGGGTTAGGTATGTTAGGTGGGTTAGGCATGTTAGGTGGGTTAGGCATGTTAGGTGGGTTAGTCATGTTAGATATGTTAGGTGGGTTAGGTATGTTAGGTTGGTTAGGTATGTTATGTGGGTTAGGTTAGGTAATTAGGTGGTTAGGTAGGTTAGGTCAGTTCGATTAGGTGAGATAAGTTAGGTAAGTTAGGTGGGGTAGGTAGGTTAGGTGTGTTAGGTAGGTTAGGTAGGTTAAGTATGCTAGTATATATAACCATAGTACTCTTTCCACCTTGCGTATAGTTTCGTACAGAGATAGTGCGATTCGTAAAAAGAGAAACTGATCTAGCAATATCTCTGAACCGTTTAACGTTAACATTCCAAGATAATGCTCCTCGAACGTTACGCGAATCGTATCGCGAACGTAATTATCGGCCTCTTCGCGTTATCGGATCGCTGCATCTCTCATACGAGTTTTTTAATTCGATCATCGATTGTTCCGTTATGGATCAAGATCAAAGTATAAATAATTCCACGATTACGAGCGCGGAACCTTTTCGCTGTCGTAAATTATCGACACTTCATTTTGTCGCCGGAAGCAATGCATTTAAAATTTGTTTTTTTCAGTGTAAATTGAGTTTAAGTCGTAAGATCGTGAATATGTTAAACGATCGAAAGGATAAACGGTCAAATCGGTTCGATAGACGGTCATAGAAGATTGAACGCTGTACGAAACAATGGGTTGGTTAGTTACACCGCGTAATTAGCGTACGCGGTGCGATGCGGCATAGCGCGGTCATCGAGGAACGTCGCGAATCGACATTCACATATCGCTATCGTTTGTGTCAAAGATACGTGTTCGAAGAAAAGATATCGTCTTCCCAAAATCGTTTGAAACTGGGAACGGTCCATACTCGCACGTCCGTACTGGCATCGACATCGTGCCACGTACTTACGCGACTACATCCGTTTCGTGACACTCGACAAGACGCTTCATCTAACTACCGTTGCACCTTCGACTCTGCTCCTACTCTTAAAACGAGTCGTTCGATTACGCGATCGATGTTCGAGGAATAAATTGATCTGTTTTTATCGTTTACGCATAAGCAGACCCCCAATCCTGCTGTCGACGATAACGAGAAATTTCACGCGATCAGGGAATAAGAGGAACAGCCCCGCTCCACTGATTTCGACGGCGAAACCGCAAAGGAGAAAAACACGCTTCCACCTACGCTATAAGTACACGCGAACACGATCCGAAGGACCGCGAAAAAGAGGCTAAAGAAAAACATTGGGGAAAGATGAAGGGCTGAAGGGGTGATATTGCAACCCGAGTGAAAAAAAAGATATACGATTAAATGGAAAAGGACAGCGTTACAGAAACGTGTAGCAAACGTGCGTAAGTGAGAAGAGGTACGAGAGAACGCGAGGACAAAAGGGGAGAGGCTGAGAAAGAGAGAGCAAGAGGGAGCTATACTTGCACGCGTATTCGCGTATACGCGTGTATATGTAGAAAGGGACAGGAGAGAGAGAGCGAGAGAGAGAGAGACGATCAAAGGAGAAGAAACAACGTCTCCTGACTCACTCGCTCGCACGCACGCACGGTCGATCGTTCCTGCTGGCAGCCATTTTGTGTTTGCCCGTAGACCCGACATTCCGCCCTGGGAAAGTATTGGCCGTGATTCGCTTTAACCGTACATTTGTCCACGCGACTGCACTTTGCCTAACCGCGAAAAACGCGTTAACGGAAAAAGAGCCGGTCCAAGGGTATCCTTTTTTCCCGCTAACAGACTCGCTCCAAGTATCGTCGCGTTTAAACAGACAAACATTCTACCGCTTCTGGACAATTAGTTCTATGCGAGATACCCTTCCATAGTTCATCCAGTACAGTCTTGATCGAAAGCAAGAGACTTTCCATGCCGGTTCGTCTTTGGCTACGAATCTCTTTTTTCGACATTTTATAACTTTAACGTCACGAGACGATTTTATCGAGCAGAGGTTATCGTCGCAAATGCAACGGTCGTTTGATGACCGTGCGTCTAAAGTCGGACGCTTAACCGACTCCGGTTTATACCAGTTCCCGTATCGTTCACGCTAATTAAGACGAATCACGCGTTTCTAATTGTTTTTCGATCATTTACGCCTGTGTCTTTCCGAGTTCTCTTTCATCCTTTCGAGTGCGACGTGCTCGAAAAACGTTCCGATCAAACGGTGCCAATACAACATCGATATTGACGCGGTTTCGACGGTAATTCAAATACGGACATCGATTAACCGGGTCGCGATTACTCGTGGTCTCGATTATTCGTGGTCGTCGGTTCAATTACAAAGATTTAGCTATGATCATTTGTCTCGATAATGTTTTGCGCTACTTCGCGATAATCCTTGTTAACGAAAAATTGAAACTAGATTTCTACGAGTTAACTAAAAATGTTAACTAGATTTGCACGAGTTAACGAAAAACTCCAAACATTATGTTCGTTAACACTAATACTACCAAACCGCTCCACGCGTTTCTTATAGGTACACATTTTATTAAAGTACATTTCTTGAAATCAGCATTGATTTTCAGCAAGATAAAGAATAAATGAGCCATTCAGTACACACATTAATTAACTCCATTTTTTGAAACATCTTAAATTTAAGTGTTAAAGCATTTGGTATAGTCATAACTTTTTATATTTATAATAATTTAAGATTTTTCAAAAAATGAAGTTAATCAATGTATGCACTGAACGGCTTAAATGTGTGTGCTAATTTACGTTTCGTCGTTTGTATATTTATTCTTTAACTTAATTTTTAATTTCCAAATAAGTGTATATTATATGTCGGTTAATCGAGATCCGAATCGAGAGGCGAACGAGAAGACTCGGAATTACGAGGGAGAAAATATAGATAAGATTATTTTCGCGCGCGTTCCATTAAATCGTACAATGTCTCGCGAGCGAATCAACCGCCGCGCTAGTGTTTACGAATACGCGCGAGCAAAAGCCGGATAACGCGAGCACGAATGTAAGGAGAACGACGAAAACGTCTCGACACGTAACTTTGACGCGAACGAGGCTGAAACACCGGAAGAAAGTCAGGGGAACTAGGGGCAATCGAGATAAATCGATCGAGCATCGATTTCCCATTCTCTCGTAAGAGAGCGACCATTTAAACCGCTCGTTAACGACGCTTGGAGGTCGACAACGATGCCGCCCCACCGACGACGACCGCTAATTACTCTCCACGAGGATCGTTTGGGTTCACTCACCGCTCTCTCTCTCTCCCTCCCCTCCCTCTTACTAACCCTCTCCGTGGTTATAAACCGACAATAGACGATCCTATCGCGACTATACGCGTAACCGCGCATACCGACGCGTACGTACAAGTGTATTTTGCGTGCGCGTGTTTATCGTTTCCGGACGAAACGTTCTCGTTTAATGTCGGTCAAGACGAGGTAAATTAATCGGAATCTCTTTCAAACGCGACGAGCAAACTCCACGCAAGATCGTAAAACGCCACGACTTTTCGATCGTAATACGTCTCTTCCGATCGCGTAACGTCTTCCGTTCGTATCTCGAAATGACGAATGGCGAGGAAACGTCTTTTCCGACGATCCGTTTCGTCGATTACGTTCCTAACGTCAATATTCAGTTATTACATAAAGTTTATCTTTCAGCTACCGAAGCCAGTGTACCCTAAATTTGACAATACAGAATCGATGCTGCGAGATAATGCCACTCGAAAAACGATTACGCGTTACGGAAACCTATCGCGATTTATTCCAGTTATTTTAAGCCGGCTCAGTGTGTGCGATAAACAATGTAGCCAAGTGAGATAATTCGTGGTGGACGATTTTTGAAACGAGATTGTAACGGTATCCTACACTCCTGTTATCGTTGCTTCTCAAAATGCGAAACAAGTTTTCAAACATAACCCATGGGTTCGACGAAATTTCGCACCGATTTGAAGTAAATTGTCGCGAGCACGATGCATGGTATCGCGATACCGGTAGCGATCAGAACGGAAGAACGTGTGCGCGACACGTTAGCTCGTTACGTTTTATACACGCATACGCGGTCGAATCGCGAGGACGCACACGCGCTACCGCCGGTGACTGGACTCGATTGGACTCGAGTTGAATCGACGCGAGCTAATGGCGAGTAGGTACGTGCTCGACGTAAACTCGCACACCTATACCCGGAGAAACAGATACATAGGTTGCGCGAATCGACGGAAGTACTCGCTCCTTACCATCGTGCGTGCGTATCGTCGACTAGAAGTACGCGCGCTGACCGTTTAAAACATCCAGCGTTTTTCGTAGCCAGTTTTTCTCCTTTCGACGCTATCCGTTTACCACTCGTACGGATTCATCGAGGGCAGCGTATTCCGCAAGGTAATCCAGTTCCAAGAAAGATGATCAATTTTCCGTCGACGTCGACCGTTTCGTGGCGCGTCGTAAATTCACCTCGCGACCCCGTTCCCACGCACGTATACACACGCGCACGGAACACGTTCACGAAACGAGTCGAATCACTCGACTAGATCTCGATACGTTTAAACGCACCAACACCGTACACACCGTACATCCTATACAAACTCTAGGTTCACTTCGAGTCGATTATCCGCGCAACGTTTACATTCCTTTTCCTTTTCCTCTTCCTTTTTCTTTTCCTAACAATTAACCAGCGTCGTTGATTGCCCAACTTCGCTCTCGCTCGCTCTTTTCGTCTCCGTCTCTTTCTCTCGTCGCACGCTCCTCCTCTTTCTTTTTCCCTCGATGCCGCGCTTTATCTTTCTTCGCGATCCTCTTTATCTTTCGACGCGGGTACACGGAAAACGAGAGAGAAAGAGAGGGGCGGAGGGAGGTGAGGGGCCTGCGGGGAAGGGGGAACACCAGTTATCGTCAATACGAATACGCGTAGTACTTTCTCGGAGTACGAGGCGTACGTTGGCCGAGTCCTCTCGACGGGAGAACGACAGTCGTTTCGAGGCTCGGCGAACTCGCGGAAACGAAAGAAATCCGCGAAATCGGTGTCGCTCGATCGACCGGCAATTCTCGCGACGATCGCGATACGTACGGACGATGCTCTCCACGAGCGGTATACACGAAACGCAACCAACAGAACGCTAATACCGATACAGAAACACAGAAACGAGCATGCCCGTGCGCACTGATTCGTTTGTCGTTTGCTCGCGCGCTCACCCTGCTACACACGCGAAAGATACAGAGACAGAGGTATCGATAAAGATGGAAACGGATGGACGAAAAAAAAAAATGAAACGAGATGAGGGGAATGGGTGGGGGCTAGGAGGCAGAAGCGAAAGAAAAAGAAGGAGAGAAAAAAGTTTACACGCAGCACACACCGAGCGTCTCTATCTGGCAGTTACCGAGGACACGATTATATTGCGCGCACTCT
Organism: Megachile leachella; assembly: GCA_963576845.1. Lineage (NCBI taxonomy): Eukaryota > Metazoa > Arthropoda > Insecta > Hymenoptera > Megachilidae > Megachile > Megachile leachella. The sequence continues at coordinate 11,267,770 of OY756259.1, forward strand.
CTCTTTCTTCGTTTTCACTCGATGGCTCCGTTTCGATCACCGTGTTCGTCGACATCCATCGGACTTGGACTGCTCGAAATCGGTGTTATTCGTTCGATCGCGCACTCGTATAAACTCACACGCGTCGAGCACCGACTCGCGTACGCGTCGACGGACGAAGCAGCTCCTTCTTCGTCGTCCCGTTCGGCGGACGCCGCGAGAAATACGCTCGCTTTCTTTCCCGAACGTCGACTTTTCCCCGCACTCGGTCACACCCGAACCTTATCGACGCGATCGCACGATTCTCCGCGAACGCATATTTCCTCGCTGTGCACGAAAAATCGCGGTTTTCTAGTCTGCGAAGAGTAAAGAAAAAACGCAGACACCGCACCTCCCTTGTCAGAAAGCACTCACGGCAGACCGCAACACATGGCTACGAGCCTCCACCGAGATCGGGCGTCCTCGACCGTGTTCGGTTAACTTCGGACAGGACCGTACCTATCGCTCCAGTTACCACTTTACGCGTTTCGAACGGACTAATCTTTCTCCGTTGTCCTCGGAAAAACGACATCGTCGTTCTTCGTTCCTTTACATTTCCGTTTTCGATTACGATTCTTTCGATAAAACGAAGTATATTTTGCAAAAAAAAAACAATCAAACGTTCTATCCGTTCGTTTTACTTTCGTTCCAAATACTTCAACTTTTAAATACTCGATTCATGGTTTCGGTTAAACGTTAACTCGAGTAACTACGAGGTTATACCGTTCGAATTTTATCGTTCGACCATTTTACGACGCCTATTACCGTTTAATCTCGTTCGCGAGCGTTATCGAATACAAAATATTCGAGTATACGAATTTCGAGATATCGCTGCGCGAAATAACGCGTGAAAAAAACATTTTTTGAAACTATGCGGACATTTCGCGTTGCGAGAAGGGATTGGCATCGAATCATGTTGAATGGGCTATGCGCATCGAGGAATGGACGAGAAGAAACGTGAACGATCGAATCGAGAAAAATGAAATGTCAGGTAGGGGCTCCTGTTTGTCGGTTTCCGGTGCTGGCCAACCGTTAGAAGCGGAGCGAGGGTTCTGCACAGGCGTCCTCCGTCGTCTTCCACCGAAGGCCGTGTGGTGTCACGGTGAGCGTGGCAAAACCCGGAAAGAAGAAAAGAAGCCGAAGGAGCTTGAAGAAGTACGAAGGAGCACGAACGAGCCCGAAGGAGCTAGGGGACTCTCCTTTTCCTCTTCCTTCTCCGCCACCTTTGTCACCACCTCCACCTTTTCGTTTTCCTCGCTAAAAGCAACCCTGCCTGTCGACGCTATATAGTACTTATGTGTGTACGTAAGTACGCGTGTACAACGTCGAAACGAAACTTGCTTCTTTTTATCTTTTTATGTCTGTTACGTTCTGTCCTTTGTTCTGTTTCCTTATATATATTTTGCGGTTATCATTCGTTATGCCCGATCTCTTCACCGTCTAATTGTAAACGGTTCAACGCTTATCGTCGATGATTACTGGTTCGAGTTCAACGAATTAAACGACATCGACTAGTACGCGACAAAAAGACCAATTACACGTTTCATCCTCGCTATGTGTCTTTTTGTTTCAGGATTAACGTAACAGCACGGTGTTATGAGACTGACTGCTTTATACGCTACGAATATAAAGATCAATCTCGTATGTACGTATAAACGCTATTTCTGACATTTGACGATAGCCGATACGGAGCATTTTTGTTTTCCTCCGTCACTCGATTGCTTCTGCTTTTTCTTTCTTATTATCTTTCCTCCTCGTAACGTCCCCACCCTGCCTCGATGCTACTTCGCTTTTTCTGCCCCTCTTGCCCCTCTACAATCACGATTGCTTCTGCTCGCTCGTGTGCACAGTGCTCTCTCGCTCGCTCGTTCGTTCGTTCGGCTCCTCTCGAGTGCCGTCTCTCCTCGACGATTCTTAGTTCCCATAATGAACCGTACGACGTGGTTCGTGGTTAAGAGCAAACGGACGTACCAGTTTTCCCCTCTCATTAACGATGGTTTTCGAGGAACTTGACCTTTTAAAGTTTAAAGACTCGAAACAAAACCGTCTCTAAAATTTACTTTGTAACGTTATTTCACCGGCAATTTTACGTATCTTTCGCGACAATCCTAACCTGTTTCCGACGTTACGCGAGGCGGGAAGCGCTCAACTACACCGACGTCGTTTACATACACAATAGTTTACGAACAAACGCGTCTAATCGATATTTTCTCTTTACGATCCTGAGATTTCTGTTTCGGATTTTTAAAAGTTGCATAACGATGAGCTAACGATGCAAACAAGCATTTTCTGTCGAAACCAGTATCGACGAATAGGATCGAATTTTTTCTCCCGTCATCCTTCATCCCCCCTGATCGTGTTTTTTCACAGTGGCCAACTGCGAACTCGTAACGCGTCACAGTCAATCGCGCGAATAAAGCAAGCGAAGCGACGCAACTACCGTTTCGATCGCGAAACGTAACCGAGCGATCATTTTTTCCGTTCGTTGAAACTTGCCTTTTCGCGAGAGACAAAAAGGAGAAGAGTCGTTCGGCCTTGCCAATCGATTGCGGTCGCAGAAATTTTCGATCGATATAAACGAGTCGATACCGGATAGCGATTACGTGTCACGCATGGCTACGTTTCGAATAGGAAACTTCGAATTTTGTTCGTGAAAGGTTAAAAAACAGAAGAGAGAATTAAGAAGAAACAAGTAGAACGTAGGTTCCAAGGTTGATGTGTCCGAGGCACGAGCGAAAAGCAACGTTGTCAACGAATCGATATCCGGATGGGCGTGGCCTCGTCGATCCTCGCGGATGCTATAACGTGGAATCTCTCGATGCAGATGTTCTCGCTCGAAAAATTTAGTCTTTTCGAAACTAGACTCGAACCGGCTCTGAGTCAACTCGGCCGTTTCGCGATCGACTCTCGACGCGTCGTTGCGCGTTCCTGAACGGGAAATTTATTTCACCCTTGTCCGGCCGGTTTCCTTGCTTTTTTCACGCGTTCCCGAAGGGACTAGCCCGGTCCATTATCAACGAAACGTTTCAATTTCGAAATCCAACCGCTCCAACTTCCATCGCGTTCTTTACTCTCGTTTGTCTCGAACAAATGCCCCGTTATTTCTCTCGGGCTACGAATTACGTTTATCTTTCTCCGACTCGCGTTTTCTTCATTCTCCGTGTTCGCTAATTGTTTTCTCACGTTTCCGGAAAGAAATTCTCGTTCGTTACCGTTGTTCTTTATTTCGTTTTGTTCACCGGTCGTTACGTGTGTGTACTTTATCCATTCGATAATACTAAAAGGAAATTTGCGTCGATTTACAAAAAATGCGTGTAAAAAAGCTTTTCACTGTTTTATTAAAAGAGAAAAAAAGGCGCGAAACAATACGGAAAAATGTACGATTTGGTAAAGAGATTTTGAAAGAGAATAAAAAACGAACAAAGGTGTATAAAAGGGTGAAAGAGATTCGAGGAAAAAATCTGGTCACGCTTGAGCGGCAGTGGGACGTTCGAGGAAGCGTCGCTGAAACGTCGGAAGGACATTCGAAAGGGGCTAAAAGTCCACCCGGAGGAGAGAAGAAAAGTGGAAGGGAGGGTAGTTGGAAGGTTGTAGGGACGAGAGGAGAGCAGTTGGTTAGGGTATGGGGCACAGTATTGCGAGGAGAAGAGTATTCGCAGCATGTGGTCTCGTCAACCCCCTTACTCGCCTCTTTTCATTCGGTTCCCCCTCTAGTGTCGTCCCTATCTTTCATCTACTACCTCAGCGCGCCGATTTCGTATTTTCATTCTCGTCGCTCGACTCGAATTTCCCCTCGGGCTCGAACTTGCTCCCTACCTCTTCATCGTAAACGCTAATTGCTCCATACAAATGTCCAAAATCTACTTAACGTCTTCCTTCAACGCGATACGATGTACTTCCCTATCTCCGTTCCTTTATTGTCTCCTTTCTCTGGAAATGTGATCGCAACTTTTCGAATAACTCCAACAATTTAATCGACGCTAAATATTTCTGTCGAAATTTTACAAGAAATTTCTTGACACGTTATCGTGTTTATAAAAGAAATCGTGTGTCACGGGAATAAAAATCATTTTAAAAAATCACAGGAATAAAAATCATTAAAAAAAAAACTCGGGAATAAAAGTCATTTAAAAAAATCACGGGAATAAAAATCATTTTAAAAAATCACAGGAATAAAAATCATTTTAAAAAATCACGGGAACAAAAATCATTTCAAAATATCACGGGAATAAAAATCGTTTTAAAAAATCACAGGAATAAAAATCATTTTAAAAAAATCACGGGAATAAAATTCATTTCAAAAAATCACAATAATAAAATTCATTTAAAAAAATCACGGGAATAAAAATCATTTTAGAAAATCATGGGAATAAAAATCATTTAAAAAAATCACGGGAATAAAAATCATTTTAAAAAATCACGGGAATAAAAATCATCTTAAAAAATCACGGGAATAAAAATCATTTTAAAAAATTTGAAAACAAGGGGCATCATCGTGTAATAGCTATGCAAGAAGAATAAAAGTAAAACGACCGAATCGAATTGTATTTATAATCGAGTATTTTGAGGATTAATATTGATTCGATAAAGTCGATTTCTGAATCATAAATGAACGTTGAAATTTGTTCGATTGTAAATGACGCGTGCGAGCTCGCGTGTCCGTTACGCACGCGTTCGAATACGGAGCGGAGACTATCGTCGTTCCATTGTGGTAATTAGCCGGTACGCGTCCGCGACGATAGAGAGGGACAACGAGTATCGGATTGAATAATGGAATGGAAAAACACGATGCATCGATCGAAATCGTGAACGACAGGTACCAAGATCGGTAGTTACGTTACTGAACCACTACCCTCTAGCGGTTTGGTAAGTTGCTAGGATACACCCCACGCTCGAATCCCCCACGATTCGGCTATCGATGCCCTTCTACTTATCTACCACCGTGTTGTTTTCGAGAAGAACAGCAACCAGCACGAAACACGTACACGGGGAGAGAAACTCATTTAGTGTTCCTTGCATTTTTTACTCGAGACATCTATTCGACAATGTAAACTAATCCGAGAATAAATTAAGCTTTTATTTCGTACTCTGTCTTGCTTCAGAGAATGCTGCGAATCAACTAATTTATACGGTTATTCGAAAGACGACACGATCGTTATTCAAGGATATCGCAACGATTCGACACCTCGTTCGCACGATTCTATCGATATAAAATATCTCGAACCCATTGTGTACAACGGAAATCGACGAAACAACAGGTTCGCGTAGAAAGTACAAGACTATAGATGTTAAAATTGTATTCGTGATCGACGTTGCCCAACTGCGCTGAAAATATTTTCTCTCAACGAACAAATAATAAGTATTATTCTCGTTGGAACGTAAATGGCGCGTCGTGCGTTGACGAGTTAAATTGCTCATTGACGGTTTATTGGTTTTCGTTCAATTAGAAGAATATGAAATCAAAACATTCGGAGAATTAATTTGCGAATCTAAATATGCGAAGTAAAGTACAGAGCATAGTATTTACGAGTTAGTCGTGCTATCCGTTTCATCCAAACCAAATAACTCGTCGCCGAGAGTGAGCTCGTAATTGCTTTTACGCGAATGCAATTACGGAAGCTTAACGATGACGCGACGCGCTTAATTGCGTTTACGTTCGACCAGAATATCTGTGTAGTCGAAGGAACAACGTACACAGGTATTCAAACTTTCGAACGTTACATTTCTTTTGTGAAACCTTTCTTACTCGTTTACCTACCAGTAGAAATTATTTTATATGCATACATGCATATGTATATACGTACATAGATACGCACACGTTCTCCGCGTCTCTACTTTAATTCTCTGAAAGCGTTTTTGTGTCGTACAAATACCTACGTATCGTTGAATTCGTTTACCGCTATTCGTCCAGAGTAAGGAACGCGACAAACGCAAAAATAATGGATTCTTACCGTTTCCTTCCAAACATCGGAAGTTCTATCAAACTTGTCGGTGGTGACATCTTTCGTACTTTGTAGGAACTTTTCTCTTTGATATGTACCGGTTTACTCAGCAACCGGTACTAACCTTCGACAAAACACAAAGAACACTTAATTACGCACTAAAATAAATTGTTTCACGCTTGCACTGTTAGGAGGGTATGGCGGCACAATGAAAAATCACTAAAAATTAACGACGATGCACAGTTTGAGTAGAATTTCTCACAAATACACGCTCAAAATGACAACTCGCGAACCAATAGTCTCAACTTGTGCGTTTACAGAACTGCTGTAAACACCTCGTAATCAAACGAACAACTTTCAGCGTGAAAACCGTTTTCGCTTTGTCGTCGCTTCAACGCACGAATTCGACGTCGAAAACGTGACTGTTAATCGTGTAACTGCTCGATCTATTTTCTATTGCTGGTATACTCGATGAAAATTTGATGTATCGTTGCATCGTGCATTGAAATTGACTAGAGTATGCGAAATCCGGCAATCACGGTTCGAAGCGCCATCACTGTCATGGCCTTTTCCTGTTCACGCTTACTCCAAGGAGGACGTGAACGTAAGTTGTATGGTAAGGAACTCGCAGTTTCGATGTATTTACCTATCGGTCGTGTATGAAAAAGTGCTATTGACTCGCTGGAAATATACGAAGCTAGTCGGTGATTATAAATATACGATACGTACTGAAATTAATGGATCGAAAGTGCTCCATGCGACCACATGGTCACATGCTTTCTTCGTCGTTTTCATACGAGTTTTATATCGACGAAGTGTAGTGATTTTTGATCGATTTTTTCGTTCGAAATAAAAGTAGCTGATCGAATAGGGTGTCCCATAATATCGTCTAATGATTCCATGCATGATACGCGCGGAAAAAAAACAGTGTTCCGACTAAACAACATTTACGCCTATACCTTTTGTCGCCCATGCAACGTATTTGTTGACATTCAAACGCGTCCCATTATTTTCTCAGGCACAATACGATCGATCATTTTAATTTTGCGACAAAGTATCTCTTCTTATTTTTTATCGCGATGCAAAATTTCACGCGTGTTATTTAACCTTTAAATTTACATCGATTCTACTTGTTCGTTGCGTGTAAGATAGATCGTATTTCGATGAAAAACACCGTTAAAACTAATCTATGACTTTCGTTTTACAGATAAATAAAACCATGGGTGACATAGAAACGTTCGACGACATAGTGGTACCCACTGCCACTACATTACCAGTCACGCTTTCGGCGGAATTACCAGAAATTAAATTGTTCGGCCGTTGGAACTGCGACGATGTGCAGGTCAACGATATGTCCCTACAAGATTATATAGCTGTCAAAGAAAAAAATGCAAAGTATCTACCACACTCCGCCGGACGTTATGCTGCAAAACGATTTCGTAAAGCGCAGTGTCCCATCGTGGAACGTCTTACGAATTCGTTAATGATGCATGGAAGGAATAACGGGAAGAAATTAATGGCAGTTAGGATCGTGAAACATGCCTTTGAAATAATTCACCTTCTCACGGGAGATAACCCTCTGCAGGTAATATTCCATCTAATTTTATTCCACATATTCCATATGTTTGCTGCAACTCTTATGATTCTAACACGTTCGCGTTTTCTATGAAAGGTGCTCGTGACGGCCATCATCAACTCAGGACCAAGAGAAGATTCTACTCGTATCGGTCGCGCTGGTACTGTCAGAAGACAAGCAGTAGACGTTTCTCCGTTACGACGCGTAAATCAAGCAATTTGGTTGTTATGCACCGGTGCTAGGGAAGCCGCATTCCGTAACATTAAGACGATTGCCGAATGCTTGGCCGACGAACTCATCAACGCTGCCAAAGGTTCGTCGAATTCGTATGCGATCAAAAAGAAGGACGAACTCGAACGCGTCGCTAAATCTAACCGATAAACATGTTCATTTGACCACAGACGAATAAATACTTTATCTTTAAGATGGTCTTCTTATTACGTTGTTTTCCTTTTGTTCCGTTCAAAGTTTATTTTATTAAACACGCTTTGGTCGACGTTTTCGCGCGCTATTTTCAAATATTTATAGGTTAGTATCGCAAAAAGAATTTTGGGGGATTTCGAATGGTATCGACTACGGTAGGTAGCGCCTTTATTTCGGTAATGTTGGGCACTGCAATGCAGTGTTACCACTACATACATCTGACCTCGGATCAAGTCAGGTTAGGTGCAAGATCAGCTTGGAAGTTGGGGCACAAAATTTATTTTGAAGAAATCTTGTCAGTCGCTAATATCAAACATGGCAGGCGCGCTGAAAAAGGTAACGACGTAAAAGAATTTGACACACTTTGATAAATATGTCAACAACGAACAACAACGTTTAATCGACTCGAAAATTGTTATGTGCGAACATAACCACACTTTTCAAAATTTTTTATATTTTTAGGTTCTGCGTCTGATTCTCTCGTTTTATCTATGACCTTTTTGTTCTATAGACAACGGGATTAACTGGTCTCGCAGTGGTAAAGTTGGCTCATCGCGAATTGGACGTGGCGTATGATAAACTTCTGCGCATTTTGAGTAACATGCCACAGGATTACGCTTACAGAACGCATACGGAGAAATTGGTGAAGGAAAGGCAAAATATTGTACAGCAGGTAAGTTATGATCTCTTTGTAGAATAACATTGTAAAGTTTTTGACAACATTATGATTGATTTTGTGTCACAGAATCCAACGGTCGAAGCTGTAGAAGAAAAGATAGGCTGTGGTCAAATCGAAGAGCTGTTAATTCAGGCAAAGAATGAGATGTCTTTGGCTAAGGATATGCTAAAATGGAAACCGTGGGAAAACTTGATGGAGGAACCTCCTGCGCATCAGTGGACTTGGCCTCCACATAAATAAATCAATCATTTGGCCAACATTTGTACATAGTGCTCAACTTTCGTCTTATGCAGTAATATAGATATTAAACCGCGCATTATAATTATCATGGTATTTATTCGTTATTTATAACTGTACGAAAAACTTTTGATAGTACAATCCCGTGAAAAGTACCGCTAAATGTATATCGTTCTTCCTTTCTTCACTGTGGAAGATTACCGTCTCCGCTATAGTAATCATCGCTAACACGGACAAGTGGCAATTTCCTATAAAGCTTCCTTTGGAATTGCACCATTGAGAGAATCAGTTTGTACAAATTATGCGTAATGCGTGTCAATTATTTCACACGACCTAGGAGTCAAAAATTGGTGTCCCAATGGTTGCAGGGAGTGGAGTGTTTGGGACATTTCGCAAGCAAAACACGTCGCGTTCGACGTCAAATACAGTTGATCCAAGCGAGAAATCATAGTCGAGTAGAAATTGCGGTAAAAGGAATGCGGAGAGTAAAGAGTTTGAACATAGAGAAAGAGGAAAAGAGAGAGCGAGAGAGTGAAAAGAGAGAGGGGGAGGGAAAACGTTACGCGTTACTCGGTAGTGGGGAAACGAGGAAGGAATAGGTAGGTTGGAGGTAGGAGAACGGTTTTAACCAAGTATTCAGGGGAGGGGATTCGAGAGAGCCGCTGTTCAGTTCCGATTTTGCGTCGCGCGCGACGATAGCGAACCAGACACGCGAATCGCACTTCGTTTCAAGACGTTGCATTGTCGATACATTGTTCGGTATCGCGTTTTCGATCTTCGTTTTCTTTCTTTTCCTCCTCTTAATCCTTCTCGACTGTCCCTTTTTTCGCAACAATTTCTTTTTTCTATTTCACCGCTATGCTTCTCCAGACCTCTCAGTTTTCTACGTCCATCTTTTTCATGTAGCAAACGAAGGATCGAAAATCCGCAGCAAAATACCGCGTCCGTGACACGAGTGCGAGCGCGAGAAAGATACGCGAAAGTCGCGAGTTCGAAAGTTGAAAATTCGGCCGCGGAATGCGCGAGTGGTTCGGTGCAACGAAAAGTTGATCACGGTCACGATCGCGAACGACGCTTCGCGGATGATCGGTGACAGTGAAATACAGGATCGTAGGTCATTTTTCCACCTCGTCGAATGAAGAGGAGCGATTTGCTCGTTTGGGAATATCCATAGGATATCGATCGGTCGATCGATCGATGGATCGACTAATTTGGCGATAAACGAAGAGAAGAAAAGTCGGAGATCGGTGCGTAAAACGCGTTTCAAATCGAGATCGAAGGATAACGCGAAAGCGCAGGGAAACGTTCGCGCGGTGATTCGAACAGTCGAATAAATTTTTCTACGCAGCGGCCAGCTTAAAATCGGACAACGATAAAGGGTTCCAAACGAACACCGTAGATATATCGAGTTAAGAAGAAACAATAGCCGTGGAAGGAAACGCGTTCCCGTTCGAAGACAATGCGCGTAATTTCGTGGAACGCGACGAAACGAAAGCGGCTAGGATATTGCCCTCGCTCGAAACTAGCGAAAACACTCGCCGCGTTCGCTCGTAGCTTCGGCTCGGATCGACGAGATTTCCGTTTCACGCGAAAAGGTAGAAGGAAGATCGCGCGCGAACGAATCGGAAGAACGTTAACGCGGCGTGACGTTGGCCCGTTACGCGGTCCATGCTCCGCGCTTTGCGCTCCGTGATCCGTGCTTCAGCTACTGGCTCGAATCAACCGAACGAAAGTCGAAGAATCGCGAGATGTCTGAAAGAAGGCGAGGCTCGTTTACCGGCAAGGCTGATCGTTATCGTTTTAACGCGTTTGCTTACGTAACGCGCGCGTAAACTCGTCCCTTTTTCTCGATTATCCGAACCGCATTCTTCTTGCTTGGTCGACTCGGAATCGTGTCTCGAACTGCCGATAAATCGATCGTAGGTACGTTACGGATCGCGATCGGGAAAGAATTTGCGAGGTTTCAGAATTGCTTCGCACGGTAGGACAGACACGGCAGTTGAAGGAGTAAAATATCGAAGAGACCGGTCCGCCTCGTCGCAACGTTTTACCGTTTCGATCTTACCGGTTCACGGGTTCCGGCCTCGATCGAGCAATCTTGCTCCTACGGAGTCGAGACGAATCGAATCGAACCGAACCGAACCGATTCATCTTCCGGAGTACACGGTGCTTGGCGTAGTCGCGCGTATCGCGAAAGCGACTCGCTCCAACGAGCTCGTTGCGGTCCGTTCGGTCGCGTTCGAAATTCGCGTCGATCCGCGCTTATCGATACTCACCCTCGCCTAAATTCCCCGCTTTCCTAGAAACAACGCTAAACGTCGTGTGAGACGCGAATCGAACATCGTAGGAACTCGCAACGTTCGCGGCGTTTCGCGTTTACGCCAGTAACTTTCACTTCTCGATAGCCGTTATTCGCCGTTCGCCAAGAATGTTTCGCGAATGGTTGTCGCGGTTTAACAGCGTTAAGAGAGATTCCGTGACAAACGCAACTGAAACCAGCGACAAAGGAACATAGTTCCGAACAGGCTCGATGTAAGAGGTCTCAATTGCATTCGGCGATTGAGAAGTGGTAGGAAAATGTTCGTGCCGTTGTTTTTCTCCAAGATCGGACCGTTTCTCTTGACCACCTTCGAAACGATTCGCGATCTTCGACGATCCAAGCGCGCGGCGAAGATTGCGATCGAGAAAGTTTTCGTCTCGCGAAGAGAAACGAGATTACGAAACATCCATAGCCGCGAACGGTCTTACGCGCACGCGTGCGCACGCAGGAAGTTTTGCAACGGATGTTTCGTCTCGCGACCTGGATCTTCGACGACGGTTTCGCTATGCATCGGCCGATCGACGCGAACACGACGATAACGAGAAGAGAAGGTTCGCTCGAACGAGGCCGGTAATTCGAGGTCGACGCCGACGCGCGATGAGGTATGCACAAGGGTGAAAAGATAAAACGTGCATCTCGCGAATAGAAAACAGATAATAAAACTATCGTGAAAAGAGACTGAAAGAGGATTCGAATCTCCGAAACTTTCGCGCTTTTCCGCTCCCTCGCATTCTCTTCCTATCCGTTGCTGCCACTCGCGAGCGCTGTCTTGTACGTGCTCCTTCTCTTCCGTTGTTCTCCTTTTCCTCGGACGGCAAAACTCGCTCCGTAGCTTTCCTTCCGCATACCGAAATTCCTGGGAAACAGCGCTAGATGACTTTGGACAGTGGCGTGGCTACTCCAAAACGTTTCGCTATCGGCATTTTGCATTTCGCATCGGTCATACCCTCGAGGCGTTCTGATCGGTTTCAGTCGATCGGCAAATCGAGTTACCGCTCGACGGATGGAATTTCTTCGATAAACTATTCCGATTCGCCGCGTAATCTCGTGGAGGCACGGCGCATGCGCACAGGTGCGAATGGAATGGGTGCGCCACGGTGCACTTGCGCGGCTCTGCCTGACCCAGATGCCTCGCGAATAAAACTTATCCGTGCTCGTTCTTGACATCCTGCTGTTTTCTCTATCTCTGTCTTCCTTCTTCACCTGTTCGCTTTTTCTTATCGCCTTTGCTCCCGAATTCGAGGTAATTCGCAAATTCGATATGACGCGAGAAAGGAATAGACGAGCATCGTTTGCGCAGGTATCTTCGGGTGGCAGAAATCGTAAAGAAAATTTCGAGCACGAGAAGAAGCGAGGGGAGACCGGTCGATGATCGTTGCGAGTTCCGACTCGTCCGCGCACGATTTCCGCGTTCTCGCACGATCGCTTCCTTTCCGCGTCGTTGGGTCGTCGAGACATCTCTCAACGTAATTACGATTTCTCCGTTACTCGCGTTTCGATTACTTTTCCCACGCGACATCGTAGCTTCTTTTTTCTTCGCTAGGAGAAATCGAGACGAAGGTCCGGTATGGAAAATCGATCCGACCGACTCTTCCGTGAAAAGAAACTAACGATCCTCAACCAATCCTTATTAACGAAAAAAGTCGATGAATCGTGAGAATTCGAACGGACGAAAATCTCCTTCTTCGAAGACGACGATCTCCTCGATCGGAGAAGAAAGTATCGTATCCGAGGGCGTTGGCACGCGAAATTAGGATCGGTAGAATCGATCGTTGACCGAGTTGACGAGTTCTCGGTTCCGACGCGTTTTCTCGATAGCGAGCTCTCGAGCCGCTTTCTATGCCAGCGAACGGAGCGCGTTTCCGTGTCTTCGACTTATTTGCCGACTTTCAGATTCCTCACGGATTCCGTTTGCGTTCTCGTTAAACGAATTTCGGTCATCGAACGCGCGCGCGCTCGACTTCGAAAGCGAAAAGAGAAGGAACAGCAGGTAGAGCGGCCGGGGAAAGAGGGAGAAGGAGACAGTCGTCGTCGCGGCTTCTCCGCTCTCACCGGATGTGCCGGATCGAACTCGCGTTCCCAGCCGTCGTGTCGCGTCGCGACGCGTTCGGCCCAGGAGACGAAGACTTTCTTTTTCGCGCGTGGACCGCGACCTCGATCCCGTTCGATCACCGTCAAACTTCTTTCCTCCGCTCTCCTTCTCGCGAGACACCTGTTCCTCCGAGGGGATTCGCGCCTCCAGTTCGCGCCATTTCCGATCATCGAAGTTACGCGATCGTTTCGTTAACGAAGCAAGGGTACGCTCGTCTTTCGACGACTTTCTCTTCGATTTTACGCGCCTCGGCGCGTTTGGAAGAACGTTGACGCGGAACGGTACACGTTTCGTTCCCTCCGGCTCTCGAGGAATCGAGCCTGTCTCGACGCGACCGGTCGATCAGTTTCGCGAGCGGCGTTGACGCGCTCGATTCGAAACCGTTAGAACATCTGCCTGTTAGCGCTTCGCTGTTTGTCCTAGTCAAGTTTCTCGTCGAAAAGTCATCCATATTTCCTTCGCTCGAAACCGTCGTAAAAGAAAGTTGAACGCGTGGTTTTGTCGATGCGACAGATGCGAGATGGAGGACGAGGGTTTCTCGTAGCGGAAAGACGAAGATGGGCAACAACGGAAGCAGCTCTCGGGATCAACAAGCCGCGTCCGTGTGCTCGAACGGACTGGCAGCGGCGTCGGAAGCGAATCGAGGCTGGTCGCAGTCGTTCCCGCGAGAGCTCGCGCGGCATCACCACGGATCGCAAGTTACGCCAGTGGTGGCGGCTCGCAAAGTCCTACCTGAGCCACCGAATCAGAGATTACGCGCGACCGACAATGGATCCATCATACACAACGGCGGAACGATAAGCGGACGCAGGGCGCCAACTTTCTCCTCGTCCCGCGATTTGGCCAAGGTAAACGTCGATCTTCGGTTTAGCCGATAGCGAGGTTCAAATTTCGACGAATAGATCGTGACGTGTTTCAGAGGAACGAGCCGTTCCGAGAGAGAAGCGTCTCCGCGTGCCAGGCAGCCGAGGCTCGGTCGCGCAGGATCGACCGACACTGCTGTCGCTATCGTGCGGAAGCGGCCGCGACCTCGAACTTGAAGAGGTTCGACAGCGAACCCGATCTCCGATACTCTCCGGATGCTTGTTCGTCGAACCAAGACCGCCCGAGTACCGGAAGATCGAGCGACCGAGAGGACGGAGGTCGGTCGTCGAACGGTCAACGCCAGTCGAGAGATGCCAAGGAACGCCTCGAGGGTAGATACAAGGCCAGGAAAAAGTATAAAGCACCGGCTCCTCCGAACGCGACCGATCTCGCGGACGAGCCGTCGATGCTCGGCGGTGGAGACGAAGGCGAGTCTCGGTGCCGGTTCGAACAGCAGTTACAACCACCCCCGAGGAGATGTCGGCTGTTCAAGACACGAGCGGAGTCGAAAAAGGCTCAGGTCACTTGGCAATTGGCGTCCGGCGGTCGTTCGTTCGATCGTGCACACGAGCCGACTCGTACGATCGAACGAAACGATCGACGACGCGGCTCGAGCCGATGGGCCGACTCCGCCCAGATTCGCGTCGACGACCAGAATCGCTCCGGCGATGATCATCGAAATCGCGGCAAGCTTTCGGACGGGAAAAACACTCTTCAACGCAGCATGAGTAGCCCCGAGTTTCAAGCGGAGCTTATTCAAGTGGCGAGAAGGGTCCGCGACAAGCTGGACTGCAGCGGTAAATCGATCGAGGATGGTCGCAAGTTGGACGGCGACAGGATCCGCGATTGTCCGAGCTCGGAAGCCGAGGGCAAAGTCGCGGATCGTAGATCGACGAGCGCGGATCGCGACGCGGCCTCGCTGGCGAAACCGTCCAAGTCGTTCGAGTCTGTTCGGAGACTCGAGGACGAGGAAGCGAGTCGGCGTCGCGGCGGATCGTACGGAAAGGGCATTGAACTCGCGAGAGGCCGACTCGACGTTCGCGACAGAACCGTTACGGGTGCTAGCGGTTCCGAAGCGTTACGAGACAAGGAGAATCAGGATCCCGGAGGACGGATCGGCCGCGGCGAGTCGAACGCCGCTCGTCGCAAACGTTCGATCGACGGAGAACGAACGGACGGCGCGACGCTGGATAAATTGGACACGAAGAGAAGGAGCAACCCTGTCGGGGAAACGACCACGTCCGTGCTCGAGGACGAGCGTGCGAGACGAGAACGCGGTCGGCCGTAAGTTACTCGTTCGAGGCAGGGGAGAAAGGGAGGGCGCTCAGCTTCCGCTCGCTTTTCATCGCCGTCCGTAAACCCAAACATTCTTCTATGTCGATTCGTTAGGTTCGTCTCCCCGACGCGATCCGCGCCAAAGACCTTTTACTTCGGCATGAACGAGACGCGGCCGCGAAACGGCGAACCGGAGTCCCGAGGAACCGAGGAAGCCGAGGCGATAAAGGCGATCGAGGAAATCGAGGAAACCGAGTTCAAATACCCGAACGGTAGAAACGAGGATACCGGACGTTCGGTGGACGCGCTCGAACGAGACGACGAGGACAACGACGACGTGAGTTCGAGATCGTATTTTCCTTTCGTCGCTACTTTTTATCCGATGTTTCTTTTTCTTAGGACCGAAACGTGGTGGAAAACATCTCGTTGAAACTGCGACCGACCCTGCCCAAGAAGCAGTTGGAGATTCCACGATTTTCACCCTCGGCCGCGTGGAGATTACTGTCGGCTCTGGAAGCGCCGGGACCGAGCACGAGCACCGCCAGCGAAGAGTTGCCGGTTCGTGAACGAGTTCCCGATCATCGGAGCCGACGAAACCAATTGTCCAGTCGTTTCACGTTTCAGGTGACGTTCGAAGAACGAATAGAACGTTTATCGAGACCGCCGCCCCCGTTTCCGCTGTCGCTGGGTCCGCGCAGCTGGCACGACAAGTCCGGCGACTCGGGAATATCCGGCGACGCTGGAGCGGCGAACGACGACTCGCTGGACGTAAGTACGATCAACAGGACGAAGACGGCGCCGATCAGACCCGCGTGGACACCGCAGCAGGACCTGGGAGAAGAATCGAGCAGCGACGCGGGGGTCGACTCGCCGCCACCGCCGCCGTTACCGGCCCCCTTCAAATATCCTCCTCGAGCTCACGTTTTCTCACTCTCGTTGCCACGAGACGACGCGAGAGCTTACTTTTGCGCTCCCGACGTGAAGTCCAAGGAAGGATCCGCGTTCAACTCTCTCCAGAAACTCAAGAGGTCGGTGTCCGGAGCTTTCGGCATCGCCGCGCACGATCTTCGAGCCAACTGCGCGCGCGATCTTCTCGACGACAATTGGCTGCTATCTTCGAGCGCGCCGAACTCGCTGCAGCACAATCGAGTCGTCGAAGCGTCGCGAAACCCGCCCTCGACTTGGAAACCGTACTCGTCTCGCGAATCCAACGACCAACGTGCTTACGGACGCGACAGCGGTGCCGACGACGATAACGACGACGACGACGACGACCGCGACGATGACGACGATGACGTCGACGACGAAGACGAAGACGGAGAGGAAGACGAGGACGACGAGAGCGACCTCGTGGACGCTACTGTACGATACGAAGCCGATGGCACGCGCGTCGACTCGGACGCGTCGAAAGGCAAAAGCGATTTTCCGGTTGTTATGAAACCACCGTCTTTCTCGTATCTGACGCCGGGCGGACACGTGATGTATCTGCCGGAATCGAACGAGGCGGAACGTCGAGCGCAGGGTTTCGACGGTGACAGAATCGACCGCGACGACGAAGACGATGACAATGATGACGTTATGCCAGCGAAACGACGGTCGAAAAACTCGAGAGACTGTGTTGATGCAAAGAATTGCAGAGGCAGGAAGGAAACGTACGAGGCTAAGAGAGCGTCCATCGTTTGCGAGCAAGGAGCGACGTCCACGAGCAAACAGGCATCCTCGCAAACGACGGAAACGAAACCGCAACGAAAGAGCAGGCGATTCACTTTTCAGTCGACCGTCAGGCAAATAGAGAGGCGCAGACTGGCGGAGAAGCTGTCGCGAGAGGCCGAAGCGAAGGAACGTCAACGGAAGGGTGAACTGGAAGCGATGCGAAAGGTCGAGGAGGAATTTCAGCGAAAGCGCGCGAAAGAGAAGGCGAACATCAGACAACAGTTACGCTTGTTCAAAGAGATGGAGGAAAATTTCGAGTAAGTAGCAGTTTTAAAGCGATCGCGAAATCCGAATGCCGCGAGTTGGTTGGTTGGTAATTGCAGTAGTCTGGCGAGCTCGCAATGGGACGATTCGCGGTTGTCTCGCGCCGATCCGGACGGCGCTCCGTCCTCCACCGCTTCCTCTCCGACGTCTATGCCGATCGGAAACTCCTCCGTTCCGTCAGGGAAGAATTTCGTCCACGAGGAACATCGCCGCAAGAGAAACGTCGGCTCGGACTCGAAGAAACGACGCGCCGGCGAACGCGTCGGTCATCGGCCGAAGTACTACGATTGGGCGCCGGACGCCTCGTCGCACCTCGAACACAAGCAAACGACGGTCCATCCGAAAGTAGTCTGCGACATCCCGAAAAGCTCACCCGTATTCGTGGACGCGAACGTTCATTCCAAGCCGGTCGCCTCCAACTGCACTCCGAGGTCGGACAACTACAGGTAAACAGGATAAAATAAGAAAAAAATTTTAAGAAAAAAATACACCGACTTCGAAATGCACTGAAAAGTATAATTTCTATTTCCTAATGAAGTAATTTCTATTTCATTCAATCATACAATTACGTATATGAATGAAACCTATTCACTCGTTAGGTAGTATATTAAATACATTTCAACCCTTTCGGACGCGGCGCAAAATTAAAAGGTTTTCTTGCACTTTCCTTTTTCAAAGTCAGTTAAAAAGGACCGTGTCTTTTTTTATTGTAATTCGTTTCTTTTTTGTAGGAAGGATTTCGCCCACGGTGCGGTGATAACCAAGACTTCGTTCGCGAGCAGCGACAGCGAGCTTTCGCAACCCAACACTAGACCGCATTCCAGACAAACGGGAACCAACGGCAAATCTTTTCGAGCAGGGTACGCGTCTTTCTGCTGTCATTTATCCCGTGAAACGCGATCGCGAAAGTCCACTCTTCTCCCCCCGTGAACTCGCGCTTCGTCGCGCGGTACGCGATCGCTAATCGTCCGCTTTTAATTTTCGTTTTACGCAGGTATCGAGTTGGCCACGACGCGAGTAACTCCGACGCGCCTCTAGTCACCCCTTAACCACGCTAAAGTCGCGCGAGCGTGCGTCTCCGATCGCGAGATTCGATAACGCTCGCGCTTGTCCGCGTTTTTCCGCGTTTTTCTTTCCGCGAATCGTTGGACCGCGCGACGAAACCGGTTAAACGACCAGTGCAAAGAAAACGAACGAACGTTGAGCAGGTCCGGCGGCAGTCCAGGACCGGAGGAGCCAAACACGACGGACAAGGAGCGGAACGAGTCGACGGAAGCTGCGGACCACGTCAAGAAATCTGTTCGCGATTTCACACTGAGCGGAGTGCAGCCCTTCACGAAGCGGAAAACCTACAGACCGATTTCCTTCAACCCCCAACCACCGCCACCGCCACCTCCGCCTATTCCGAGCTAACCCTCCTTCGCTATTCCTCGACTCGCCTATATTTAGCGTACGAATATACGTATGTATTTATGTACATATGTAACATAACGGAATAAAATATTGTCTCGTTAAAACTGTCTCTTAATTCGAAAGTCCGCCTCGCGCATGCGCAGACGCTTACTACGGCTCTGCGCATGCGCCTATCCTCCCGCCTTTGCAGTAAAATGGCGAATACGAATAACGCTGCGTCTAAAACGGCCGGTTCTTCGAGCACAGGATCTACGACTCGTCGCACACCTTCCATTTCTGTTGTGTACGAACCTTCTTCTCTTTATATGAGCCGTTCAATGCACAAATCGATTAACTCCATAAAACAAACAGCGGAGAAATGCGATGAAATAATGTGTATAGGTTTTTAAAATTCCTTTGGTAATATAAATTCAAATAAAGTGTGCAGAATGCGTAAATACAAATCTGGCTATCATTTAGAAGATGTAGAATTATAAAAAAGAATAGAAAAATGTATTTCAGAATGGCCTCTGAAATATATTATTTATTATTCAGTGGCTAAAATAAGTATTGTCGTTTAATGGTGTTAATCGTTTATGTTTGGAAAAACATAAAAAGTTATACCAAGTGCTTTTATACTTAAATTTAAGATTTTTCAAAAAGTAGAGTTAATCGATTTGTGCAGTGTTATCGTTCTCTATTTTACGTCGTTCTTTCGAATCCGTAGACGGAGCGAATTCGAGTCGTTGATGTCCGACAGCAGCGACGAAGGGAACGCGGAAGGTATCGGCGATTTCGCACCGTTTTCAACTATTTTCGAAGACGAGACTATACGACGTTCAACGCACGTTGCGCGAGCTCTTGCTATTCCGTCGTCCGCGTCGGTTTACTCCAGGAGAATGAACGCGAGCGAAATCGATCACTCGAGCGGATCTGCCAGGACTCATCGAACCACACCTTCGATTCCCGTCATGTATGAATATCCTTTTCCTTTTTTCGTACTTTTCTTCCGTCTCGAAACGCGATGTTCTTCCACAGACGAAGCGAATTCGAGTCGCTGATGTCCGACAGCAGCGACGATCATGAGAAATCAACCGAGGGAATGGAGTTCGCGATGGACTCCCGATCGAAAGGTTCCAGAGAAGAAATCGATATCGTACCAATTGAAGCGCGTGTCTTCGAAGACAAGGATGAGGTATTATGCGGAAAACAATAAAAAATAAAGTATTTAATTTTACATATTTGTAAACTAGAATATGTGCTGTAATTCATTACGGATCAGAAAATTCGATAATTACATTGCAAATAAGCTTTAATTTCGCAAATACCATGGTGTCCGAACATTAAATCGAGTAACTGTAGGTAAAGATACGAAACGTTTGCGCGATAAGTTTCTTTCGTTTCGCAGATCATTCTGTCGATGATCTGGAACAAGAGTAGGCTCGGTGCGGCCTATTACGACATCGTTACGTCCGAATTGTTCGTGATGGAAGACACAACGGACGATGCAGAGTATTTCGACGCGACGAAAGCTCTGTACAAGCAGTGTTCACCGCGTTATGTGATCACATACGCCGGCGTAGCTACAACATTCATCAACGCTCTAAAGAAGATGATAATTGGCGAAACATCGACGCATTCCTTCGATTCGAGGAGCACTTTGCGCACCGCAGAACTGAAGATAACCCACAGAAAGGAGCACAATTACGAGCGTTGTTGTCAGAGAGTACGCTGTTTGCAGCTGGATTCGGAACCTAAATACGCGACCAGCGCGGATAGATTGACATTTTTAAACAGCATACTGAATTTCAAATGTTGCGCCATGATTCACGCTCTGGGATCGCTGTTGTTGTTCATCGACAAACACTGGAGCGATATCGCGTTAGATCGATCTGGACGACCGTCGTTCGCGTCGCTTAATTTCATTACGCTGTAAGTATCGATTATCTCTTTTTTATTGAGATTTAGTCCCCTTTATTGACGATTTTGTCGCATACAAAGGCGCGATCTGGTCGCGATAGACGAGGACGCTTACGAGGCGCTGAACATAGTGCGAGCCAGGGACCATCCGAGTTTGTTCAAGTTTGGTAAAACGAACGCGAAGACGAGGGGTGCGAGCCTTTTCACTCTGTTGAGTGGCTACTGTCAGTCTCGGCCGGGTGTGCAATGTCTCTGGTAAATGGACTAATTATTCGATTATTTATAGTCGACTAAATCGACTAAGTTGCTTAAGTCGTACTTGTTCTATATTCGAAATGTTGTGGCTACTACAGCTACATCAGAATTAATTTATATGGCAACACAAGGATGTTCTAATAAATAAAAGCAATATTTACACTAGAATAGCACTAGAAGCAATAGAATACACTAGAATATAGTTTGTACATATTTGTTTTTTCTTAGGGGGTACGACTTGAGCAACCTCACCCTATCGAAACATCAAAACGATCGTTTACAATTAACAGGAAGACGCTGCATCATCCGACACGGAACCTGGCGGTGCTCGAAGAGAGACTGAACACGGTAGAATTTTTCTTGGAGCCGAACAACCGAAACGTTGTCGCGAACCTGTCGGGTTGCCTGAGACACGTGTATCGTTTGACCAACGCTATACTCGCTTGTTGTTCGGGACCGCGAGCGAAAGCGTCCAATTGGTACAAACTGCATAAGGTTAGTTTCTCAAGAATCAAATACGTATCCTTCCGATAGATCATTATCAGACAATTATAATATCATTTTCTTTTCAGACAATTTCGCGCGTCATATCCATCGGCGACATCTGCGAAGACCACGCCGAGAAGATTCCATCGTTCCAGCGAATCGTGCAAAGCGTCAGCACGGAGATGCGATACGTGAAGTACTTTATCGAATACATAGTAGATTTCGGAGAGAGCAGGCGAGAAGGAAAACTCGTGGTTAAACCGAACGTCGATCCTCTGCTGGACGAACGTGAGTAGCATAAGACGAGATGAGGAACGTTATCCATCGATCATTTGCTCCACAGTAAATCACGCGCGACGCACTTTGCCTGAACTGCTCACTCGAATGGCGGAGAAAGACATGCGAGAGCATCTGCCTTCTTCGGTCGCAGGCTGCAACATGGTGTACTTGCCGAACATCGGTTACGTGCTGGCGATAAACAAGTGGAACCCGACTCCGCCGGAAGAAGAGGTGCTTGATGATCTGGAATTCAAATTCAGCATCAATAATGTGCACTATTACAAAAGTTCCTCAGCTAAAGGTTCGCGAAAATGGAACCGTTTTTTTTCTTATTTCTCTTACGAAAGATTTTCTTTTAGAGTTGGACGAGACCGTAGGCGACATTATATTGAAGATCGCCGTGCGGCAAAATCACATCGTGCAGAAGCTCATACGATACGTGAAAAAGCACACCGGCTCCATTTTACGATCGATTCAACTGTGCGCCGAGCTGGACATGTACGTATATTCGATTATCGCCGATCAAAGTATCTAAGAAAGGTGGTTGCAGGTTGCTCGCGTTTCACGGAGTGGCGCGCGATTACGATTACGTGAGGCCGACTTTAACCGAATCGAAAACGTTGGAGGTAACCGAGGGACGACACCCGCTGCTGGAATGCGCGTGCACGTTCGTCCCGAACGACATTCGTTCCGGCAACGGGAAAAGTCTGATCAAAGTGATAACAGGACCAAACTCGTGCGGCAAGAGCGTGTATCTGAAACAGATAGGACTGTTGGCGTTCATGGCTCACATAGGCTGCTACGTGCCAGCGAAATCGGCCATCATCGGCACGCTCGATCGTATCTCCACTCAATTGTCGAACACGGAGAGCATCGGCTTAAACGCTAGCACGTTTCTGCAAAATCTTCGACAGGTGAGACGTCGTATGTCGGTGAAAGAGTCACGAAACAAAATATAGGGTAAAGTTGCTTAAGTCGTACCTCTCCTATATTTAAAGTATTATGGGTACTACAGCTGTAATGGCGCCACATTAGGATGTAGATAGTGCCCCACGTAATTGGAATGTTTTATTGTGATTCGTCAGGATTTTTACTAAAAGATATTGAAGAGGTCTTTGATTTCAGATCAACGTCGCATTTCGCGCGTCTACCTCCGCTTCTCTCGTGATAACGGACGAATTGGACCGCGGTACATCGGAAACCAGTGGATCGTCGTTGGTCGCTGCCGTACTGAACGCGTTCGCGGAAAAAGGCGCCAGCTGCCCTCACGTATTTGCCAGCACGCACGCGCACGGCGTTCTCGCGCTGCTTCCTCGAACGCCACTGATCGAGATTCAGGTAATCGAAACTCTCTCGTTTAAAAATTCTTTTGAAACGTTCCCTTTTTGCGCAGACCTTCGAACACGAGGTGAACGAGGACGACTCCTTGGTTTTTCTCTATCGACTGATCCGCGGAAGCACTGCGCGCAGCTTCGCGCATTCTGCTGCGAGGGCCGCGGAATTGGACGAGAGGATCGTCGACCGGAGCCTCGAGGTAATCTGTTAAATAGTCAGAATTAGAGACAATCATAAAACTAATAATACTTTAAAAGTATTATTTAATTATTAATATTGAACAATTATTTAATATTGAACATAAACAAATTTTAACTTTAACAGTAGATTTACGGAACCCATAAAAATGACGGATAATAGGTGTTTTAGATGACAGAACTTGTTAAGAAATTTTTGTAAAAATGTCAACTTTCAGCAAAAGATGTTTTAGGCAGTTGACATGTCATCTGCAATTTATTTAAATTTAAATATAAGTGACCATCAAACGTCTGTAAATCTAGTGTTAAAATTAATTATTAAGGGATTACTTTTTCATATATCAAATACATGAACGTTTACATTATAACAAGAAGGAAGAGCATTTCAATTTTGCTTTTAACATCGTACATTTCTAGTATTGTAAGATGTCGCCACAAGCTAACTACCCAAAACTAATTACCCAATTTATCTCATTATCCTGTGCATAAAAGTATTAGGGTAAGATTATTGAAAAATGAATATTTTGTAATTTGTCAAAATATTGGACCTTTCAAACCTTAAAACTCAAAAAGTTTTTAATCAAAAAATACTTTATCATACTGTTTTAGAAAGCTCTTGAAGTAAGCTACAAGAATATGCAAAAATATATAGGGTGTTCCATTTAAAAAAATTGAAGTGACCTTCACGTGACCTTCCAGTGACTCTTCAAGGTCAAAATGATATTGCCAGTAAATAGAACTTTTTAAACCCTACAACTTTTGTCTGAAACATTTTTTGATAAAACTTATATTTTTCGAAATATTCAAGGGTTCCGACCTTTTTTATACACCCTATATATCGGAATTCGTTGCAGGTGTTCGAGAAGATGAAGCGGGACGCGCTACCGTCACCGATTAACCGACGCTTTGACGGGTAAGATCGCGCATTCGAACGTGCTCGCACGATTCGTAAAATTAAATTCCGATTTCAGGGTAAAACGCATCATGGAACTGGTCGAAGCAGACTTTGACTTGGACGAGCTGAAATCATTGGTGCGGCAGACCATACTTCCGAAATAATGAAATAATTTTAATCCAAATAATTGGTATTACATGTTTACTTTTATTTGAAACTCACCGTGCGTTTATCGAAGGTTCATAAACTTCGGTGATTTGCTATAAATTACAGAAATATTTGTACAGTATTGGTTTTGGAATAAAATATGAGTCACAAGAGTTTCTTTCCTCTTTCGAATAAAAAGTAGAAAACCGTTCGCATCGATGCGACGAATAACGTAACCGGTAGATGTCAGGACGATGCAGTCTCCCGGGACGAAGAACGACGAAAGAGAGATGTCGCGGCGATCGCGGTCGACCGAAAGTTGGCGCTCGCAGTCTTTCCGTTGTCAATAACGGACACTGGCAGTATCCCGGCACAAAATCCCGGAAACGTCTCGTTCGTGAAATTGGACGAATCTCCGGATGCAAAAGTTCGAGTCGTAGCGTTATCGTTTTGGCGTGCGTTAAAATCCGCGGAAGGAGAGCGCGTTGTCGCGCAGGGCAGGCGACGTATCGTTTTAAGGAGAATTCGCGAAACGGGCGTGCCTTGGACGATCGGTGACGTCCCTGACGCGAAAATATACAACGACCAGAGGCGGCGAGTAACGACGGCGAGACTGCGACTGCGACTCGCGACTGCGACAACGACGGCCGCGACGACGACGTCGACGACGACGATCCCGATATTGAGAAGAAGGAGGAGAAACGGCGATAGCACGAGAACGGGACCGAGGAGAAGGCGTACAAAGAAAATAGAGCAGCGACGGAGACAGAACGGTGACGGGAAGGGAAAAGTACCACGGCGGGGAAAACGAACGCACCGCCGCGTGATTTTGAACGCGGACGCTGCTTGTAACTGTCAACGGTCGGATTCCGAAGTCTCGCGAACGCGGGCCCTCCCGTGAGTAAGGCTTCTCGTTCGAATCGTTCAATTTTCGTCGCGTTAATCACGATATCGTCGTCGGTCGACCCGGTGAAGAACCGGCTGCTTCACGGTGCTGGCTACGGCGCGAAAACGCGACTAAATGACCATGGACCACGGCACATGCAACATCGAGACCGGCTACAGCATAAATATCAAGAGGACGGACGGTGAGTAACTCTGTGATCGAGCCAACGTATTTTTAGGCGTTTTTCAACGGTCGATCGGTCGAAGGTTTCTTCTCGGAAGGTGGCTCGCTGCCAGCAACGATCGACGTCGATCGACACGGCGTGTACCTCGTCGTTCGGTATCGCTTCGACCATCTGGTCACCTTCCTACAATTTTTCTACTGATCGTATTCCCGAAGTTTTTATTACGAATGTGAAACGCATTCGCGAAGACAACCTAACCTCGACCAGCGATTATTCGCGTTTTCCAACGTTTTTCGTACGCGACCGGTCGATCCACCGATCTACAAACTACGCGCACATTCTCGATATTGGTGACTATCGAGAGGGCATAGATAAACGATAACCGTCGACCAGTGACGGTACACCTGCAGCGCCCGTTTAAGACTCGCCCTTGCGCTTCGAACGTGATCACGCCATTTTTCCTTTTTTCGTTTTACGTTCCGTTTCCTGCAAAATTCGGTAATCGTTCCACCTGGTTCGTCGACGGAGCAACGGATCCTTTCACCGACTAAACTTAATTCGCAACGCGTGCAAATAGGAAGAAAATCACGCCGTCTTCGACTCATTAATCGCGTTCCTCTTACGCGCTCCAAATGTTCCACGCGAAACGTGATCTTGTCGTTCGTAAAACGACGAAACATCGTACACGTTTTCGAATCGGAAAGAACCCCGCCAACGATCGTTTTCAACGACCGCGAATTCTCGTTGAAACTCGTGAGTCAGAGCAGTCGCCGAGAAAGGAGAGGCCACGAGAACTAGCCGACAACCGGTCAGAGGTGGATGCCGCACCGCGCCGCGTAATTCCGCTTCGAGGTTGCGATCGATCACGAAAAACGCAAAATGCGTCGGGCCAGTCGGTGCGTCGTTGGAAAAGCGGTTGCATGCTCGCGGGAAGAAAGCGGATCGCTAACCCGATCTCGAACGCGCTAATAATATTTATAGCCTGCTGCAGCCGGCCATATAAATAGGCGTACCGCGAGTACGGATGTTCAAGCGTCCCTTGTCGACGTTGCTCCGCGCGTTCCACAACGTAGGCCGATTACCGAACGGAATCCGATTATCCTCGATACTTCTCCCAATTACCGTGACATCGTCATCGTACTCACTCTCGTCGTTCGCGAGGTCGATCGCGAGAGAAAATCGATGATCTGTTTCGATCGGAGTGCGTCGCGTTTCGGAACGCAACAAGTGGCCGACACGCGCCGCGACTTCGAACCTCGCAAGCGCTTTACCGAAATCGAATTCTTCCGATTTTGTTCGACGAAAGACCTTGCCCGAAATCGAAAGCCGTGGCACGCGATCGCGACGCGACGTGCAGGGACTCGCACGTGGGCGCTGCGTCCTTATAAGGAGGCTCGTCGCGAGATTCTTACCTCGCCAAACCTTACCTTTTATTCGATCTTACGTCATCCGCAAACACGTTTCTTCGCGATTCCTCGTTCGCGGTCCATGTGCGTCGTAACTCGACGTCTCCGACGGATTCGACACGAAACTTTTTGAACATAAGGGGCAATACCTTTAGACCGCTGAAAATAAGCTGATTTTTGTGAATTTTTTTTTATGGGATACCTTTGTTTTGCGTTTTTGAAATTTCAGGTATAATTTAATATAACTATTGCCTATTACAGAATATTTTTTGTTTTTAAATACATTTAAAAATGGCGGAATTATGACAGTCGTTCTTGGAAGGGTTTGGGCGCGTCTAGTCAATCAGTGTGGGTTCTAGTTTTAAATCCATTGGTCTGAAACAAGTTAGCAAACGAAAATTAAAGAAATGGCGCGCTTTTAAAGAAAAACTTTGAATTTTACTACAAATTTTTGCAATGTTTTTAAAAGGTTTTTAAAAGCTCTCAAATTTTTGCACATATGCATGACAATACTATCTAACATATGAACCTAAATGTATGAAATAAATTGAACATTAATGTCCTTTTAATTGCAAGACATTGCAAAAATTTTCAATAGAATTCAAAATTTTTCTTTAAAAGCCATTTCTTTATTCTATTGAAAATTTTTGCAATGTTTTGCAATTAAAAGGACTTGTTCAATTTATTTCATACATTTAGATTCATATGTTAGATAGTATTGTCATGGATATATGCAAAAATTTGAGCGCGATCGATAAACTAGTTTTTGAGTCATCAACCACAGCAATTGTAAGAACATATTTTTCCGAAAAATGCGTTTAAAATTTCAGTCTTCCTGAACGCGTGTATACCCGGCGCTAATCGGCCATAACTTCAAAAGGGCTTCATATTTTACTTTAAAATTTAGGGACAATATTTTTAAGATGTTACACTATTTTATGGAAAAAAAAGTTTGTAATTTTTGAAGATTCTAAAGCCCCCCTTAAACGGCAGCTGGACGGAGCGGCGCCGAACGCGTTAACTTTTCGATCCGTGCTTCTCTATCCCACGCGATTCGATCAAAGGTCAATTTATGCTAGACATCCCTACAGTTCTCGTACCGCCTTTTCTTTCTGCGAATATTTCCCCCTTGAACGACGTGAGAACTTCTCTTAGTAATGCGTCGAGCAAAGAAAAAATAGTATTGAAGCTTGTAACGAGTTTATCTCTGGTTTTTCAAATCTCGAATTTTGGCGCCCTCACCCCTGAGACCCGAAAATCAGCCTTAAGTTTGTGAATTTTTAGGGGCAAAAATATCTTAATTAGAATGCCAATTCAAGAGTTTTATTGTATATCTTGTATTGTAAAAAATATTTTTTTATTTGATTTTCACCACAAAATTGCGGTTTCCTGCTCCAATTAGAGAAAACTACCAAACTGGTCAAATGACCGGTCCTAATATATGAATAAAAAGGTTTTTTGAGTACTAATGACAAAGTCTAGATCTCGATTCTATGCGTCGACTAGAGACAACGAGCGTGGGAGTGAAAACATCAGTAATATTCGATAAGTTCGACGTAATAAATTGACGTAAACGAGGCGTTGAAAAGTACTCGAAAAGGATTTCCAATCGTCCAACTGCAGTCTTTCAATTAAGTACTAGAATTAGTTGTATTCTAGAATTCCGATCATGTAGGGAAAAGGAGTCGGTATTCTCGCAGCGAAGGAGAAATCGTCTTCGAGCAAGATCGGAATACTGCGGAGGTTGATAACGCGTCGTTTCTTTCAGGTCGCGTCCACTCCGCAGTGGTTTCCGGCGTTAACTGGGAGCAACGCACAGTGACCGTAGAATGGTTCGAGAGAGGAGAGACCAAAGGAAAAGAGGTAAGATTTTCGAGAACCGCGCGAATTCGGATCGTAACCGTATTCCGTTTGCAGGTGGAGATCGACGCGATTCTTGCCCTGAACCCGGACCTGACAAACCAGAAAACGATGGGACCACCGGCTCCGATGAACAACCACGTTCTAATCTCCTCTAAAGCAAGGGTACGTATGGTTCCGTATCTCGAAACGGATAACGCTGTACAACAGCCAACTGATTTCGTAACGACTACTATGAAATTCTTGCAGATTTTTGCGAGCTGAATACGAACCTGAAATCCTTCTCTAGGACGTACAGTTTTTGAGAAAATTAATTTAAAAAAAATTGCAAATTTTCAACTTTGGAAATTTTTTGCGCTTTTACCGTAGCAGCTATTCAGTGGTTTTTTACTTAAGCAGAATCTGTGAATTTTCCTGAATAAAACTATATGAATTGTTATTACATTGTAAATATTTAAATATCGAAGTAAGAAAGACACCAAAAACGCACCAATTTTTCCTAACATTTTATTTAAAAAACTATGGGTCTAGGCGAAAATCTAACCATCCCACATGACAGAGTAGACATTTCTGCAGAAGAAAGCATCAAGCGAGGTTACAAAATCACTTTTGCTTTTATAAAAAAAATAGTTCAGCAAAACACGCGCCGCTGTCAGTGGTACTCAATGTTGGCGCGGCAGTCGCCCTGCCTATTGTTTTGGAGTAATGAAATAATTGAACGGCGTGATGCACAGTACTACAACATTGAGTACCACTGCGACGCGTGTTTTGCTGAACTATTTTTTTTATAGAAGCAAAAGTGATTTTGTAACTTCTGCAGAAATGTCTACTCTATCATGTGGAATGATTAGATTTTCGCCTAGACCCATAGTTTTTTAAACAAATTGAAAAATGTCAGGAAAAATTGGTGCGTTTTTGGTGTTTTTCTTACTTTGATCATCATTTAAATATTTACAATGTAATGACAATTCATATAGTTTTATTCAGGAAAATTCACAGATTTTGCTTAAGTAAAAAACCACTGAATAGCTGCTACGGTAAAAGCACAAAAAATTTCCAAAGTTGAAAATTTGCAATTTGTTTTTAAATTAATTTTCTCAAAAACTGTACGTGCTAGAGAAGGATTTCAGATTCGTATTCAGCTCGCAAAAATCTATAATTTCATAGTAGTGTTACGAAGTGAGTTGGCTGTTGTACAGTGTAATCGGAGCAACGGAGTGTCGTTGCTACGGGTATTCCTAGGTAAAAAGCTTCGCTGATCACCACCGTATCGTACACCGATGCGAAACCTCGCGACGCGATAAATCGTCGTGATCCTGTCATCCGCGCGTTCGAAAGTTAATATCGATCGAGCATCGACCAACGTCGCTTCATTCCCGCTACTAACACGATCGCATCTTTTTTCCTTCATGGACGCTGCTCGTTATCTCGGACTTGGCTCTCGACCATGGATCCTCGACGACCGACCTCGGGCTCCCGATACCGATCGAATCCCGATACGTCTTCGCATCTTCTTCTCGTCGTCGCGATATCCGACGACCGACGCTACGCTCGTCGATCCCCTCGTTAACGTATCCCCTCGAATCGCTTTTCGCTGCCGAACCGATCGACGGTTCGAGCGATCTCGCGAGACCCTTCGCGTTAGGGCGCTCGCGCAAACGAACGAAAACGTAGGACTCGTCGGGCGAAGAGGACGAGGGGGTGGACGAGTCGGAGAACCAAGAGGAGGGCTCCCTTGGACGGCATGGCGGGCACACCGGTCACGCCGCAAGAAACGGCCTTGCATCCGCAACGCTTCCTGTACGAGTCGTTTCTGCTCTTTCGGTAAACCTCGATCCTGTATCTTTCTCCCTTCCTGTTTCACTCCTAGCTATTTCCTGCCACTTCACCACGTTCCGTCCATCGATCGCGCTCGGATCCACTTCTGTCGCGCTCCTCGAAACCTTGTTCGTTCCGAGACTTATTCGTCGTCCTTTTGGCCCTCGTCGTTGCACGCTCGTCGTCGTCGTCGTCGTTTTAGCGACGCAGTTCTCTGCTTTCGTGTCCATCACGCGTCATGCTGCTTTTCGTTTTTCTGTTTTTCGCAGAGATTTTTTTTTGTTCCCTCGTTTCACGCTCGTCGGAACAACGTTGTTTCGACGACGAACGTTTCATTCGCTTTATTTTTTTCGCACTGTCGCGAACTCGTGTACTGTAATATCACGTCGTATATTCGTTTTCTTTTCCCGCATTGTTCTTTCGATCGTTAAAATACGTTTTCTCTGTTTCTTTTTGCAGCATTCGACAAAGCCATCGATCCCGGTAAAAGGTACGTCGTATTCGAGATAAAACGCCGCGTGCCTACGCCTCTGCCGTGTAACTCGGACAAAAGAAACGTGTACCGGTAATCGACTACGATTCGCGTGGGACGTTTCGCGGCCACGTACGCGAACGTGGAATAAATCGATTTTCCAAGAGGCGAAGGTGTGCGATATCGTACGTCGTTGGAACACGGTGTGCTAGCGTGCAAGCTGACCGACGCTGACCGTCGCGTCGTCGACGCTCCTGCGCCATGCGCCGTCGTACGCGATGGCACAAGGGCAAGGACCTCGACGGACGATGCATTTTCCTAGTACGACGCTCTGACCCGCGTCGCGCGCACACTCGCCACGGTTTTTTCCGCGTGTCAACCTTGTTTGTTTCCGCTTTCCGTCTCGCGCTTTCGCCTTGCTCGAAATCGATCGGGAACCGGTGAGGCCGTGCGCGTTTCCTGAACCATGAGGTTCGATCCGTTTGGCCACTGTTTCGGAAGGAAAAACAAGATAAACGACGTCGACCACGGAAACGCGACGGAACACCGACCATTCTCCGAGCAGATCGTACACGGTAACCACGCGACTCGTATCGAAATCGGCCGTTCTCCCATCGTCGCTAGAGTTTAAAGAAACGTCGGAAATCTCCCGACTGACGCGTGTCGTTTGCAGCGGGCTCCAACCGGCAATTGTCGCGGCAAACGGGCCGCCCCACCAACATAATACCGCCGGCCACCACCGTCAACGGACACGGTGATTCCGTGACAGGACTAACCAGCCGTCGAGAACTCGAGAACATACCTCCGACGCCCACCGCGCAGACGGGCCCCTACAACGTGACCGTGACCACCTCGGTTAAGCAGAAACAACAGCAGCAGCTGCAGTCGCAGCAGCAGCAACAACAGCAACAGCAACAACAGCAGCAGACGCAGCAGCAGCAAGCGCAAGTCGAGAATGGCAGAAGTAGACGGTCGAACGTCGTCAAGGAAGTGGAAAGGTTGAAGAAGAACAGGGAGGAGAGGAGACAGAGGCAGGCGGAACTGAAGGAGGAGAAAGAGGCTCTTATGAATTTGGATCCAGGAAATCCGAACTGGGAATTTCTCGCTATGATAAGGTAGGTTTCGTCTTTAAATCAATCGTTCCAACATCGACTTACTCGTCGTTACTTTTCCTCGCAGAGAATACCAAAACAGCATCGAGTTCAGACCCCTTCGAGAAACGGACGCCGTGGAAGACCATCAGATTACCGTATGCGTTAGAAAACGTCCGCTGAACAAGAAGGAGGTAGCGCGAAAGGAGGTCGACGTAATCAGCGTGCCAAGCAAGGATCAGATGATTGTTCACGAGCCAAAGGCGAAAGTCGATTTAACCAAATACTTGGAGAACCAAATATTCCGATTCGATTACGCGTTCGACGAGACCTGTAACAACGAAATCGTCTACAAATACACCGCGAAACCTTTGGTTCAGACTATCTTCGAGGGCGGAATGGCCACGTGTTTTGCGTACGGTCAGACCGGCAGCGGCAAAACGCACACGATGGGTGGAGACTTCAACGGGAAGACGCAAGACTGCAAGAAGGGTATATACGCGATGGTCGCCAAGGACGTGTTCAAGTGTCTCAAGATGGCCAAGTATCGCCCGTTGAATTTGATCATCTCTGCCAGCTTCTTCGAAATATACTCCGGTAAGGTGTTCGATCTTCTGGCGGACAAGGAGAAGTTGAGAGTATTGGAAGACGGTAAACAGCAGGTACGTCTCGCGCTTGTTCCAGCTGGTTCGTCTTCGTAATTCTTGTCGTCGTTGCAGGTGCAAATAGTCGGATTAACGGAGAAGGTGGTGGAAACTTGCGACGAAGTACTGAAGCTGATACAACACGGAAACAGTGCCAGAACGAGCGGGCAGACGAGCGCGAATTCCAATTCTTCGCGGTCGCACGCGGTGTTTCAGATTATAGCACGAACCCCGGGAACGCACAAGGTCCACGGAAAGTTCTCTCTGATCGATCTCGCGGGTAACGAGAGGGGAGCGGACACGTCGTCCGCCAACAGACAAACTCGTGAGTTTCACGCGAATTCTGGTTCGTAGCTTTTTCGTAAACGTGTTCGTTCGTTGCTCGCAGGGATGGAAGGAGCCGAAATCAACAAATCGCTGTTAGCTTTAAAGGAATGTATTCGCGCGTTAAGTCGAAAGGGAACTCATCTACCGTTCAGGGCGAGCAAGTTGACTCAAGTACTGAGGGACAGTTTCATCGGTGAAAAATCGAAAACATGCATGGTAATTTATCGTCGTTAGGCTCTACGTAACGCGGATGAAAACGTTAGCGTGTTTACAGATCGCGATGATCAGTCCTGGAATGAGTTCGTGCGAGCACTCGCTCAACACCCTGAGATACGCGGATCGAGTGAAAGAATTAGCAGCGACCGATCCAACGGAAGCGAAGGTTTCGCCAACGGACGACGACCGAGGACTAAAGATCGAAGAACAATCGAACAACAGCGTTTTGTCGGACAGCGATTTGGCGCAACTTCGATCGTTGAACGTAAGTTCTGCTCTTCCTTTCTCTTCCATTTTACACGATTTACCTGATTGTCCGTTTCACGCTAGGAGGGTGAGATTTCGCAAGATCTTTACACTTTCCACGAGGCAGTATCCGCGTTGCAAATGTTGGAAGAAGAAGTTCTGGACACGCACAAGATGGTCATGGATAACACGACCAGATTCCTGAACGACGCGCACAGCGTGTTCAGCGCGACGCACGAAGTAGATTACGACCAAGAAGGTAAGGTGGTCGGACGTATACGCGTGTACGCGTTGTCCCCGAAAGATCGTACGATTTTAAAACCGCGAATTCTCCGTTCGGAGAGCTTACGGTTTTCAGGATCGCGTTTCTTTCGAGGTACCACGTACGCGTATACGCGCGCATGTACGTATACATCGTTTGTTGGCAAGCGACTCTTTCCGCTTAGCGTATGCGCGAACGCGCACCTACGGAGAAACGTGTGCTTCTTGTTTCCTTGTTTCGTTCCCGCTTCGAGAATCTCGTAACTTCCGACTAGCTCCGGCACGAAACTTTTACCCCTCTATTCGCATGCATGCCACGTAACCGTTTCGTTTCTTTCTTCGACGCGTGCAAGCGGTTTCTCTTCTTTTCTACCTCTACTTCTTTCTCTTCTCTCCGATTTCGCAACGGTTGCTCCGATCGAATGTCGCGATTCTAATTCTCTCGGACGCGATACTTTCGCTCTCTGCCTCTTGTCCGTTGCAAAGCGCGCGCGACGATCGTAACTCGCGAACGAAAGATGATACGACGGCGAACCGAAAAGCAAGAAGGGGGCGGGTTAGGGTAGGAAGCGTGCATCATTGTGTGTATGAAATTTTGCAACAGATTCGCGCGGTAAAGATAAGGCAAGCGAGCCGTTTAAACGGAAGGGAGAGGACGCCGGGACGAGGACGACGACTACTACGACGAGCTCGAGTACGTTGAGCGCTATAGCCGCGGCGAGGAAGGACGATGTCGAGATTGCGTCGGACGATGACGCGTGGCCCGTCGTAAAGGGGACCGTCCAGACCACTAAAGCTTCGTTCGCGTCTCCTTGGAAGGACGAGATGGAACGCGAAAGCGACGCTAGCTCGAGCCACGATTCCGATCGCGAGTCCTTCAGCGTTGACCGTCGAAACGAAAGAGCATCGAGCGTCGAGCGCGTTTCAACCAGGAATCGTTTCAACGCTAATCGCACCGTGCCTAATTCCGTGCCACGATTCAAATGGTCCATCGCTGGGAAAAAGAAAGCGCAAAAGTACCATTGGTCGGGCACGTTTAACGACCGCGTGAAAAAGTATCGTACCATCGGTGACGGACCTAAAGACGTCCGATCGTTTCGTTCGTTCCACGATACGACGCCCGATCCGAATTACAATTACAACTACGAAGCTTTCGACGAACAGAAGGCTACGAAGAAAAGCAAACTGATTCTCTATGACGATCTAAACCTGGACGAGGAGAGCAGCGAAAGTAACGAGAACGCGAAACGTAACGATCGTCGAGGCTTCGCGAATATTTGTAAAGACGATCGACCAAACGATCTCCGATGTTCGGAAAACGATCGACGAATCGTCGATACCGGAATTTCACGCGAAATCCCTTCCGATGGCTCGTATTTTGCCAAGCACTGCCGATCTTTCGGATTTTGCGACTTATTACTCCTGATCGTTAGAAACCTCCTCCTTTTTTCGTTCTTGCCCACACTGTACGTCGCCTTTTTCGTTTACGTACAAAGTCCCACCCAAGGACGGTAGATCGGTTTACTCTGAACGATTCGCGCGTGATTCGAAGAATCGATCGGTTATTTTAAGGATTAAACCCTAGCGGTATCGCGTACATTCCATGTCAGCGTCGTAGAAATCTCTTTTGTCGTTAGCGACGATCCGATCCACCGGAGCGTGTGGAAACTGTTCGATCGAAAAGTCGAATTCGGAATTCCCTAAATGTCCCTACGAAGAGAAGCGAGTGCCGTGACGAAACACGGAGGAACGTACGCATAAAGGAACAAGAAACAAGGTTTTCGCGTTATCGTGGTGCGCGCCTCTCGCGCGAAACTCATTGCTTTGTAGCAGCTGTAAAAGGATGCAGTCTGACCAACAACTACTACAACCGCAACAACAACAACAACAACAACAAAAGAACACAACAACGACACGTAATGTCACAAACCCTTGCAGATTTGAGACGGAAAAGAGCAAAGTTTGAGTCGCCCTTCCCGAGGAGGTTCTCGTTACGTAGACGTCTGATAGAGAGAAAACAATTTTCCGACGGTACGAAATCATTCGATTCGCAATCACGTAAAAAAGCTGCTTACCACCCTTAATATCCACCAGTGATGTTAATTGCTCGTTCACGGTTACGATCGTCGAACGGGTCGTGCCATTAAAACGCATCCGCATCTACGCTAATGAAATCCTTGAAACGCTTTTAACCGACATGTTTTAAAACTATCAAGCAAGAAAACGATCACGCTTTTATATCTGACGTTTCGCGAACGAAATTCCCCCATTCTCTCGAATAAGCTTCGAACCATTCATCCGCGCAAATTCTCGCTCTCCTCGTCGACGAGAACGTTTTCATTTTCTTTCTGTTAATGTACACGAATTGAACTGTTAATAAATATATATTATTTTTATGGATTTTCGATCTAACGATATCCCTCGTACGCCAACTATAGCTTGTAACGCAACGAGCGGTTTCACGCTCGAACTGTTTCGAAACGAAACACAGCGATGGTTCGTCGATCAAATCGAATACGGCGCGCGTTCGATCGTCGACGATGCCGATTCATTCCGTCTCGCTTCAAGTTCACGCATTCACTGTCAGACTCATTTTTTTTCGCTCACCGGCAGAGGCTGACAACGAGCCGACTACTGACAAATTTATTGTTTGTTACAGCGTATGCCCAAAAGTGGGAACAACTACTCGTGCAACAACGCGACACCTTGAACGCCGCGATCGATCAGGTCAGTCAGTTTCGTGGTCAGCTGTTGCAAGAGGAGCAGATCAGCCAGAAGATGACGCGAACCCGTAATTCGCGATATAATTAAGTCAGATAATATCCTTTTTACGAAAGCGAGAAACAGAAGCGCAGAACATCAAGGTTGCGAGAGAGGGAGAGAAAGAGAGACAAAGAGATAGAGCGTACCAGTTTAAAAAGATCAGATAAGTGGGCGGAAAGGAGGAGGAGACGAACGAGAAGGGAGAGCAGAGACGCAATACGACCAAATTACCGGCCGATCACTCGTCCTCCGTAATATTCGGGTATCGTTGCTAGGTTCCGTTTCGAGAACACAAATTTTCTGCTCCTCCGTTTTTGCGCTTCTCACCGATCCGCCCGAACACGAACAGGTTCCTACGCGGAGAGGTAACGGTAACCGAGAGCGTCCACGAGAACGGGTGTCACCGTCCATTCGTTCGCGAACCGAGTATCGCCTTCTCTTTTTTTTCTGTTCTCCCTTTCGCCTGATTTACCCCGTTAATCCAGACTTCCCGTTCTTTTGCGTCGCGTTAATCTTGCCGTGGATGCGCGTCTCGATCCGAGGCGCGTTACTCTCTCGCCTCTCGTCTCGAATCGCTGCGAAATATCGTAAACGGTTCGCGAACAGATGAAAGCGTGAACCGTTACCCGCGTACGTTTTTCTTTTCATCTTACTCGCAGGCTTGACAAGTATAGATTCGTAGGTGAACGCGGGGTAAACGTATGTACACGGCGCAAACTGTCTCTTCATGGGCGTACGTTCGTATAACATGTAGAAAAAGAAGGGAAAGTATGCGATGCAAAGGTATTCGAACGTTTTCGAAACGCAGAATAGGTTAAAAAACGCTTTTCCGTTCGCTATACCAGTGACACGAGTTTTAAACGAACGCGTGAATGTACGAAGCGCGATCGCTCCTTCCCTCCAAAAGTTACGAATAAAATCTAACGATAAACACTCGTTACGCGCGTATGTAATTCGAAAAGCGATCGATTCGCTGGACACTTATCGCGGTTAGACTCAGTTAATCGCAGCCTTCCGACACGCGAGTTTTTATTTATTTTGTCGCGGAATTCGTGTCATTGGATCGAAGAAAATTGACCGGCACTTTGCGATCGACGTTCTCAACGTTCCTAATCCGGGAGGACCCGGTTACGCTCGACGGAGAAAATTGCCGCTGGATATCTTAGGACGAAAACGATATTCATCCATCGAACGGTCTTCGTAGAGCGCCATTATTATTTTATACGATCCCGGTGTATCCTTCATCAACCAAATTCGATTTCGATGGTGTAGTCATAGGCCGAGGAAGAAGAAACGATATTCTTCTTCTTTCCCTTTTTTTTTAGATTCTATTATCGCTTTAGATATTTTTTTTACGCTCTTGTACTTTTATTTTTTTTCCTCGTGGATTTGTTATCGATATAGCAACGATTTTTCTTTTCTGTCGTTTGATTTCATTTTTGTTTTCTTTTTTCATTACTTTTACGAAGGTGCGATATCGAACGAACAGTGTTATAAAAAAAAGAGAGAAACGCATTTTACGAGTGATTCATTCGCGTTCCGCCGTCGAACAGAAGTAGGACGCGAGAAAATCGTACCGTGGTAGCGAAGAGCGACCGAAGAGGAGGCGGAAAAAGGATACGCTGGACGGCGAGAACGAGCGTGGAGAAAATTAGAGATAAAACGACGGATCGTCGACATATTTCGTTGACAAAATTCGATTTTTATAGAAATGTATTTATATAGATAAAAGCCACATGGTTGTATCGCGTATAAAGAGGAGAAAAAAAAATTTGCACACCTAGCATAAGCGTCGCAAAGCATTCTGTTCACTCGTGATACGTATTTTAATCGATCGCGCTCGAACGGTCGGTGCGAACCATTTCTGTATCGTTATTTTATCCGACGAGGCATCGATAATGTTTTATTAGAAGTAAAAGAAAAAAATTAAAGTTTCGTAGAAGTCGTGCGTTTAATGATCTTGTTTCTTTTATCTTGCCATTATTTGCAACATCGCGAACTCACGGGAGAGTCGGAAGCCTGCTACAGCTTCTAATCCACGCGGAGATTCAAAGATGCCAACGCGGTTATTATTTCGTTGCGAGATAACGGTTACGCGAAGGGGACAAGGCGAAGCACGGTCGTTCCTGAATTTTACGCGGAAAAATGAGCAAGTCGGAGAGATTCTATCTGTTGCCTAATAAATAGTAAAAGAGATGCGGTAATCGATACGAAAAATGGCAGGCCCGTTTCGCGTACCAATCACAGATACTTTTGCGCAACTTTGTATCGATATAGACGGTGGAAGAAGAAAATACAAGAGAACGATGATTTCCAAAATAACGTGTTTATTAAAAACCGTATACGTATTTACGTTCTTTTCGTGTACGACAAATTACTTGGCCAGCAAGTATTGCGTTTACGCGCGGTGTCTTTTGCGACAAGATCGATGTACCGACGATTAAAAATCCCCCCTCCCGATATATATACTCCCTCTTACATAGGTTCTTACGTTAGATCACAGTCTTCGATTGGATTTCGTAAATGTCCGCGCGTGTTATCCTAATTATACATAACATAGTAGCCCGGAACGAAAAGTCAAAAGAACGGAAGCATATAGTAGCGAGCCGAGCCGCTATCTGATCGATGAATTACGCGCGAAACGAAACGTATTTACGCAGATAATCGCGAGGTTCGAGTAACACGACGAGTCTAGTCGGCGCGAAAAAATCTTTGGTCGAAAAAATACTAACAGGGTGTCGCGTCATTTCGCTACGAATCACGGACATCAGTCGTTATCGAAATCGTCCTGACCGCTGCCGTCCTCCTCCAAAACGATGGTGTCCTGTCGTTCCGTGAACAGGGTGTCTTGACCGAGAGCCGGCACTTGTCTGGAGAATTCGCTGGTCGCCCACAAGAACAGATCCAACGTCTGCTCCGTGCACTCTGCGATGAATCTGACGAACGGTCGGACATCTCCCGCGTTAGCGATTTGGAGATTCTCGTAGTAGGTGTGTCGGTGTTGCTTGTGAATGATAACTGGCGGATACCCGGCCTGCATAAGGATCATGTTCATCAACAAACGAGACGTCCTGCCGTTACCATCGGAGAACGGATGTATGTGCACCAGCTTGTAATGCGCCAAAGCCGCGTACCTGAAAACGAAGCAAAATGAGAAGAAGGTTCACACGACTATTTTTTCTCTCTTCTATAGTTTCTGTCTTACCTCACCGGATGCATGCGAATAGCCCTTTCGCTGTTCAACCACATCGCGAATTCCTCCATCAGGTAATGTATGTCACCGGGACCGGGAGGCACGTGACCACCGACGTACACTTGAGTGCGTCGGAATTGACCGCCTTGGACGGGATCCACGTGTCCCAGTACGCGCGTGTGTATGTCGAGTATGTCCTTGATGGAAATGGAACCTACTCGATTGACCAGGGTGGCGTTGATGTATTTCATCGCGGCGTCCAACCCGAGAATCTCGTTGTGCTCGTCGATGCTCTTGCCAGCGACCGCGGTACGAGTTTCGACTATGGCTCTGGTTTGCGCGAGGTTCATCGTGTTTCCCTCGATACCAACCGTGTGGTAGATGTGTTGAAAGTAAGCTTCCTTTTTGGCGCGAATCAACGCAGCGTTGTTATCCGGTATGGCGGATAATGCGTTTCTTTTCTCGTCTATGCGTCTGAGCATCCGGCGATCTAGTTCTTCGACGACGCGAGCTGTTCTTTGACTGTTTATCAGAGCTCCCTCGTGATTCGGTTGGTAACTTAACGCACGTACATAATATTCGTTCGCTTTGATCACGTCGTTCTGCGTGTGCTCGAGAAACTCTCCGTAGTGGTTCAAGATATCCGGATGGCGAGGAGCCAACGCGACCGCGTGACGAAATAGTTTGACCGCTTTTTTCCGCTTTCCGGATAATTTCATCTCGAGCGCCAAGTGCAACGACGTTAATGCCTCGGCGGTTGTTCTCGCGCTGTCTCGGGCTTCCAGTCGATCCAACTGAGACCACGTCGGCAACGCCACGTCCAAGGTATCCGCCTCGTCGTACACGTCCAACGTACCTTCCGAGGGCAACGGGACGAATACATGGCGGTAATCGTAATCTGAAAGAGGAGAAGAGCTTACGGTTCTGTCGTTAGAGGTTAGGAGACGTTGTCCTACCTGGAATACCCTTGAAAGAACCACGGATGTATTGGGACAACAAGGTGCCGATGACTGCAACCGCGACACCGGACGCGAACACGAGAAACGCGACGATTCGATTCGCCGTCATAACGTCGCTGGCATTTTCTCGACGCTTCGTCCCGTTCACGTACACGGATTTTCCGTCGAACCCGTAAACCAAGTTTCCGCGCGACGCCAGCATGTTTTCGCGAACAGTTTCCTTCGGTTGATCAATCGCGTCATGCTCCCGCGTATACACGAATCGCTTCGATCTACGCCTAAACGTAAACTGACGTAAACGACGCGTCAACGTCGTGTCGACACAACTCGGTCCGCGATCCGACAGCTCCGTATAGCTCGACCATGTGGTTGTCGCCGATTGGCCGACTCCGATACCGTTTACTTTGGTCAGAAAGTAAGATGCATCAAGAGCGACACCTTTGGTACAGTGTAAAAAAGTGCAGTACTTCACTCGATGTTACTTTTGATCTCATGACTAGACCGCCATGTTGCTGGTTGTGCGCGGGAACACAACTAATTTGAACACAACTTTCTAATTTGAAAGGCACAAAAAAGTGCCTTAATAACAATAACAATATTGTAAAAACACTAAAAAAGAATTTTACTAAATATTTTAAAAGAAAATAAGACTAGAGTAACTCACTTGTTGGGAAGAAAGAGCTATTGGAATTATATGGTACATAAATTATTGTATATATTTACAAATACCTTTGCGTTTATTTTGTTGTATATATGTATTCATTTATTTTTAATTAAAATACAATTTTATCACAATCACTGTATAATTATTATATAATCAAAATCCTAGTATATTGTATGTCTGTACATAAATGTTCATACCTATACAACTGATGTGTGTGTATAATTTCTGTACAGCACCTTCCATTGCAAATGCATATTAAATACATAGCAATATTGCATTTAAATTGCATTTTATTTCACATCTCTCTATAATAATAAAGGCAAGAAGCTGGCTGCAGTGAATATCCCCTTTCTAACTTTTGTTTTAGTAGATTCTTCTGCTTCACCACAACAACAATAACAATATTAACAACTACATAATAATACACCACCACACACATTTTTATGATATTTCTCCAAATCTAATATTATTATTTAATAATTAAAAACAGAGTCTTTTTAAACCTAAACATCGTTGACTGAAGTCAACTAATTGGCTCGCTAATCAAGTACAACGAATACATGTGCTATGGCCAGTGGTGGGCAGTCTCAGCGCATGCGCAGTAAGCTATTCGCAGAAGTTCTCAGTAGCGTATACAGTTTGATGAAATATAAGGTATCATTAGGCCTTAATGAGGAAAAAAAATAAATCTGAAGAAAATTGCAGGAAAGAGAATAAAATGGTTAAGTAATATAACAGATTATATATAATAAAAGTAATATTATTTATTTATGATTATTAAATAATTTAATAATTTAATTTATTTATGATTATTATTTTATTTATATTTGTTATTATATTAATATTTGTTGCAAGAGCAAAGGAAAAAGATACCGCTCGATTTTTATCAGATCTTTGCATGTTATCCGACGCCGAGCAAGGGCATCCCTTTACACAATGTGGAGCACATCGCGAAGGGTGGGGGGAGGGGGGGATAGTCTCTTCTCGTGGTCGCACGCGCAGCCTAGGCAGGTGGACCATATTCGTCAGAATGATGAAGCCTGCCGGGGGACCGCCACCCTTCTTTCCTACCGGAAAGGAGGCGGGAGACAGTTTTAGTGGGTATGCGCCCAATTCACCCCCAGTTACTAGAAGGGGTGTCGTAAGCGTGACTCCCACACTGTCTGGGACACCTTCCCAGTCGTCCATAAAGGATTTCTGTCTTCCTAAAACAAAAAAAAAAAAAAAAAAAAAGATCTTTGCATGTTAACAAAATAAAATCCATTTCTTTCTTATTGTATCTCTGATATTATAATTTTCGCACGTAAGACCTAAGTAGTACAAGCGTATTATATGGTCAGACCATTCAAGTAGTATAACCGTATGATATGGTCAGACCTAAGTAGTATAACCGTATGATATGGTCAGACCATTCAAGTAGTATAACCGTATGATATGGTCAGACCTAAGTAGTATAACCATATGATAAGGTCAGACCTAAGTAGTATAACCGTATGATATGGTCAGACCTAAGTAGTATAACCGTATGATATGGTCAGACCTAAGTAGTATAACCTTATGATATGGTCAGACATTTTAAGTAGTATAACCCTATGATATGGTCAGACCTAAGTAGTATAACCCTATGATATGGTCAGACCTAAGTAGTATAACCCTATGATATGGTCAGACGGTCTGACCATATCATACGGTTATACTACTTAGGTCTGACCATATCATAGGGTTATACTACTTAGGTCTGACCATATCATAGGGTTATACTACTTAGGTCTGACCATATCGTAGGGTTATACTACTTAAAATGTCTGACCATATCATACGGTTATACTACTTAGGTCTGACCATATCATAGGGTTATACTACTTAGGTCTGACCATATCATAGGGTTATACTACTTAAATTGTCTGACCATATCATACGGTTATACTACTTAGGTCTGACCATATCATAGAGTTATACTACTTAGGTCTGACCATATCATAGGGTTATACTACTTAAATTGTCTGACCATATCATACGGTTATACTACTTAGGTCTGACCATATCATAGAGTTATACTACTTAGGTCTGACCATATCATACGGTTATACTACTTAGGTCTGACCATATCATACGGTTATACTACTTAGGTCTGACCATATCATACGGTTATAGTACTTGAATGGTCTGACGATATCATACGGTTATACTACTTAGGTCTGACCATATCATACGGTTATACTACTTAGGTCTGACCATATCATACGGTTATACTACTTAGGTCTGGCCATATCATACGGTTATACTACTTAGGTCTGACCATATCATACGGTTATACCACTTAGGTCTGACCATATAATACGGTTATACTACTTAGGTCTGACCATATCATACGGTTATACTACTTAGGTCTGACCATATCATACGGTTATACTACTTAGGTCTGACTATATCATATGGTTATACTACTTAGGTCTGACCATATCATACGGTTATACTACTTGAATGGTCTGACCATAAAGCGCTTATACTACTTAGATCTGACCATACAGGGTGTTCGGCTTCAGGTGGAAATCCTCTTGAGGGGTGGTAGCTGGGGTGATTCGGAACAACTTTTACCTTTACCAAAATGCTGGTTAAAGCTTAGTTTTTGAATTATTAATGAAAAACACTGACCAATCAGAGGGCGAGAATAGCGCGAGCTCGGATGCGAGAGCGACGGGTGCAAGCGTGACGGTTGACACTGGTCGTGAACAAGTAAATCGCGCGACATCGGTAACGTAGTTACCACCGATAATGCGGCAGCCGGTAAGTAGTTACAAAATTTACTAAGTATACATTTATTAACGGAACTAAATGTATCGAGGAAACGAAAATGAAGATGAATATTCAGAGCAATTTTGTATAATTCACGATATACATACATATATAGTTGTATAGTTTTATACAGTCATATATATAACTAACCTAACCCAGCCTAATGTAATCTAACCCAACTTATACATTCATAGTTTACAGTGCAATTATAAGAATTTTTGAAAAATTATGTAAGATCATTAAGGTGCCTCTTATCAGTCACCACTGCGTGTACCGGCTAGATACGGCACTAATAGCAGGCTGTGACGTCAGCTGACGCATGCGCAGAAAGCTCTCGCGTGAGATAAAATCTCACGACTGCCCATCACTGGCTATGGCCACTGTTGACAGCCGCCATGTTGGTGGTTCTGCGCTTCGGTCATGCGCAGAGACGAATATTAGTACAATTTTTGACAGATGTGAATCTACTGTGTTTTCTTATACTGTGCCTTCGGTGTTCTTTAAATCTCCTGTATAGACACGCGGGAAATTCGTTCGAGTCGTGAATATTCTGTACGTTATACGTTCTCGAAGTATTAATAAAACGACGTTACAAAAACGACCGAATAAATTATAAAGAGACAGCTACTCTGAAAGTCGTATTCCATCCCTCTTTACAAGAATTTCGTTCGTTAAAGCGTCCCGTTAATAGTTACTGTTTGGTTAAACGTCGGTGACTAAGAAACGCTCGTTTCGCGTAGATGTCGCCAGCGCGCTAAAAAGCAGCGCCCTCGATCCTGCATCTCCGAGCGCGCGACTAGAATTTCGTGCAACGCACGAACGCGGAAACGTCAACGTTTCTGCTCGTTATTTGCAATCGTAATTCGCCTCGA
Source organism: Megachile leachella (assembly GCA_963576845.1). Classification (NCBI taxonomy): domain Eukaryota; kingdom Metazoa; phylum Arthropoda; class Insecta; order Hymenoptera; family Megachilidae; genus Megachile; species Megachile leachella. Next base: position 11,312,737 of record OY756259.1, read on the forward strand.
TCCTTGGAAAGTAACCTTCGACGCGAATCGTTGAACGTCTCGCATCCATAAACGTCGAACGTAAAACGCGAGCGCGCTTTTACGCGTTCGTTCGACGCAAACAGTTTGATCGCAAAAATCCCAAGAACGGAGAGATTTACGATTCGAACTCAACGAGTCCTTACGAGCGGAACGAAGGTACGGTTGGGATAACAGGGAACGATGCGCGGTAAAGAACGAAAAGGTATACAGTCGGGGTCGGTGGCGAGGGGCGGCGGAGGCGAGGAGAGCCGCGGCGAGTCGAGTCGAGGCTAGACGAAACGAAAGAAGGCGAAAGGATGCATGGCTAGGTAACCGGCGAGACGAGACAAGACGCGGCGAGAAACGAGGCGGGGTAACGATGCGAACGAAGAGAAGGCGAGGTAAGTCGGTGCAAGCGAATAATAGCCGAAACGACCCTGAAACCGAGGCCATCGTTGTTCGTTGGCCCGAACAACGCGCGAGCACGTTCGTTTCTCTTTACCTTCGCGCGCAATCTTTTACGTCGTATCGAGCGCAAACGCGAGCGGACGAGCGATAAACGCTGCGGACTACCAACGAAAACGTTCGATCTCTTCTAAGCTAGCTGCTACGCTCTAACTCCAAGCGTTCAACGAAACGTCGTAGCGAACGTCGATAAAGAGCCGAAAACTTTCGGATTAGTTATAACCGCGTGTACCCGAGGGCGCTACCGAAGTACCTCGACTGTTCGTATCACGTCGCGTTCATCGATTCACCAACCATGGACGCGCTTTGTCCGTGCCACGCTCTTTGCTTTATTTTTCTTCAAAATGCATCATTTTCTAATGTTACCTGAAGAAATCAACTAACAAAATACCTTGAAAGTGGTTGATTCAAATTAAAACTAACGGATGACGCTATTGTGTATTTGATTGGTAATTAGCATATCTGCAACACTCATTGCAGGTTTCCTACATTTTGTATATAATTTATAAGATTAATTGGTACGTTGCATTTATACAACTATATATATTTAACCCTTTTAGTGCTGGACGAAAAACGAATGCCTATGCGAAGATAAACGCTTATAAAAACCAAACTACAAATGATATTTACATGCTTAAAAATGCCACGTTTTCGGGACGAAATGGAGAATAAAGCAATGATAATAATTCTCCAATATCGATTGAAAATAATACGAACAATACAATTATAAATAATATAAAAATTGAGTTCTTTCAAATCATTTTTACATATAAGAATTGTTTTATCATAACATTATATAAACCACTTAGTACGCAACATATAATTTGCATTTCTAATTTGTTTTGTAAAAAAAATTGACAGTTCACAAACAAAAATAAAGGATAAGAGATCGATTGCATAGTGCGAGCGATAAACGGATTTTATCTGCTGCAAGACAAGCAGTTGGTGTAGGTATACTACAACATTGCTGAAACAAAATTTTATTATCACAAATATATGTTATGATTATAAATATATCTATGATATATAATTTTGTATACTATTTATTATTATAAATATTGCTATTTAGTTACCTGGATATTGCAAATAAGGTGCTATTACACGCACGACGATATATCGTCGTTGGCATTTTTGGCAAGTGTAGCAAACGACGATATATCGTCGTCCGGCACTAAAAGGGTTAAGGGTTAATTGAACCGTTCAGTGCATCCATTGATTAACTTCATTTTTTGAAACATCTTAAATTTAAGTGTTAAAGCATTTGGTATAGTCATAGCTTCTTATATTTATAATAATTTAAGATTTTTCAAAAAATTGAGTTAATCAATGTGTGCACTGAAACATCTTAAATTTAACTCTTAAAGCATTTGATATAGTCATAACTTCTTATATTTATAATTTAAGATTCTTCAAAAAATGGAGTTAATCAATGTATGCACTGAAACATCTCAAATTTAAGTGTTGAAGCATTTGGTATAGTCATAACTTCTTATATTTATAATAATTTAAGATTTTTCAAAAAATTGAGTTAATCAATGTGTGCACTGAAACATCTTAAATTTAACTCTTAAAGCATTTGATATAGTCATAACTTCTTATATTTATAATTTAAGATTCTTCAAAAAATGGAGTTAATCAATATGTGCACTGAACGGCTCAATTACAACAGACTGAATTTCATTTCCAGTTTCGGAGATGAGTTTTTCAAAAAATAGGAAGATGTCCCTTTAAAGTGGTTCGCGTACAGGGCAAAAAACGATGACAGTAACATGGTCGGATACGGTTCTGCTCCAGATACGTTTCTTTCCGATCTTTCTCCGATCCTTTCCGAATCGTAGAATTCTTCCCACCGATTCAAATTCGCGGCATACGCGGCGCGCATCGGGAAGTGGACCGCGCGCTGGTTCAAACGATCGTCCTCGACACCGGAAATCGGATGTCTCTTTCCCTCCGTGTGTCCCCTTAAGCGTTACCCTTGCCCGGGGCTCGCGTCATCGCCCTTGGTCCACGCAGCCGATTCGTCACAGTCGTCCAAGATTAGACGCGTTTCCACGAACCGAGTCGCGCTACATGCCGTAACCGCGACGCTTTTTCCGGTAGATCGTGTTCGATTCGTCTACGAATCTTCTGCAAGCGCGTAGAAATCACTGCGAGCCAGAAACGAATCGGATAGTAAGCGGAAATACCCGTGCGTCGGTTTTCTTAAACTGCGTCTCTTTACGCGCTCTGGGTCCGAGGTAATAACGCTGGCGACGTTCGACGTTTCTCTCTCGTTTATCGGCCGTTCCGAGAAGTAACTTCTGCCACTTCCAGTCGCGTCGGGTCAACGTTCCGTGATCGTAAAGCCAGGTCGCGCGTTCAGCCGATACGGACCTGGAAAAGAGAAAGGATAACCGCGACCAAACGCGACCAACGGCGGGAAGCCTCGAATCGGAAGAACGATGCGCCCTTTCGAGGAAAGCTTCTAGAAAACAAGAGTTGCAAACGTGCGTAAAATGATCCGATGGTGCTCCGAGCGATCGCGAGGGCACATCCAGTGACCGACAGGGTTCGAGCGCGCGAAACGATCGTGTTCGTTCGAGCGGAAAACCAGACTCGAGAGTCTCGAAGAGAGAAAAGCGACGAAACGAGGAACGGGTGAACGACTCGAGCCGAGGGATCAAAGGGAGGGAGATTTTCGATCGATTCGCGTCTAAAGAGGATGCTAGGAATCGCGATCGAATTCGTTTCCTTTCGGTTTCCGTTTTCTGATCTCCAAAGGAACGAGCGGTAAAGAGAGGAGTCGCGACCACCCGAAAGATTTGTGGAAAAAATCGATTTATCCGAAGAACCGTAAAGCCGAGGCGACGCGAGGCGGCGACGAGGCGTCCTTCTTCGAGAACTCGGCTCTCCTTTTACGGCACGGAAGGTCGAAACGGAAAAAAGCGATTCGTGGAAGGCGTCTATGCTCGGTCCCTGTTCAGTTGCCGGATAGTCGGCCACTTTGTCGGCGAGTTTATTATTCGTAACGGAGAATTCGAGAGGATCGACTGGATTATCGCGGACGTTCTGTTCACCGCCGCCCCCTCGCCGTCCCGCGTCATCCTTCTCTCTCCTTTTCGTCTTTTCTTCCTCCAACGATTTACCAATTTCATAACGCGTCGACGAATTGGCGCAACCTTTCCCAACCGAACGTGTTCATCTTTCCTCCCGACGTTCGCGTTTCGGTTTCCCACGGAACCTTGCGTAGGGAGAAAACGTTAGGACGGGCATCGAACGTCGAGATTTACGAGCGCGGCTTCGCGAGCTTCGGATTCTCCGCGTTCTATCGACGGACGATTCTCCGGGTACGAATTACGGTAGCTACAACAGCCGCTCGTCCCTCCGTCCCGCGGTGGCCGAATAAAAGGCCGCGTCGCGTCCCTACGACCCGTAACTGTTCCCTCGAGCGAGTTCACCGGGATCGGTTCGAGCGTTCCTCAGGCTTTCTTCGGATCGGTGCGCGTACTCGACCGAAAATCGTCCGTTCCTTTGTACCGAACGAGTCCCGCTCTCGTATCCTCGTTCGACGTCTTTCGGTTGTCACGGAATCGGACGTGGCACGGCCATTGAAACTCGAGATCCTTCGCGAGACCGTCTATTCAAAGCATCCTGTCGTTCTCTCTTTCTCTTTCTTTCCTCGACCCAGTCCCTATTGCCGGCGACTCTAGGCTAAAGCGTCTTATGAAAAGGAGGGTCCGAGGATCGAGAAGAAAGAGCCTAGGTCCTTTCGGGCCTCGCGCGGCATTCGGTTTATTCGTTCGGACGTTTGCCGCGAGCCAAACTCCTACAGTCGTCTACCTGCGAGGGAACAAGCGCACGGTCGCGCGAAAATTTTCGTTCGCGGTGTTGAAAAGCGATCGTGCGCGAAAGCGTCGTCGAGAGCAGGAGCGAACGTAAACTGCGCGGTATTCGACGAGATTTTGGCATTCGCTTTGGAAAAACGAGCTAGCGTACGGTGACGCACGGGGAAACTCCTGTTCCTCGTCGGTTGGCCGCGAGGTTTACGAGTCGCGAGGAAATTGCGAGCCTCGATCGGATAAATATAACCGGCGCAAATTCTCGACGAGCGAACTCGTAACTGCTCGACCTCGCGTTCTTCGCCGCGATCGACCCCTCTCTTCCAGATTATTCGTTTTTCGGGACGAACCACCCGCGAGAAAAGCACGCGGAGGGTGAAGCGACGAATCGATATCTCGAGAAACGAAGGGGAGATAAATCTCGGATCCGGGCTTTCCCTCGCGAAAGGGGCGTCGAAACCCTTCCGTTACCGGTCGTCCCGATGAAAATTCGTTCGCTCTATCGCTCGTTCGCTCGAATCCCGCTTGGATGACCTACTTTTCAAACACGTGGCGTTTTACGATCCTCGGTGGCTCGAAAAAACGTGCCCGCCTCGACGCTACGATGCCTCTGAAAGAGCTCCGAGCCTCGGGGAACACAGGGGTACCATTGTACTCGAATGGCAGCTGCGTCGCAACCATTTAAACGCGGCTTTATTTAGCGATACCGAACAGCGAGAAGAGGCCGAAGGCGAAAGCGAGGGAGGACGCAATCCGACGTCTCCAAATTTTTCCCCTTTTCGTCGTTGCTTTTTCTCCGCGATCGATCGTTCTTTCCGCGAAGACCGTTTCCGAACAGGTCGGACCGATTAACGCGACGAGACTTATCGCGCCCCTGCCGGCGCGACGAACTTTCGATAATCGCTTCGAAGCCCTGTCCGTTAATCCCGAACTAATTCCCGTTGCGACGGACCCGACGCGCTTCCACGACTCGTCAAGTTCCGGCAGCCCCTCGAGTTTCTCCTCTTAACGATCCACGCCCTACGTTCTCGTCCGGGACGAAGCCTCGTCGTAGCGCTTTGGAAATTTTCGGCGTCCGCGAATCGAGAAGGCGAACGAACGCGAGACCTCGGGATAAGGTGTACTCGCTGGGCGTTCGCACCGCGACTCGAGTACTCGACCGGAGATTCTAGAAATAGCGGCGTATTTTCCCTCGGAGGGAATCGAACTCGCGACCTTACGAGTTGCACCTCGACCGCACCCCGTTACGTATTTTTAGACGGCATCGCCGTTCTCTCCGCTTTTCCCGAGAACCAGCATGGCGCGACCGCGATCCTCGCGCCGATTTTTGCTCCGACACATCGCGCTTCTCTTTTCTCTCGGAGCGTTCGAGATACGCGATCGACGCTTGCGGTTTAGCCGTCCGCCGAGAACGATTTTGCATTCGGCGTAGCGGCAGGTATAACTGCCGAGGACGAGGCCTATTTCGTAGAACCAGTTTCGTCGGAGATGCTCGGAGATTTACGATCGTTCGGAACCCCTTTTCGAACCGCGATTCTTCCCCGACCATTCCTTTCCGTTCGATTCGACGTTACGCGATCGTTTCGCCACGAATCGCGCTTTCCTCTCGATTCTGTACTTGTTCGAAATTTCGCTAACTTTTTCTGTTGAATCTCTGTTTCGCGAACTTCGATACTTCCCGCTACCTCGGGAAATATTCGTTAGGAGATCGAGTCTCAAGACGAAAATTAATAACGTACATCCAGGATTTATTCGCTCGTCTACCTGGCTGGAGAGCAGCCAGTTTGCCTGTTCGCCTTGCTCTGCTCACCTTCCCGCTTACCTATCCGCTCGCCTTTCCGTCCGTTTGCCTCCCTATTTACCTACCTGCCTGCCTACTTACCTTTCTACCTACCTACCTACCTACCCACCTTCCAACTTACCTGTCCGTTCGACTGGCCGCTTACCTGCTCGCCGGTTTCTTCGCTCGTTTCGGGGGCGCCGTATTTCTTCGAAGACGACTGGCAACGCGCGGCGACTCTCCGTCGCGATCCGGAAGTCCGTCGAGAACGAGGAAGACGAACGGGTTTCGATAGGACGAGATCGCGAGTTTGTTCGTTCCGCCGACGCGTTTCGAGTCGCGGTATAGCTGCGCCCGCTCGAACTGGTAGAATCTTTCGCTTTCACCGAAGCGAAGTTACTTCGAACGGGCCTCGCCCGTCTACGATTACGCAACCGACTCTACGACCTGGTTCCCATAATTGCCCGAGTGCGCCTGTTGGATCCGAACGGTCCTCGAACGCCTATCTGGAACCTGAATCGTCGAGATTCGAGGCTCTCGCGAACTTCGATGAACGAAGATGCTCGCGTAATCGCGAAGACTCGGATTAAAAGAAAGAGAAGCGTGTTTCGGCCGGTCGGCCAACCGCGACCGACGTAAATAATATTTTTACGAGGTGCACCTCGGCGACGACGCCGACGACGGCGGCTTTCTGCTTTTCGCTTTTTACTCGTCCCTCCGCTGGAGGGAATGAGTTTTTTCTGTCGGTGACGGCCTCTCTTCGAGCGAGCGAAACGCGTTCCCTCGATACCGGGAACTCGGCGACGCTCATCCTCCGCTCGCGTCGAATCGTTCGGACGTTCGCGGAACGCGTTACCGCGACGCTTCGCTAACCGAACGATTTATCGTCGCGCCTCGTTATCGCGCCCGATCCTTCGCTCCGGTGCAGCGTATCGAGTTCGCCCGCTTATCTTTCTACGAATTACGTCGAGCACGCGGACGCGACGCAGCGATTTTACCTCCAGCGCGCTTCCTTCTCGGAACACTTCTCGTTTTCCTCCGTTCTTTCGCGTCACACTTCTGCGAGGAAAAGCGACAGAAAATAGATGCGGAGAGAGAGTCAGCAAGGACAACTCGATCGAAGGTAAAAGACGAATCCTGGAGAGAGGTTTTAAAGCTGTAAGCGGTTAGGCTACCGCGTTACTCCCGATAAAGAGCAACGTGACTCAAACACGAGACGAACGCGATACCTCCGAATACCTTTAGCTTAAGTCGGCGATAAAAGGAGAGAGAAAGTCGAGAACAAAGTCCGGTAGGTTTCGGCAGCGATCGGCATCGACGATTCTCCTTGGAGCGACGCCGCCCGCTCCTATTAATAATCGGGCTCGGCGAGAGTCGCGCGACGTTGGCGAACCGGAACGATGTTGGCGAGGACGTCGTTTATTCGCGGCACGGAAGGTTAACGAATCGCTTTACCGCTACGCGCCCTTGGCGAATCGCCGCGTGCGGAATTTCGACGTCCCGGTAGCGCGGTTCGATATCGAAATTCGAGTGCGAAAATCGCGTAACCTCGCTTGGATTCGTTGCGAACTTGCCGCGCCAGGTTTTCCCGCTGCGACGCGGGAGACCGTTAGTCACGCGTTTCGCTTCGACTGCTCTTTTCTTTCCTTCTACGTTTCCCGCGAATTTAATGACGCTCGAATCCTTTTTGGCTCTTTTGGAAATTAATCTGACTGCTCGCTTTTGCGTTTCCGAATACGAAGTCTTTTTTTTTTACACTTTGGTTCGCAGAATTACGAAATTGGCAAAGTCGTGTTGACTTTTCCCGTGCCAATTCCTTGTCTAAGTACGACTTTTAGGTGCGACGCGCCACTTTAGTGGATTTGAACACATCATCTTCTTTATTAAACGCCTTATCGTGTCAACAGTTTATTTCGCGAGAACCACAAGTCGTAGAAAAAAACGGATCACAGATTTGGAATCAGCGTGATCGAATTAGTCTAAAATCAAATTTTTGTCAACCTGTAAAAAATTTTTTTTTTAATTTAAAATTTAAACTAGCAACATTGTATTTAGTGAACTTTTGTAAATTTTACTAATTTCAAACCATGTAAATATGCGCTAAATATTAATATGTACTTTTTTAAGTCTTTATTGTTAAATTTTATTAATCTATCATGTCGAATGTTTCGACAGGCTTATCTAGTACAATTATAAACCTGTTAACCGGAGAATAAAGTTTTGTTCAACTCGTTTCACAATGGGGATTTTTTTCTTCATAATTATATCATCACACTTCAATTAATAAAAGGAAATTAACCCTTTCCCATACTTTGACGATTCTGACTCGTGACGCACTTACAGCTCAAATATGACAAACCTTATTCAAACTTTGAACATACTTCAACTTGAAGTTTCCAACTATAAATTGCATTATCAAGAATTCCTGAAAATAAAATATTTAGAACATTTTAATTTTGCTTGTTCGTTTTAATGTTATAGCCCTTTATAGTTAGTCTTGACTGACACATCTGTTAAATAAATGGTACGGGAAGGGGTTAACTTAGGTCTTTAACTTATTGAATTTATTTATTTCGATGAAAATATATTTTTAAACATTCTTGTACATTCAGACCTTCACCGGTGTATGTCAACAATCACATATAGATTAGGTTAGGTGTATATTTACCGGTGTAAGTCAGAAATAAGGGTATTTAGCAAATATTTCGGACATACACCAAACGATTAAGTGAATACTGGCATTCATCGGTGAAAGTCGACATTCTCCAGATTTCGGTGTTTCACTGTAACATATACATCGTCAGACCCTGCCGTCTAGGGAAATAGCCGCACGCAGAATTCGGCCGTACCTAAAAGATTAAAGCGTTTGGGTTCGTTGGTGATCGTTAGATCGCTGTACTTTCTGTATGTGTACAATAATTGAATTATTTTGGGGAATATTCCGGTTTCGAGGCTTTTTGAAAGCGTCAACGCGTTCGCAAACTGTTTTATCGAGGTACAGCGACAATGCACCCCCTTCTACCCTCTGATCCCGCCACCCTCCGTGGAGTACCAAGGATTTCGCGTTAAACGAACGAGTTTCACCGACCTTGACCGTACCGTCTCGCGAACCGGTCAAAGACGTTTCCCTCCATCGGTCGATAATCTTTCGCGGCTGCAACGATCGTTCTTCTTCGATCGAACGAATCTCGCGGGCGACGGAAGCCGAGGCCTCGACGAGATTCGATCGTAACCTCGACGAGGTCAGAGACCCCTCGATTTGGTTGGTAAACCATGTGTACCGACCGTCCTCGTTCTGTTCACGTTCCAGCGTGACGCGCGACGTTTCCGCGAGTCGCGATACGTCGAAAACTCGATCCTTCGGTTGTTCTCGCTTTCCGTCTCGCGCGATCTTCCAGTTTGTCCGTTCGCGCGTGTGTCGTTAAATATCGGAGTTGACATCGTTTGACCCGTCTTTCCGTTGCTCTCGACTCTCGGTTCTCGATTCGTAGACTCTGACTCACGTCAGGGTCGTCGGTACGAGGTCAACGACAAACAAACTTCGCTCGCTCGCGCGCGATCTCGTCTCGCTTCGCCCAGCCGCTCGCTTCTCCGTTCGCCTCTCGCCGCGTCTCGCCGTTCTGTCCGTCCTCTCGTCCCACCTCGTGCCTCGTTTCGCCTCGTTTTGCCGCGTCTCGGTTCACCTCGCTTCGTCCGTGCGTTTCTCTCCATACCCTCTCTTCTCCGCGTCTTTTTCCCGATACCGCGAACTTTTCTTTTTCTACTCAGCGCGCGATATCGCCACCCTTCGCGGCGCTCGCTTCGATCGATCGCGCGTTTACCGCGGGTTCTCGAATCGGAACCCGAGGACGGAAAGTCGAGCGGACGCGCGGTCGAGCGAGCTATCTAGTCAGTCAGTCAGTCAGTCAGTCAGCCAGCCAGCGAACCGGTCAGTCAGCCAACCGAGCCACGTTTTCAGCCAGGCTGCTGCTGGTTGCCCCCTGAACCGGATCGCGGCATTAACCTCCGCCAGCGTCGTATATCGCTGCGCGTCCCTGCCTCCTCGCCGCTCCGCGCCGTACCCGCGATCTACCGTCGACCCTACTACCATTACCACCGTGACCGTCACCCTTTCGTGCGCGTCTCCTCTTTCTTCCCTTTCCCTCCCGCTTCGTCCTCCTTCCATCTCCGTCTATGCCTCCACCTCCGCCTTCGCTTCGACCACCTTCTCGTCGACGATCCTTGCCATCTGTTCGTGGCCGAGTCGGTGATTCCCACACTCCGCCGCGACGCAAAAGCCTCCGATAATTCGTTCGACGACCGCTAACGAAAGCGACAGAGGAAAATCGGTGAGGGGATGGAACGTTCGGTTTTGTCTTCTGTTCGATCTTGGTAAAAAGATTTCTCGTCTCGAATAGTAGAAATGGCAAGGATAAAACGACGGACGGGGAAAGAAACCGGTTCCCGGTATAGGTTTATCGAACGAAGGCGTTATTTATCGAATCGAAGATTCCAGCCGAAGCGAAGGAAATGTAGGCCGAGGGGTAACAGGGATCGCGAAAAAGGCGATAGAAATTCCGTTTAAAGGGGATCGGTGGCGAACTTTGGCCTCGAAGGTCAAGGACATCAAACCGTCTGTGAACCTTCTCGCGTCTCGTTTATCGGTGCTCGATTCGCGAACGGTAACGCCGCTGATCGAAGCGACAGCTCGACGATAATTTCACCGTTAGATTTTACGCGCCGAGTGTTTTTTCGCCGATACCGGTCTCGCGTCTGGTCTGGCCCAGTGGAGCGCGTTTTCCGAGCGCGCGTCGTCGCGCTTTACGCTTTACGGTCTACGCGGCGATCGAAGAACCCTCGCAAAGGCATCGTCCCCTTCGATAACGCCGCTTCGCCGCCGTTCGCTCGTCCACGGCATCGATTTAGGCAACGGTTCCGCGTTTCGATTTCGCGGCCAGGGTAATACGCTTCGACGCGCGCGAACCTATGGTCACGCGACGCCTGCTCGTCTGACATCGTCCGATTCGCGATATTCACTCGCTGATCGAAACGACGTTCCAAAGTCCGTCGACCCGTCTAATCGGCTCGTTGTGCTCCGACGTTCGATATCGTTCATTACCTGCCAGACGCGACTCTTTTTGGCGATTCCCGAGACATTCGAACGTTTTCAGAATCAGATCGGAGATTCTTCGCTGTACCGATTTCCGCTCGATCGTTTTCTAGTTTCTTTCGGTGCGCATTTGCCGCTCCGGTTCTTCTCTCTCTTTCCATCGTCCTCGGCTTCGGTCTTCGCGGGATTGCCCCCGTTCGCTCAACTTTTCTTCCTTTCGACCGTCTGGCCGGTGCAGCCGCTCCTCCTGCCACACGATCTTCTCTTCCTCTCGGGAACCTCCGAGATTCGATCTATCTGCCGTCCTAACCGGCGATCGTGATCGCCAAGCTTGTAATTACATCGTAATTTATGCGTGTGTTACGGTGTACGGTTTGCCCTGCCTGTGGCCTTTTGACCATCTTCCTCTTCTGCCGTCCCTTCTCTGCCCTACCCGACCCTACCCTCCTCTTCTCTTCTCTTCTTTTCCCCTCTCTTCCATACCCTTCCTTTCCCTTCGCTGCTCTCACCGTCGCGCCGCGCCTGCACGTTTTCTCTTTTCCGCGCGGACGTCGATCGCTCCTCTCTCGCTCCTCCGCATCCTCTTATACTACTGTTTTGCTGGAGATATTTTCTCGCTCGCGACAAATTTCGGTGCTGTGGTTTTGAACTTGAACGATGAAACTTGTGAACTTGTGAAACGAGATTGAATATTCGAGTTGCGTTTTCGAGAATTTTTATTCAATAAGGTTCGACCTTCCGGTACTTCGCTTCACGACGGTCCACGATGTAGCGTGAAACCGTCTTTCTGATATTAAAAAACAAATTTGTTAATGAAAGAATATTGTGATAGTTCAAATATTCGAGATTAAAATGCGAAAAGACTTAACCCCTTAGCTTGTGATTTTCTCAGATAATAGTTCTAACATTCAAGATTAAAATGCAAAATTTAACCCCTTAACTTATGACTTTCTCAGCAAGTGTGTCGGATGGAGCGACTTAATTATTGTTATAACATTAAGACAGACTATGTTTAAATGTTAGGGACATTTTCTGTATGGCGATCATTGGCGGAGGAGTAAGAATTGAAATTAACACTTCGCGCTTGAGAGGTGACAGTCACCATTATATTTAATACAATAATTTTAAATAAGCATTTTTTAACTGATTCTGTGACATGACACGTGTGATGTACTAGAAGTACAAATTAGTTCGGTCCGTTTTTAAATGGTGTCTCTGACTGTTACACATAGTGAAACGAACAATAGTACAAATTATTAGTAAAGAAATAACCTCAAGAAAAGTCATTTAACTTTTTAACTAAGTTTTAAACTTGCTGTTTGTAAACAGCCAAACCTTCGAGTCCAAAGGGTTGAACACGAAATTGAATCGTGGCGAAAATGAGCTACATTCGTCGCATTTCGTGAGTCACATGCGGAAGATTTGTAAAGCAACGAGTTAATTAATTCCGATAAGTTTCCGAGATAAAAATTCATACGTGCTAACTAACAAATCAAAATTCGATTTTCAGTACAAAAAATTAACCCTTTGCACTCAAGAGGTGACTCTCACTCACCACTTTGAAATAAGCATTTTTAACTGACTATAATATGACACGTGTGATGTATAAACACAGCGAAACAAATAATAGTGGAAATTATTAGTAGAGAAATAACTTCACAAGAATTCATTTAACTTTTTAATTAATTTTTAAAGTTGCTGTTTGTAAACAGTCCAATTACCTTCGAGTGCAAAAAATTAATTTGTAACATAATTTTATCGAAAAACATGAATAATCTCCGAATCGAAGATATTAGTTTTGTCGACATTTTCGCCACTGTGCGTCGAGGAATATTCTGTTCGAATCGCTGCAGCTCGAGCGAGTACCGCCTACGCCAGGTCGCGTCGTACCGGATCAGGTTCGCGGCGTTCTCTCGTTCTTATCGTTCGCCGCGCGGAAAAGCTTTCCGAAAATCAAATCGCGTTGCGTCGCTGTACGAACGAGCTTCGAGGACGATTACGACGACGACAACGCGTCTGCCGGTGTTCAACGGCCGATAAGATAAAAACGAAGCGTGCGAAGGCTCGTCGGTGATTCATCGGACGTCGCGCGTGGTCGTAACTGCGTAATACCGGGTTTGGCGTCCGTTAAACCGAACGAAAGTTTCGCCGATTTTCCACGACAGAAAGTTTCGACGATCGTCACCGATGTGGTCATCTTTCTCTCTGGTGATCGACCTTCCGAGAATTCGATTCGAGTTAATTATCGCGTTTCGCCTACGCGGCGCACCGCGAGCGACGACTCCGAGTTCGCTTCGATTTTGCCCGCCGGAATCGGTATTCGAGTCGTACCGCGAAAACCGGTACGATGGGCAGTCGTCTTTAAAAAGATTTCGGTAAAAGGCGATTCCGATTCGAACGAGATAGTCGAGTCGACCGATCGGGTTCGCTCGGATTTCCTCGGGCTCGCTCGGATTCGAACGGCCCTGGTTGCCTGGTCGGTCGATTCGACGCGGACCCAGCGTTCGACGTACACGAAACCATGGTCGAGTTCGTCTTCGCTTTTCCTCCACGACCCTAATGGGAATCGACTGCGCGCTCTGCCGGAAAAATTTCGGACACCCGAATCACGCGCGTCGCGGCAATAACAAAATAGAAACCCTTACGCGTTACTCTCGCGTCAATGGACGTCCATTTCCATATGTTTATTCGATCTTCCGTTTTCGAAGAATGTTCGCATCGACGCGGAAAAACGTAGAAGACCGCTCAAGAAAAGAGAAAGGTAACGAAGGGAACTCCAAGCATCGGTAGAGAATGGTTGACCAGCTCGGAAATTTGTGTAGAAACAAAGCGTCTTTTCGATAAGACGATCATCGATCGAGGCGAACGCGTAAACAAACGGAAGAAACGCAGCTGGCAACGCAGTCACGGTACGTGGCATTGCGAGTGCTAATGCACCGAGGTCACCAGGAAGCTGCTATCTAAGGCACACGCGGTTGCGAGAGTCCGCGATATCGTTTGCGCTCTTTCTTTGTAACGAACAGCTGGTCGAGCTGAGTCAGTGGTACGGCCTTGATTGCGCCGTAGCGGAAGATCGGTCTTGCTTTCGTTGCGACTCGCGTCCCCGCGCGTCTCTCCCCGGCCGTGCTCTGCGCCTCTACCCCGTAACCCGTATTCCCCGCTTGCCGTCTGTGCCGCCGAGATCGAACGCTACCCGGAATCGGTTCCACGTTTTTCTCGCGATCGTTTCGATCTCGGTTGTTCCCACTGTCCCCTCGTTATCGTTCCGCGATAAACGCGAGTCGCTACGACCGATAGCGTCGCGTTTCGACCGACCCTCGGCGCGCTCCCACCGACGCACCGTCTTTCGCAATCGGTCTCGCTTCGAGCTAACCTAATTGCGCTGCAGTTTTGCCAGCAAACTTTGCTCGTCCAACGGGATCGCTAAGGGGAGTGCGATCGCCAGAACACGCGTTTGTCCTCTTCCCTCCGCGAACCTCGAGTTTCGAGAAAATCAAGGTGCGGAATTTCGAACGAAACGTTTCCTGGAGAAAAATACAGAAGAGGCAAAAGTTCTAAAAACCCAGATAAAGCGAACAACGACCGAACAAGACAATAACGATCGGAATGATTCACGGTAGCCGATAAAACCGGATACACCGTAACTGCGCCTCGTACTTTGCCCTTGCTGCCGACGCGGCTAAGCGAACGTCATCGCGCGACTCTATCGTTTGGTCGTTTCTCTTTTCGATTTTTTTTTTCCTCGGTTTACCGGGCAGAGCGGGAGGAAAACGCAAAATCGATCGTTGCGCAACGGTTGCACGATAGCACCGATCGATAAAAGGAAAAACGAACGCGGCGCAGCTGCTTCGTCGATCTTCCCTTATCGCGTATCTCGTTACGCTCCTCGCCGCTCGTTCCGGGCTCGTTCGAAATACGCGCGAGGTCGCGAGCAATCGCGAGGATAACGAGATATCGCTCGTTCGTTTTCTCTCGGTTCGCCGAAATCGAGCGAACTCGAAACCGCTCGCGAATTCCTCGGGCAGCGATACCGCATACCGGAAGCGTTATTCGTCGGAATCGATTCGAACGATTACTAGGAATCGATCGCGGCAACCGAGGTCTCGAGGCGCGTTAAGGTTTTCTCGGCCGGTCTCGTGAATCATTGCTCGCGTGAGTCATCGCGCGAGTCAGCGAAGGTGCAAAGTTTCGCCGTTCGAAGGCACGGCACGGTACGAACGCGCTTTTTCCGAGCGGAAGACGCTCTTCTTCCGACGTTCGATCGCCGGCTGCCGGTCGATCGGCTACCGTCTGCCGTTTACCGTCTGCCGTCCTCCGCTCGCCGTCTGCTCGCCCCAGAATCTGCTCCTCTTCCGTATCCTCGGGCAACCGCGATCTCGAAGAAAACGGTAAGAAAACTCTCTTCCGTTCCGCGATCGAAATCGGGATGAAACCGATCGGAGCGCGTATCGAAGAGAAGGTCGAAAGAGGCGGAGGAGAAAGGAAGCGGGAGATAGAGGCGCCGAGGGTGGTGGTGGTAAAGGAGACGGCGCGGGAAGAGGGAGACAACGCGAAAAAACCTTGAGGCTAGCCGGGTGGCATGGCCTCGACTTCTCTCCTCGGGGACCTTCGACGCGTTTCCGTTCGAAAGCGAAACGCTGGGTTTCGCGGAGGATGCGCGAATTGAGAAACGGAGTGGACACGGAAGAGGTTCGATCGAAAACTCGCGATCGATGCGAGCGCGCTCGCTCGAAGGCGAGAGCGAAAGCGTGGACGAGAAGGAGAGCGAAAACTGGAACGGGAACGGACGGCTCGCGAACGCGCGTCATCGATAAATTATTCTCCGTCGACGGCGAGTAGCCGGTCATTATAAATCCACGTTATCCGAGTGTTTACGTTGCTTTCTCGATTACGGATCGCGCAGTAAGTTCGAAGGAAAAGACACGTTATCGATCGAAATTCGTAAGGAGTAAAGACGTTCGATCGGGATTCGCGTAATTGGAACGGCCGACACGCGGACGAGAGCGTTGAACCTTTTATTCGCGTAGACGCGAATAAGTGGGTCGCGTGTACGTAGGGAGTCGGTCGGTCGGTCGTGCGGCACGCCGCTCCGCGCGAGCTAATGTCGCAAGCTCTGACTAACGGACGCGATTTTTCTCCGCGAAACTAGTCGCGCTATCGGGACACGGTTATCGAGCCGATACGTTGCAACAGAGCGTACACCCACGCTTCGGTTTGCTCCGTTTTGCTTCCATTTCGCTCGATGGGATCGTAACGGAAGGAAAGCCTAGGTGTCGCGACTCGACGTCGGACGGAAACAAAGAAAAGAGCGAAGAAAGATGGACTCGAGTCGAGTCGGGTTTACGACGTACGACTTAAAACCGTCCGCGTGATTCATAGTGTTCGCCGCGCATCGCTCGTCGAGCGAGATCGTTCTCTGTCGGCCGACCGGTTTTGGCAGCACGGCCTACGATACACGTGTTTCCAATAAGCTTTTATCGTCGAATAAATCAGTCGCGGCCTTATCGCGAGATTACGATGTTTGCGCGCGCGACGCTCTTTGACCCTTATCCTTCTACCTTTTCCGTCGTTTCTCCTCGCGACGAGGCTTTTCCCACGACGCTTCCCGTTCGATCGCGACCCGTCTTCCTTCGCGTCTCCCGTATCGCGTATCGCGCCTCGCGAACAAAGCCACCGGCGGCTCGACCGCCAAACCGGCCAGCGAAAAAACGAAAACCCACGACTCTCGTTCTCCGACTCGCGCGAGTCTCGACCTCGAGCGTTCCACGAACGGAGATCGTTGCACGCCGCGAGAGGAAATGCCGAGTCGCGTTGAACCCAGCCGCGAGATTCGAACTCGGGACCTTGGACTAACCATTGACCTCGATAGCTACATATATACCGTACCTCGCGGTATGCAGCCACCAGCATCCTCGACTCGCGGCGCAACTTGCTCGCTCGCGGCCTCCTCCGTTCGTTCCTCTTCCCGCCGATTAGCGCTAACCGTTTTTCCTTCGGGTCACCAAATTTCATGGATCCGCGCGTTTTATCGTTGTTCCACGTTCTGTCGGGTTTTCCTTACCGAGAAAAAGGAAAAACGCAGAGAGTGGTAGAAGATGCATTCCGTCGTAAACGAACAGTATTTCGTTGGCAAGCCTGCTCGAAAGAGTGGGTGCAACGCCACCGTAGACCTTGAACGATTATTTTACAACGGAACTCGCTTCGCTCTCCGAGTCGCCTTCGATCGATACCGCGTTCGCGTTACCGATAACCGTTCAGGGCGAATCGTTTTCTTCGAGTTTGCTAACCGTAGAGTTTCGAACCGGAATCGAAGTACGGAAAAAAAAATACGCGTCGGAAAACGAAGAAAAGATTGGAGCGGTGATCGCGAAAGCGGCAACGTTTGCTCGGTACCGCTCGTTCGCGTCGAAAGCTATTAATAGCTTTACTGCGCGTTATTATCGTTGACGCAGGCGGTTCATCGCGAGATCGCTCGCGAAAGGAAAACTCGATACCGCGCGAAGTCGGAAGAGAACGAAAAGTCGTAGCTAAGCGGCTCGTGCGTCCATCCGTACGTTCACCGAGCGCTCGAACCACCGCTCCAGCGCGCAATAACACCAGCTGCCCGACGTGGTCGACATGCGCGCGTCACGTGTTCCCAGACCCCCAATAACTCCTGGGAAAAATATCGAGGGAAATTTCACCGTATTGAAAGGACAAGCGTATCGTTTTTCAAATATTTTTTAATAAGTTCGATAAAAAAAATTATATAAATCGAATACTTAGTAACAATGTAATAAGTATCATCGTATAAACAAAGGGCTAAATACAAATGTACAGTCGTTACGCGTATAAAGTTAGTCGTCGATGCGACTAATCTCGCTATCGTGGTACAATGAGAACTTAAAACTACCAGACGCACGGCTCGGACGCGTGATCTTTCGATCGCGCGCGCGTTCGACGCTGCGTTTTCCGATTTTTCGAAATTAGTCGGAATATCGACGAACGAGAACGAACGGACTTCCGGCCGATTCGTTTTCGTTGCACGCGATTTCGAGCGAAGTCTCGCGCGCGACGAGATCGAACGATCCAAGGTAACGGGACGAGAATCACGGAAGCGACGGAAACTCGAAACAACGAGTAGGGCGATACCTGTGTAAGAAAAGGGAAATCGTCGCGTTCCTCGATTTCGAGCGCTACGATCTCCGATAACCGTATTCGCGGGAAGATATTGCTTAACGCGCTTTCGTTGGCATTTTTCGCAAACTTGCGTACGCTCGAAAAAATGAAACCGATAGTTTCTTAATCTCCTGCGCCCTTTCTATATTCGAGAACGACCGTCGTCTTTCGTTCGCCGTTGGCGAGTTTACGGACAGATATACATACGGGTAATATTGCACTTTGGTGTATTCCTTTATAATTCTATATAGTTACGGGTAACGGAGTAGAAACGTACCGATTTCTCTGCTTCTCACATTTTTCTTATCCCTCTTCCCTCTCCATTTTTCTTCATCCCCTCTTCGAGCAGCGAAAACGATAACGTCGGAAAAATCATCACCCTCGGGGTAGTTATCGACTTCGATACAAACAGAATTCTGTTCGATTCGAATCGCGACGAGCAAAAACCAGATTTTCGTCGACGTCGCTAATCGTCCAATCGTTCGACGACTCGCGACGATGAAATCGGATTCGGTTGATATCTTTAGATCGCCGCCGACAACGGCGACGAATATTCACAGCCTATTAAATCGTTGGAACAGGGAAGAGGAACGCGAATAATCGGCAGTCGAAAAGGCAACAGGCGCAAAACTTTGGTTCTCGACGTTCGAGTGCTCCGTATCGCGTACGCTTCAAACTTTTTCTTTCCTTCGTTATTATCTTTTTGAGCGAGTTAGAAGGAACGATCCGAATCGCGTCCGGTTGAAATTAAATATGAAAGAGCCAACGAGAACGAGTAAAAGAGTGAAGGAAAGAGAATGACGATAGAATGACGCGTAGAGTTCGGTTGGCAGTGTGCTCGTGAAGCCCGTCGTACGAGCGCGCGTTCGAAAGATCGAGTGACGTTCGTTCGAACGTCGAAAGTACGGGTACCGCGAGAAAGATAGAAAAGCGGTCTCAACCGTAACGAGCCACGAACGAGTGGGACGTCGCTGCGAAGGTAAAGACGAATAAACGTGAGATCAAAACGTTGGTTCCGAGGTTCGTCGCGGCGAATCGAAAGATCGCGACGACTACGTACTACGTTCGTCGGTTAACGATGCCGTACAGAGTAAAAAAATACCTTACATCTAATATACTACAGTACATGTACAAAAAGGGCGATCGCGCGACAAAGCGGAAAACGAGGGCTCAGAAGCTGACCCAGTCGTTGCCGACGCCGATGGTGGACAACATGTCCGTAACGTCGGGCGTGCAGGAGAACTCGAAATGCGAGCCGCTGCTTGAACTGGCAGTTTCGAAGGTATCCAGATCGGTGGTGATCGTCTCCATGTCCAGATCGATCTTGAAATCGGACGGTTGTATCTGTAAGAGGTCCGTCAGCGAGTAAAGATCGGCCAAGCTGGGATTGTTTGTCGGTTCCTCGAGTTTAACCACCGTGGCGGCGGTCGCGTCGAGACCGGTTTCTTCGAGAACGGCGCCGTCCTCGATCGTCCTGGTCGCCGCGTTCGTCGACATGCTCAAATCGGAGGCGGACGAGAGGGCAGGGATCGTGGTCCTGGCAGTGGTCAGCGAGGACGGCGGTGACGTTCGTTGCGGTACGTGTAACGCTGCCGGCGACGACATCGTCCTTGTCCTGCTGGTCGTTTCGACTTCCGCGTCCGTCTCCATGGTCTCGATCGGTTCCTCCTTCACCAGGAAGTTGGAACGGTGGCTGGGTGTTTGCGAGCGATAGCTCCTGTCGGTGATGAGTCCGTCGATGTCCTCGACGGATGCCGGGAAGGTAACGGAAGCGGTGACGTTGGAAGAAACGGGACCGACCGAGGACAGCAATCGATCCTTCGGTTCGAACGCGCTCTCGTAGTCCATGTCCAGGTTGGCCTCGCGGTCGATCTTGCCGGTCCCCTTCACGAGGCTGCTACTCGAGGCGGAGGTTGCGCCCAGACGAGCGGACGAGGCGCAGTCGAGGAAATTGTCCTCGTAGAAACTGGCCGATTCCGGAGAATCCGGCGTGACGCAGGATGGACTGCTCGGTATCTTGGCGGTGACGATCGGTGGCGCGGGTGTGTAATCGAGCGAGGATCGTTTGTCGAGCGCCAATCTGACTTTCAAACGCGACATCGGTTTACCAGCGGTCGCGTGCGTTTGCAATCTCTTGACCGTAGCACCGACGCTGCCGTTCGTCGGCACGTTGTTGTTGCTGTCGTTTCGCGCGTGGCCTCTCGACGTACCGATGCACGCGATCGACGACGACGACGCTAGCGACTTCCTCGACTTCTTGGCGCCTTCCTTCGTCTTCGTAGCGACCGATGCTGTCGGTTTCGACGTCTTTTTCCTCGGTCGATATTTGTAGTCTGGATATTCCATCATGTGCAACTGTCTGAGTCTCTCGGCTTCCTCGATGAACGGTCGCCTTTCCGCCTCGTCCAACGTCTTCCACCGTCTACCCAATCGCTTACTGATCTCCGCGTTGTGCATGTCCGGCTGAATCTCGCAAATTTTTCTCCGTTCTATCTGCGACCAAACCATGAACGCGTTCATCGGTCTCTTTATATGATTCGGATTGTTCTTCTTCGTCTGAAACAGAATAATCAGAAAATCCAATCATCCCGTTCGTTCCAGCGCGTCTCGTTCTTTCCATCGTGATCGTATCGCCTTTCGTCTCGAGAGACGTTGCGTATAGAAAGAAAGAGCGACAGAACACGCGTACGAAATCGAAATCGTTCGCGTTCAACAATCGCGTTTCTTATTACAGGCCGGCGAGTGGAAGCGCGGATAACGCGTACCGTGCGCCCATTATACTTTTAGATATCGTCGATCGGTCGACGCGCATCCGAGTGGAAATCGAAAGGCTGGATATGTAGGTTAGCGAGGCGCGACGACTACGAGTACGCCAACGACCGCTGCACACACCGAATCGTTCCTCCGTGTTTCTATTAGAAAATCCGACGCGATTCGTAATCTGGTCCGAACGCGGAACCACCGCACCGTATCGAACGATACGATCGGCAATCGCTTTTCCTCGCGATCGAACTCTTCTCTCTCCGCTCCCTATTTTCGGCAACGGATTTTACATCGACGAGTTTGTAACGCCGAGTTCAACTTTATGAAATAAAAAAGACATTCGATGAACAAAGTTTATACTTTTTCACGAGTGAATTGTCCATCTAGCGAATTGTAACGATGGACTCGTTTTTTATACAAATCTGTCTTTGAAAATAAAGGACTGCGAACGTGACGCATTTGTCGCTTTAGCTGTTTAATACTTAAAGTTCAGTCTTTTTTGCTTGGTTCGTTACTGTCTCGCCATTTTCCTCGTATTCGTAAGCGTCGAAAAATGTCGTTGCTAGCGAAGCACGATTTTATCGAAGATCGATGAACGATCGCGTCGGTGTAACTCTAAAGTCGAGTCAACTCTAGACGGATCTCGGAGAGGATCCAGCTGGCCACGAGAAAAAAATACGCGAGAAATAATGGGAAAATGAAAGCGTTAGAAAAAAACAATAGCAAAATCCGTGAAGAACGTAAACGAAAGTCGGTGCGATCCAAGAATAACGAAGGAACGACGAAAATAACCGATTCGTTGTTTCACGGGTGTTTCTTCGCCGTGAAAATAAACGAGCGCGATCGACTGTGGAGCGGGAGAGAGAAAGAGCGTTATCGGGAGAAACGACCGTCGCGTCGAGTTAAACGTTAAAACAGCGACGTTCGGTGATTCCGAGCATCGCGCGTGGCACACGTGCAAATATTTTTACGACGATCGTCGCGCGACGAACGCTTGCGCGGCCTCGAGAGCGTCCTTTGAAAAGGTCCAAATCCGATGAAAATCGTGTCTCGATTCTCGCTGGTTCGAAATCGGTACGCGCGGTTAAACGTGTTAAACGTCGAATCAGCGGAATTGCAGCGTATTTTGAACCGAACGCGAATCGAACCGGAATATCGCTTGATATTTTTTATCAGCGTCGAAAACAAATTGGTTAATGCGATACGCGTACTTGCGTACGCGTCGATGATTCGACGTAGCGCGGAGCGATACGAAAGGAAACGAAGGGGAAGAGGAAAAGAAAAGAGAGCGAAAGCGAAACCGAAACAAAAACAAAAACAAACGGAACGCGTTCGATTGGCGATATTCGAGGCGAGACAGCTACGGTAAAAATACGTTGGACCGTTAAAAAATATTACCTGCGTGGCATCGGAGTACGGCGTCGCTGAATTTTTATCCACGAGCAACGATCCAAACATGGGAATTCCCGAGCTAGACGGGCTGTCTTGCTGTTGTGGCACCATTTTCGGGCCAGTCGTTTCAATTTTTCTCGTCACTTCACTTTTAATCCGGCGATCGCACTGCACTTGGACAACTCGCGAGCTCCGACTCGTCGACGAGCAACAACGTATCGAGTATCCTTCCTTTCGGCGGCGTATTCTTCTTTCTTCAGGACTCTTCCGCTCCTCGTATTTCGCTCCTCCTTCTCGTCCGGTCGAAAAGAGCGAGACGAACGGTCGAAGGAGTCGACGAGGAGAACGAGCACCGCGACGAGCGACGATCTTCCCGATCGCGATACCCGACGCTACTAACGAGGTGGACGCGAACTGGCGAGCACGCGACGCTGTCTTTCGGCGAGATGCACGCACGCGTTTTGTTCGATCGATCGGCAAGAGACGAGAGACGAACGGCGAAAGAAACGCTTCTCCGTCGAAGCGATTACTTTCGAACGAACGCTCGCACTTTGCACTGCGCGTACGCGATCGAACTATCGAATCGCGGACACGGTATACGCGGGCGTGCTTAATCGCAAAACCCGTACGCGATAATATTCTATCGTATCGGTCTTCTCAAGATTCGACGGTTACTCGTCGATCACGAGACGACATTATCGATCGACGCCGTAACGACGCACGCCCGACGAGCGCTCATTCGCAACTAGCTCTCCCTCTCGTCAACCTTCTACCTCTATACTACGCTCAGCTGAGCCACCGAGTACCCCCACTATCTCGCGTAAACACGCTGCCTTTCCAGCCAGTCACGACGCAGCCGTTCTTTTGTCCCTCTTTAACCCTGAAAGCTTGTCCGTTGCTCTCTTTGCTTTTTCTTTCTTCTTTCCTCTTTCTTCGTTTTTCGCTCTCCCGTCGTCGCCGCTGTCCGCTTCTCTCTCTCTCGACCCTTCTCTCCTCGTCCCTAGCCCTTGCTCTCCTCATCCTAAGTTTCGCGCGTCCTTACCGATTAACCGTATTAATCGTTACAAAATGCTATTCCGTACTCGAGTCTTCCGATTTATCCACTATTTGCCGCCAGTATTTACCCAGTCTATTTACCGTGGATCTATCGAGCATTTACCGAGGATTAACCGAGTTTTCCAGTTCGACGGCCGCGATTCGCCGATAACGATCGCATAGGCCCATCTTTCGGATAATCTTATCCGAGTCTCGTTATCGGCCGACTTGTTTTCGCGAACGGGCCGAGTGGAAAATCGGCTGGTTTTCGGGGGAGACGCGCGGGGAGAAGGTTCGCACGAGGAAGGAGAGGAAAGAGTAGATCGCGATCGCCAGGGTCGTCGAAACCGTTGACCTATCCGACGTTCAAGGTCTGCTTCGAAGGAGCAAAGTGGAATCGAAGCAGAAGCCAGGATCCGAGAGTCGAGGAAACGAACGAGCGTCGCGCTAGCGATCGATGGGAGCGGCCGTCGCCGCTTAACCGGATGCTACCTGCAACTCGAGAATACTAAAACGCTCTTCCCGATCGACGTATTTACGAGCAAAGTATTTCCGACCGAGCGCTCTCGATACGAAAACACGATTCGTCGCGGAACATCCGCGCACCGTTTCACCCGTCTGAGTCAGCGCGAATCGTTGCGCAATTATCGCAACCGAGACGAACAAGATTTTCCGAGTCGATCTTTCGATCGTGTACGAGAAGTTTGACCAGCGAAACTTTCTCCTCGCGGCTTAACCCTTTGAGGCACAGGATTTCAGATCAAAAATAAACCTATGTTGCACAGGAGTATTATAGGGTTTTAAATGAAACAAACTTGGTAAATTTTTATTAATAAAGGTGTAACATTATGTAAAAATGTAACGAAATAGTAACAATTAATTAAATTATTAAGAATATACAACATAAACAATAAAGAAAAATTTCTATGGTGGGACAATTGAAATCCCACTATACTTTCATCATTTGCAAACAAATTTAACCATTGATTTATATTATACAAATCGTTACTCTCTTATGAACAACTAATTTTTGTAGAAATTACCTCTGCGATTTTTAACGTGAAACTAAGAAAAAACAAATGTGAGTGCTATAAACCTTTCGTTTATAACAATTGCTCAGCCGGGAATTGCATATTGAATATTGCCAATACAATGAATACGTTTGTAACATTATTTGGAAACATTATCAACTGCTTTACGTAAATAAGGCGAAATATAAACCTATGCACATGCAGCTACTGCAAGATTTCTTGCAGTAGAGACTAAAGATGTCCCACCATTGAAATACATCAAAAAGGCGGGACACTTTTAATCCCACCGTGCCCCAAAGAGTTAAAGCGTAGATTTTCGTTCGACGAAAACAACCCCCTTCCTACGCTTTTCCTTCTCGTCGAGCACGCGACGTCGCGTCACTCTTCCGCGGTAATCGATCGACTCGGACAGATAACGTTATCGTCGACCGAGCGATCGCCGACTGTGGACGCTTCTATCTGGCTGTCTAGGCCTGCCAGACGCGTTTGATCGATCGATGCGAAATTTTGAAAAACACGGAGGAAACTGCGTCGAGCGTCGACCATGTATCCGCGTACAGGTGAGCGAGGAGAAAGGGGAAGGAAGAGCAGGAGAAGGATGGCAAGATGTAAAAAAACTGGCGGACGTTGCGTGGCGTTCCGTGAGAACCGTAAGAAAAACGATCCAGCGTCGAAGGTTTCCGAGGGACGCGTGTGCTCGTGTGGGGTGTACAAGCTCGCACATGGTCCGCCGAATATACACGGCGCGTACATACGCGAGCGTGGTCGGTTAACGCTCGGCGAACGAGGCCTTTGAACGGGCCACGCAACGCGAGACTGCTCGAAGGAAGGATGTGGTCGAGCAGAGGAGAAGCAGGTGTTTTCTTCCGTTTCGCGTCCTTCGCCGCGCCGCACCGCGCCGCGATCCTCCTGTCGGCCAGATAAGGACCAATTCCGAACCGAAAATCCTCCGGAAACGCTTTCCATCGAGTCCGGAAATCGATCGGACGATTTCCTCCGAACAAACCGTCGTCCACGAATTCCATCATCGCAAACTTATCATTACGAACGGCGTACCTGGAAACGGATATATCGGTCCAGCTGTTCAGCTGTCCAGCAGCTGTGTACTTCACCTGCCGTTGTATCGTTACCGACGCGCACGCTCGTATTTTACCTTCGCGCGAGCCGCTCGATCGTTCTACTCTATCGAACGTTCTCTTTCGAGTTCGCGCTTCCGTTTTCGCGATTCTCTCTTTCTCGCCCTGTCCAACGATTTTCAGACGAATCGTCACGGGGAAACGCGTCCCGTCACGCTACGGGAACCGAGGGACAATCATTTTGCGTATCCGGCTATTTCGCGCTGGCACTCTTCCTACCGCTCCTTTCTTCGCGAATTCTGTCCCCGTATACGTTTTCCTTCGAGCTTACTCGCGCGTGAACGAAAAACGACGATCGCAAGAACGATTGCCAAGGGGTAGCGAGAAAACGAAGCGATATAGAAGGTTGCTTAAGTCGCACCCTCCAAAAAAAAAACAATGAGTATTTAGCAAATATGTAAAAATTATTCTAGAGTAAATATTGTGTTTATTTATTAGAACAACTCTGAACAATCTTTGTTGTCCTAATGTGGCGCCATTACAACTGTAGTAGCCATAACACTTCAAATATAGACCCGTAGGACTTAAGCACAGGTACGACTGAAGCAACCTTATCCCACAGTCGAAACGTCTTCTCGCGTTTTACGCGAAAGTTACCGGACGCAAAGTTCGTTTTATCGATTCGTTTTAAAGATCGGACAGGTGCGAGACACCGCGACGCGCGCCACACCTGCGCGCGTAACCGTACATCGTCTCTACCGTTTTCTTCGACCGCGCTCTTCGATTTTCCTCCGCGAACGCCTATAAGACGGAAACGCTTTCGACGAAATCGAAACGTTTACGAAGAGTTCCACGGCTACCCGTATCGCGCGGAAAGCTTAACGAGGAAACCGAAAACCACCCGGAGCTCCTTCAAACTATCGACGCGCGATACGTCTTCGTATCGAGTCCTTGCGAACGCGGCTGCTGCGGGTACCCCGATAGACAATTATCCAGTCTTTTCTCGATCGCGCGTTTTCATAGCTCTTGAACACGAAACAAATAAGTTATGAACTTGGTCGAAACAAATGAGATATTTCATGATTGTTCTAAACTAGCATACCTAACCACCTAACCCTTCTAACCTACCAAACCTACCTAACCAAGCAAACCTACCAAACCTACCAAACCTACCTAACCAAGCAAACCTACCTAACCTACCTAACCTACCTAACCCACGCAACCTACCTAACCTACCTAACATACCTAACTCGACATACCTAACACACCTAAGTTACCTAACGAACTTAACTTATCTAACTTACCTAACCTAACATTAGAAACTTGAGTGTTCAGAGATTTTTAAACTTGACAATTTAGTTTATAAAAATAATAAAAGTATTTATATAGTGTAGTAGATAGGAGAGGCTTCACACAGACACACCGAAATATGACTTTTGTATTTATATAGTGTGGTAGATACTTCTGTATATGTAATATATTAGGAGTACCGAAAAGTGTTCAAAATTTCTTCGATGACTTTAAAGTTTCTCAATGAAAAGAACTCTTTTTAAAAAAGAAATCAAACAATTTCCTATAGGCTGACAACGTTAGCAACTGATGGAAGTTATTTTGTTGATTAGCATTTAAGATTTCCTTAATAAATAAATGTTTCTTGCCAACAAAATTTTGATTACTTTTCGGTACTACTGATATAAGAGTCTGTATAATTATCGCACTGTCAGAATGTCACTGTATTTTGTCACTGTCAGAATGTCACTGTAATTTGTCACTGTGAGAATGTCACTGTAATTTGTCACTGTCAAAATATAAATATGCTTGATCGACGCAAAGTTTATTTTTCACCTAACCTGCATTCATTTACCAGTTGAATTTCGCGGTATTCTGAACATCGATCACAATCGATACCGTTACTTCGTCACTCTGACCAGTTTGCATGACCAACAACCTTTCGAAAGGTAAGTTCGTACTTTATCCGCTTGACCATGCGTTCGATTATCGATGGAGCCGCTCGTTCTCTTTCGGTACGGCGTTCGAGGTATTTTCCAACGATCGGTAAAACAGTGTACTCAGTCGGTAATGCTCGTTCGATAACAACGAAAGAAGAGAAATCCTTTTATCTGAAATTTTTCGCTAATACGGTTAACGTAAAATCAGCCGACGTTTACGAAAATTTCATTCCATTAAAGAAAACCGCTGAACGCGCGGCGAGCGAATACGTTTCGATCAGAAATTTACGAGAAGCGAAATTTGTCGTATCTGATCAGGCGCACGCGACGATTTTCCATTAAAGCGGAGAGTTTGGATCCGGCATGCTTTTTCGCGACGGAACATTAATTCCGCATCGAAACCGGATAACGTACGATCAATTTTTCTCGTAGCGAAAGAAATCGAGTCGGAGTTTAAAGGGATCGTAAGTCGGAGAATCGCGATCGATCTTCCAGCGAGCGCGTTCTTCCGATCGGTCTAACCACCGATACCGCTCGCCTACCACGCGTGCATCTACTCGATTTCTTTTCCTTTTGACCGCGCACGGACCCGCACGCTCCATCGAGTACGAAAACGATAAATTCTAATTACAGGACAATGTGACGCGGATGCACCGAACGTTGCTTGAAAATATCGCGTATCTCAGAAGAAGAAAACATCGGATCGTGGTAGAAATTTAGGAGTCGATCGAAAAGCGTTTACATGCTCGTAACTTGTTCGACTAGGATCCTTGCAAAATCCCTCGAGAGCGAATAATCTCTCGGAAACGTAACTCGAACGAACCTACTTCGATAGCCAGTTTACCGATTTCGACGAATCAATTTCGAGGAACCTCGTAGGAAAACGCTAGTTACGAATAACTAATTGAGCAAAGTTGCCATCGAGCCAACAATTTCCATTTTTAACCGACTTCGAAAAAGGAGGAGGTTACTCAATTCGACCTGTATATTTTTTTTTTTTTACTACTCGGATTTGCGAAAAATAGGAAGCTCTGTGTTTAGAAATCGGTGATACGTCGTACGGAGCGTTTAAACGAATCAAACGGCTTCGATGACCGTATCGGATTGATTTCCAGTTTATGTCTCGACAAATATCCCATAAAACTGGTCGAAGTTGTTTCGTTTCTAACGATATCTCCTCCGAGACTCTGATTCGGTCGGGAAAGAGCCCCGTATAAAACGCGGCGAAAATCGCGTGACGAGAAGATACGCGATACTCTGTCCGTCCTCTTCTGATTTTCTCTGTTTTTTTAACCGCGTTCGGTCAACGACTAAATCGAGAAAACGAGGTAAAACTAATCCAGCGAAAATCGAGGAGAAAAACAGCCGGACCTAATATTTTCCGTTTACCTGCCCGTCCAACGTTTCTTTCTTGTACCGCTTTTTTCGCGCTGTCAACGAATAAATCGATAACCGAGATAAGTCGACCGATTTTGCCCCGCGCGGACGTCTAAACCAATTTTCGGAATCGGAAGCGGTTAAGAGGGTTCGCCTCGCCACGGAATTCTCCTTTTTCTTTCCGACTCGAACCTTCTTGTTCCTCGCGAAACGTAGGCGCGTCGCCCGTTGACCTTGCGTCTCGATCGCTCCGAAAGCGCCAGTCTGCTTCGAACGCGTTTATAACGCGTTATGCTCACGACACGACTATTTGTTTCCTACTAGCTTCTCGGGATATTATTAAAATGGGCTATCAGGTAATTTGCGTGCCGACTAATGTTAAACGGCGCCTTGGGACCACCGCACAGGCGCCGCGATAAACGCGACCCTCTTTTCCGGAAACCATCCGAAAAAGCCGAGGAATTTCACGAAAAACCGTATGACCCTTTTTCCTCCAACCGCTAGTTATCTTCTCTTGATGGAGACTCTTCGAGGGGGCTCTTCGATTATTTACACGGAATATTAACGGCCGAACGGTGTACACACGAGCCTACGCTGATCGAAAAATAATATATGGCCACGAGACGATTTAAAGCAATCACCAGTATTTTTAATTATCGCAATAGACAATTCCTCCACTTCTTAAACGTTTAAGATTTCTATCCTTGTACAATCTTTTCGAGAATCTTTCGAATCGGATTTCTTTTCTGACCAACACTGTGCTATCACCGTCGTCGCCGGCTATCGTCGGAGTCGCTACACTCCGATACGGATTAAGAACGAAAACTGATCGCAACGGTAACGAAAACGCAAACAGAAGCAATGCCGGTAAACTTAATGGACAGAGTTTCGATCGTGTACGTCTTCGAGGAACTATAGATGGATTAAACGTGACTAACGACTCACGAGTTTCTATTTTCTTACTCAATTCTATCTCTGTCGTTTAATCGCGTTTTGGGTCCATTTGCAATCGCGAACTTACGAAATTGTTACCTGTTCTAACAGTGATCGGCAAAGACTTGAAAGAAATTCGCGAGAAGAAATCGGAATTAGAATGAAAGTAATAAAAAAAAGATCGAAGGAGAAATCGTGGGCTGGTGCGGCGCGGTGGAAGAACGGCGATCATGGGGTGAGACGATACGAACGGGGTAGCCGAGGGATCCGTACGATTGGTCGAGGATGTTTAGATATTACGGGGTGGGGATAGGGATGAAACGAGTGGTGCAAAGTCGCGGGCTTATATAAACCGTGAACGCAAGATTCAGATTCACAGAGCTGCGCTCACCGTTCACGAACTCGCTGACCCGCTCGTCCAATATCGTCTCGATAAACCACCCTCGCGAATCGAGGTAAGTGTTCCGCGTTTTCCGGCTTCGACTGAGAACTTCCGTTTGCCATCGAGCTTCGCGAAAAGATCGATTCGCCGCACGTTTCTTATTTATTTCGCCGTTTGCGCGATTAACGAGAACTCGACGCGACACTTTTCTCAAGTCGTTCGCGTCGTAAACTCGCCAAAGGTTTGTCTTTTCTCGATGTGTATCGATAAGTTCCTCTACTTTTTATTCGTTTCTTTCTAGTATTACTGTTTAACCCTTTGCACTATTTTGACGAGTCTGACTTATGATACACTTGTTCCTCGGCTGTGATCAATTTTACGAAAATGAATACGCTTTAATTTAAAGCTCGAGTCCAATTATAATTTGCATAGTCCAACTATAATTTGCAACAATTGAATAATAAGATATTCACATGAAATTTAAATTTCGTTGCCTATTTTAATATTGTAGCTGTAATTATGCAATTTTGATGCACCTGACAAATAAATGATAGTGCAAGAGGTGTTCGTCTAGCAATAAATCACCAGTTGCGCGATAGTCGACAGGAAGAACGTTCTTTCGTTTGCAACGGATTCGAATGAAAGTTTAAAAGCGTTCGCGCGATAAATTCTGTCGATTTTGATGGATATAAACCGCGACGTTCTATCCGTTTCCAGATACGATTCACCTACGCTCGAAGTGTAATTTCGTTGCCGCGTAACATTTTCTGCCCGACATGGAGCGAACGAAATTGTCCTCGTTTCGATGCGTTTACTCTCTCCGAGGAAAATAAACGTTCGTTTCGCGAGTTTTACGAGATTACCTGCCCGCGACATGGAACCTAACGCGTAAAACGGCACGGACGATGAAATTTCACGCGCGAACGATCGCGTTTTAGACGAAACGGCGCGTTGCATCGCCTCGTAGAGTCTTCTTCGTTTTCATCTCGAACAACGGATCCGTTCGAGATGCTCGATTTTCCGTGTGGTTGTTTCACCGCGAAACGAAAACCGAATCGAGAGAAAAGAGAACGATCGGACGTAAGTTTATCCAAAAGTGAGATTTATTCAATTAAGGGTTTTCTTCTGTAAAAATCGGGTCATAAACTTTGGCTAATGTTGAAGGTTTGAGTTGAGAGCAGCTGTTTAACTATAGGACCCATAGGGTCTGTAGACAAATTTCGTAACAAATTTTTTTTAAGGAGGACATACCTTTAGAATCTTAAAAAAATTACAAAATTTTTTTTCTATAAAATAGTGTAATATCTTAACGTCATAATTCCGCCATTTGCAAATAGTTTTCAAAGCAGAAAGTATTTTGTAATAGGCAACAGTTATAATAAATTATACCTGAAGTTTCAAAAATGCAAAACAAAGGTGTCCTACACAAAAAAATTCACAAATAATCAGTGTATTTTCATCTGTTTAACACTAAAGCGACATATAATGTACACTTACTTTGAAATTAAAAATGAAGTTAAAGAATAAATGTACAAACGACGAAACATTAATTGGCACGCATACTTATGTTTTATCTTGATGAAAATCAATGCTGATTTCAAGGAACGTACTTTAACAAAATCTATGCTTTATAATAAGAAACTTGTGGTGCGGTCATTTGACCGGTTTGGTAGTTTTAGTGTTAAAGGTTCTCCTTGAACAGAAGCTTTCGTGTTTTACGATTTGAATTAAAGTTCTTTTAAAAATAATTCAGTATTTTATATCATCGCCTATTTTCCATAGAACACAGCTGTATCTGATTAGAACGAAAAGTATTCCTCGTATTTCGCACGAGCGAACAATTGCTTACTGCAGTCATAGAAATCGAAAACCGAAGAGAGTAGCATCTTCCCATGGTAATCTTGTATCGAAGCGATTCGAAGGAAATTCGGAAATTCGCTAAAGAGAGCCTATCGATGATCTCGATCGTCATTTAGATCGTCATTTATAGCGACAGATAGCGAATATATCTCGCAAAGGCAAAATCTCCGACGAGCATAACGCGACTAACTTTCTCGAAGGATAGTCGGCTGGCAAGAAGGCTGCCATGTTTAATCAAACGGTATTCCGATGGCTCGTAAAACGGGAAACGGGAAATAGAGAACGGAAAACGGAGCACGGGAACAGGGAACTCGGTTTAACGCCGTGAAATAGGGAACGGAAGAGGAGATGACGGTAGCGGGTGTTCCAGACGAGGTTTCTGCTCGTTCGGGCGTACTCGGACCTTCTTCCGATAACGCTGTCCGATCGCGACGCGAATTTAACCGCTGCAACCACGTTTTTTATTCTTTTTCAATTTACGTTCGGACTCGATCGTCCTTCGCTGCTAAATCGAACTGGTCGAGCGAACAATTCCATCTTTCGAAACGCGCGAAACTTATAAGGGATGAAAAAGAACGAATTCTTCGTATTTACGCGTTTGTTCGCGGTTAACGAACGTAGCTAAGTCCGCGCGCGTGAAAACGTATGGTCAACGACAATTATCAGAAGCGACGAATCCAATTATCCTCTGTTACGTTACGGTTATTCGGCACGCTCAAAGCCACACGTGATTGCCTCCTCGGCTGAAATACTAATTGAACGAGACTCGATGCGAAGAGAAATCGCGGAACATACAGTTCGAGGGTTTCAACGATCGCGAAATTTGTTTACGACGTGCACACAAATCACGGAGCAAATATGCGAACAAAATTCCAAATCTCCACGTTGACTCGTAACAAAATTCAAAAGCAAATCTACTCTCCTGAGGGAAAATATCGCAACGTGCTTTTTAAGATTTTTAAGATTTATAAGAATTCAAAAATGTGGAGATCTAAGAATTTTGAAACAGAAAACTCGTCGCGTTTGAATTCAAAAAAAATCCCACTCGAATGTACATACATAGAACCACCACCGAGCGCAACACGTGCCTCTCGAAACTTGCACCCGGCTTTTCCTCTCTACCTCGATACATTGAATAGTTTGTTAGTCGCTTTTCTCGAATGCACTCATCCAGCTTGTTCGACGACGCGACCAACAAAGTTCGGCCGTAAAATCCTCCCTTCTTCCACCTCGCTTCCTTCCTTCCTCTTTTCCCGTTATCCTCGATCGGACGAAAAAAAATTTCGCTCGTTACGCATGCAACGGAAAGTGCAAACTTTCTATACATACACGTAACAAGCTTACACGAGTTTCGCTCTTTTACAGATCGGAAAGCAACGTCGAGGATGCAACGAGGGATCCTGCCGTTCTGCGTGCTGGTGCTGGCCATCGGTCTTTTCGCGTCGTCGAATTTATCGGTGAACGCCGCACCGTAAGTTTCGTCTTCGCTTTTGAGCGTTCGTTGCTCGACTGTCGATGCTCGTAGAAGATCTCGGATAAACGTAATCGGTGGTACAAGCGTACCGAGTGACCGCGAACAAGCGTCGTGGAGTTTAACCCAGTTCTGTCTGACGAATCGACGTTTCCCCTCGTCTAAAAGAGTATTGCCTTTTTACCGGGGAATCGTTTCAATGGGAAAGTCGTAAACTCGACACGTGGAACGATGTCGCTCGAAAGACTATTCGCTATGTTTCATCGCAGGTTTGATTCGCACTCGACTCTTATTTTCGCGTTTTAGGCAACAAAGTTACTGGAGCCAGTTCGAAGAGGAGGATCCCGAAGCGCTGATGGATATCATCACTCGACTTGGACGCACCATGATGCTCAATCCTGAAGTGGAAAAGTGAGTAACGTTTCTGTAACCTCGCGGTAACGTTTCTGTAGCGTAACTTCTGTGTTCTGTAACGTTTCTGTAAATTTGTAACGCGTACAAATTTGTCAATCGTTTTCTTCGCAGCAGCAAACGCGGACTGGATTTGGGTTTGAGCCGTGGATTCAGCGGTTCGCAGGCGGCGAAACATCTGATGGGGTTAGCGGCAGCGAACTACGCCGGAGGACCCGGTCGACGACGCCGCTCCGAACAACCCTAGAGTGCTTCTCGATTTTCACCTTCGTCTCGATTTTTCTGAAACCTCTCACTCTATTACTTCTTTCCTTCGCTCTTCCTTACGATAACGCACGAGCGTCGATTCGACCATTTTTATCCTAAATGTCTCTGCATCGTGCTTTTCCCTTTTCTATGGCTCGTTCCCATCGAACGATAGTGGATTTTGCTCGTAATTCTATAATGCAGTAATAAATGGAGAATCGGGAAGAACACAAGCGAAATTTATGGAAAATCGAGCTCGATATGCGCGATCGTCGACTGTGCGTTAGAACGTTCTAAGTTTAACACTGAACTACCAAACCGGTCAAAAGTTCCTTATTATAAGGTAACCTATTATTAACCTATTATTATTATAAGGTTTTGTTAAAATACATTCTCTGAAATCAACATTGATTTCCATCAAAGTAAACAATAAACGTGTATACTAATGTTTATCTATTTTTTAACTTCACGTTTGATTTTAAATTGAGTACACATGTTGGGAGGTTTAGTGTTAAACCTTAAAGCGTAATTCGTTGGACGTACATGTAGAAATAGTCTTACTCTTCGTCATTTTCTTTACGATGCCATCGATCGTATCTCGATACGCGCATCGAGTATAGTTTAATCGCGTGAAGATAACGATTCTTTAAATATACAGCTGTACAACTATAGGGCGGTCTCCGATGCATCATAGTTCGAATATTGCAAATAAAAAGATTACGAAAATCTCTGTCGATTTTTATTTCCGAATGGCCGTAAATACTCGTAGCGAACGAGCTGACGTTCGTATAAAGGTCAGCGCATTTCCCTCTTACGATCGTTCGTATCAACGTTATCTGAACCTTATTCATTTTTTCAATATTAAAGTTATGTTGTGGTATAAACATATTACCCTTTCTGTTCATCTCTTATCTGGAACAAATAATTAAGATACGAAGAATCGATTAGGAATATAGTGTCGTACACGCGCCGATACGATACGGAATCCGCTAAACCATATAAATAAACGCGAACAAATATTATTTGCTTTGATCGATCGACGTGACCCGACGCGACGCGCGTGTATTGTCAGTCGTTACAGCAGGCGCATCGAAATCGAACAAGTGGGTTGACGCGAAATTTACAGTCGTCGTAACGTGCGAACGATGGATTCGTCGATAAACTCCGTTTTTCGAGACGTAGAAAAAAAATTTGACTCCCGATTAACCCTTTCACTGCGGCCGCGACTTCGGAGTACATCAACAGGGACGACGCGTTATGTCGATCTCTGCAGTGACCATAACAGTATCCGGAAATTCGCTACTATTCGTAGGACTTGAAAAACAATCACTGCAAATGAATTAAATATGTCTATTACTGATTTATTTTTAGTAGCCTTTTATGCTATGTTGAGTTTACACTTACCTTACAGATGTCTTCAATAACAGTGGCTAATGTAAAGTCAAAAATAAAAGCTAAAAAAGAATAGTAAACAACTTTACATTATGAATGAATAAGGATATAATAGAAAAAATTTAACACATAACCTACAAACATATAATATGTATTTAATTTGTAATTAATTTTCAAAAATAAATAAACACATTTATTCTTTATCTTGATGAAAATCAATTTTGATTTCAAGGAATGTATTTTAACAAAATGGCTACCTTATAATAAGAAACTTGTGGAGCTGTCATTTGACCAGTTTAGTAATTTTAGTGTTAATAATTCAGTTCTGTATGGTTTCTAAAGCATGGATCAACATATAAAGCTACATTACATTCTTCGCATTCATACCTAGTTTCATGACGAATTTTATATTTACTGCATACTGTACATTTTTTTACAAGTCTAAATATGTGCTCGTAAATGCCTTTCAATAAGACGTAATAAACGTTTACGTCTCTTGTATATATCGATGAATATCCAGGGACGTATATTTACGTCTCTTTTGTATACCGATAGACTTCTCAGTACGTATATTTGAGAATATATTTATATTGGGTACAATAACCTTTTCGTAATAAAAGGGTTAATATCGATATAGATAAGAATGAACACTAGACGGTATATTTGTACACCACTGAACGTTCGAAATTGTATTACGCGCGCTTCGAATCACAAGCTAACCAAAAACGTGTCTTTGGCTCATTACCAACCCGTTTCTATGAACGCATATTTTAATCATGCACTATCCAAACTCCAAATCGTACACTGATTCGAATAAATACTATAACCGTTAACGATATTTATCGATCTCGAAATAAATTGGGAAACGAGAGCGTACTACGCGTCGTTCGAATGCAATCACAAAACATAATTCGGTAATTTTCAACAAGTTTTTTGTCACGTGCATTTTATTGTCTATCGTGGATTCAAGTTGCGTCGTGGATCTACGCAAAATGATACGAGCGCTCTCTCGCGGGGCACGAATCAATTTCAACGCCGAGTTAACCTTTTCAACATATTTGTCGTGGCATATATTGGCTACGAAACGTGCTCGTTTTTTTCACGATAATCCATTGTCTGTCAAATTATCGCACTTCGTTTATCTTGCCTCCTGTATCTTTACACTTTCTCATAAACCGTTTCTCGGATATCGCGAACTAATAAACGAACGTGACGTCGATCGACCGATCGACCGATCCGCAATAAATCGATAGTGAGAGAAATGGAATTCGTTAAATCGAGAAACAGCGTTGCGAGCGGGCTAGTTTGTCGCGTTTCGAAATAGCGTGCGTGCGTGCCTATCTTTTAAAAAACAACGTAATTTTACTAACCATTAAACAAATATACGATTGTCACGTGTATGGATCGAAAAGTACCGAAACGACCGCGTTCCAATAGTCAGCAAAGTAAATTGACTATCGGAATAATTGTAGCGATGCTTGGAATCGGAATCGGTTCCGCACTGTTCGCCTACGCGGCATTTGCAGTCGCAACAGACGCATCTTACGATCAAACAAGTATACAACAGCTGATATTCGTAAGTATCTGATCGACGCGATCGGTAAGTCGGCGTTCCAAACGAATTAATATCGAAAGCGTGTGTCGATAACAGGTCTTTCGACATGGGGATCGTACTCCTACTGAAACTTATCCGATGGATCCATACCGGGATTACGATTGGCCAGGAGGTTGGGGAGCTTTGACCAAGGTTAGATTTGAGCGGCCAAAATAGTGCAACGCGCAACCAGTCGCGATACGTCGCGCCGCGTCGATTTCGTACGAACTATGCACCGAACACGATTTCCCGTCGATAATCATGAAATCATTTCAGGAAGGCATGCTGCAAATGTACAATACAGGTCGGTGGATTCGGAACCGGTACGGCTCGGTGATCGGCAACAGGTACTTGAGTAACTTGTCGTTAACGCAGAGTAGTTACGCGGACCGCTGTCTAATGTCTGCCGAAGCTTTACTCGCAGGCTTGTATCCACCGAGTCCCGAAGAAATATTTTTTCCGGGATTAAATTGGAGACCCGTTCCCGTACATTCTACTCCTAGAAATATGGACAAGGTGGGTATTATATTTGCTCTGATATCGGTTACACGTTATATTATTATAACGAAGTTAACCGATACGCGAGACCAAACCACGATCGCTTTCAGATTATCACGGTCAAGGCGTCCTGTCCGAGACTAGAGGCCGCTTTGAAAGAAGCGTACGTGAACGAATCCCTGCGTTCTGAAACTCCATCGGCCGAATACTATAGACAGCTTTCCACCTATACCGGAAAAAACATCTCTACCATCACAGACGTTGAATTTCTATATAATACTTTGGAAATCGAACAACTCCACGGTTTAAAACTACCCGCTTGGACAAACGAGTATTATAACCTACGCATGCGCGAACTCGCGGCTCGGAGTTTAGCCATATTTACTAGCAACGTGTTGCAGCAACGACTGCGAGGAGGTAACGGTCTCATCATGCACCTATTATTTTCTTTGTTTCTTTTTTTTCTCTACGATTTTTTTTCGTCCCTCCTCAATTGCTCTTGTATCCTTCCAGGACCGTTGCTGAAAGATATTTTGACACGAATGCAAGCGTTCAGAAACGGCGATGATACGAGACGGGCGTATTTTTATTCCGCCCATGATACAACGTTAGTGAATTTGCTGAGAACTATGGGATTCACGAACGAATATTTTAAACCTGACTACGGTGCGATGCTAATTTTCCAGTTGCACAATGTCTCTGACTTTACAGAAATAAAGGTGTCCTTCAGTTTTATTCTATTTCGTTCTTTTCATTTCATTTTATTTCATCTCTTTCTATTTTCCGTCTTTCCAGTTAATGTATCGAAATAACACCAACACGGCTCCACCGCATCCTATGGAAATACCGAACTGTACCACGCCTTGTCTACTCGAAAACTTATGGAGTTTGTGGAAGAATGTGCTTCCCGATAACTGGGACGACGAATGTCAACTACGATGATTCTCCTTCGTTTCAGCCTTGTCTTTCGACACGTGCAACCTTCTGCGTTCTGCATATTTTTTATTCTTCTACTTAAGATCGAATACGCTTAATCGAATCGGAAGATAACGAAAGAACGATAAGAGACTCGGTACGATACGGACGTTTGCGGTTTTCTTATGATTCTTCCCTCGTCCGCTGGTCAGACGGCATAACCCTGCGATATTCTCTTACGTTGGAATACTAAGATTAGAAAAAAGAACGGAAAGTCTAACTTTACGTCCGTCGAACGGTACACGCGTCGTGCTACGCACGGCCCGCGCCGCACCGTGTCATACGAATCAATTCTAATTCCAGCGAAGCCGGTTAAGATTACTAAATTGGCACAAAATCGTTTAACCAGGATGTGTCCGCGTTGCTTACGCAACAAATGACACTGGATGTTTTGCATGTCTCGTTACGCAATACGAGAACGATTATTACGAGCAGTCTTTCCGTTGAATTCAAATACTCGAACGTCGATTAAACGTCGTCGGTATACCGACCGAGATATCGCGCCCTCCTCGAACGCCTACCCTCCACCTTTCGACCGTTCGTCATTCAAACTTCTTTCTACCGGACATGTTCTTTCGTTACCTTTCGATTTAATTATGTACCTGGTCAACGTTCACGGGTATACACCGATATGCATATCGGTGATCATCGATTCATCGATCGTTGCGATGAAATCATCGCGCGAACTTTGAACATTCCGCGTATACAGATCCCTCCTTGTTTTCTGTACATAGTCGAATAGATAGATACAATAAATAGATAGACACAGAAAGTGAATCAATAAATAAATATTACAGTCAAATAAATTCGATTGATTCAAGATAGGACGTAATGACACAGTGGACGAGATACGTGTAGATATAAATTAAACTTTGAACGACAACCTTTAAAAAAAAACCAAATGTGATACGAATATGTATAATAAAACGATACGCTTCGAAGTCGCACGCGCTTATTGCTTATTTGCCGTGTACTCGGAGCATCTCTTCGCTCGAAACGTAATTACCATTCGACTTGACCTACTTTTAGCTATTTTAAATCATTTATATCGTTAAATTAGAAAAGCAAATGCTTTATGTTACATACGCGCTCTTATCTATCTAATCACAGCTCGGTTACTCTCGTGATGGAATTTGTTACTTTCGCATTATCTGCTTATGTTACGGTTTCGACCGATTTCGAAGCGGTAAATTTATTCAGCTTGAATTAAGTTGGACTTGGTTTGAGTATCGAAAATCGATACGATTACAAACGTGGAACATCTTTGTTCGACTTTTGTTCCTATTTACAGGGAATATCTCGTCTCGATATTTACGGAAATCGAGGAACGAAGGTACATCGTGTTCATTTACGTTTGCAGGCACAGTATACGTGTATGTGTTTCTGTACACAGAACGTACGTGCGTGCGACGGGCACGCGTGTCGCCTGTATCTATACCGTACCTTGTACACCATACATACGTAAGTACAGCGGGCAGAAACGAACGATGGTAGGAGTGACTACTAGCCAGAAAAGAACAGGGAAGAGGGATCGAGGGGAAAGGAAGAATTGGCGGGGGAGCGAGAAAAGCAATGGGATGCGCAACGCGCAGCCGAGCCCAGAGTATCGGTACAGGTTCATCCACAACGTGGTCCGTTGATCGTTCTGGTCTGGTGTGGTGTGGTATGGTCTGATCTGGTCGGGTCGGGTCGGGACCGTTTGTCGTTACGTTGCACCACGTCGCACGATCGACGTGTCGAGTCTCGAGTAGTGTAACTTCTTCGTTCTTTTCGAAGGATCGATCAACAGATATCGTCTTTCCGATAACGATTCTCGTTTATCGATCTAAGTGATTCACAGAATACGATACAATTTATCGCGTTTATATCAGTTTCAGTAGATTTTAGTATCCCGATTACAAATTACAGCCATTCCAGCACAAGTGTACGCTCTGTCAATCGTACCGCATGATAGCGTGCGCTTACGCTTGTCACTCTATTTCTACTCTGCTGACAGCACAACGAGAGGTTAGTTTCCTTTTAGTTTCGTCTATTTTGCTTCTAAACTTGCTTCTTCTTACCATTCTATTTACATTCCTTTCACCCATCATCGATCGATTTCTCGATTGAGCGTGATACGTGTAATTCTGATTAATTGTTAAGGAACGAAAAGAGCAACCGTTCCAATTACAACGTTATCGGCACAGCTTACGAGCGATACGATTCGTTATACGCTATATGCCGTACGCTACGTCATCCTCGTTTCTACTAATTCGTTTCTTAGAACTACCATTATAATTGAAATTAACGTCAAAATAAATAGGCTACTCGTGATTTATTTGTAGGATCATCACCTGACTACAGCGCGAAATGTTCAGTTGGTTGAGTCGAGAAGAGGGCGGAAGACAGGACCTCTTTGAAAATGTTACAGAAGGTCTTAAAAAGATATACAAGTCTAAACTACTACCTCTTGAACAACATTATCAGTTCCATGACTTTCATTCGCCTCAACTCGATGACCCGGACTTTGATGCCAAACCCATGATCCTTTTGGTGGGTCAATATTCTACCGGCAAAACTACCTTCATCAAGTATTTGCTAGAAAGAGACTTTCCTGGAATAAGAATCGGTCCTGAACCAACGACAGATCGCTTCATTGCAGTTATGTACGACGAGAAAGAAGGCGTAATACCTGGGAATGCTTTAGTTGTTGATCCGAACAAGCAGTTTCGACCCCTTTCCAAATTTGGAAACGCGTTTCTTAATAGATTTCAATGTTCTACTGTCGCGTCCCCTGTATTGAAAGGAATATCAATAGTCGATACACCTGGTATTTTGTCCGGTGAGAAACAAAGAGTAAGTACATTTAAAAATATATCTTGTTTCGCCAGATATTTACTTGTTAAATAAACCTGTACTTCCGATCCAAAGCTTTCTCTCTTTAACGTCAGGTTGACAGAGGCTACGACTTTACTGGAGTTCTGGAATGGTTTGCTGAACGAGTGGATAGGATTATATTATTGTTTGATGCGCATAAACTCGACATTTCTGATGAATTTAGAAGATCCATTGAAGCGTTACGTGGTCACGACGACAAAATTCGAATCGTGCTTAATAAAGCCGACATGATCGATCATCAACAACTCATGAGAGTATATGGAGCATTAATGTGGTCTTTAGGAAAAGTTTTACAAACTCCAGAAGTGGCTAGAGTGTACATCGGATCGTTTTGGGACGAACCCTTGGGATACGATGTGAATAAGAGGCAAGTTAATTAGTTCTTTTTGTACTATTCTGACCGCAATCGATCCTTTCTCCCCTTCGCGTGTAACGTAATTTTGTGAAATGCTCGTTTGTCGATATTCATTCGTTTGCTTTTTGTAGATTATTCGAAGACGAGGAACAGGACTTATTTAAGGACATGCAATCATTGCCGAGAAATGCTGCCCTTAGAAAACTCAACGATTTGATTAAACGCGCACGATTGGCGAAGGTAAACATAAAAATTGTATTTGTCTGCTACCATTTCATCGTCGCTGATCGATCGATATCAATCCTCTAGTAAGTAAATAAAGATAAAAGCTAATCGTGCACGATTACTTCACAGGTACACGCTTATATAATCAGTGCTCTAAGGAAAGACATGCCTAGTGTTTTCGGCAAAGATGCAAGAAAAAAAGAACTTATAAAAAATTTAGGCCAAATTTATGATCAAATACAGAGGGAGCAACAAATTTCACCTGGCGATTTTCCAGACTTAAAAAAGATGCAGGAATCTTTGGCACATCATGATTTCAATAAATTCAATGTTTTGAAACCCAAATTGTTAGAAGTAGTCGATAAAATGCTCGCCGAAGATATCGCTAGACTTATGGCGATGATACCGCACGAAGAAGTTGGTACGACGTCGGAATCGCTTGTCAAAGGTACTTTCGTCCATATCTATACATTATCGTCGCTTTTCCTTCAACGATATCGATTGTTTATTGATCGTCGTATAGTTACTAACGTTGCATATACGCATTAATGGTTCGAATAATAATTGTGACGCTAATTCTAAAGGTGGCGCATTTGAAAGTGTAGAAGATCAAATAAGTCCATTTGGGTACAAACGAGGGGAAGGCATCGATGCTGGGGCAGGTGAACCAGAATGGATCGTAAACAAGTATAGAGATAAATCCGATGAGGTTTTCAAAACGCTTGGTCCATGTGACGGAAAAATTACGGGAGCAGGTAATTGTCTCGCCACAGCCATTACTTTGATCAACTTTTTCTCGTGTTTCTTTGATAAACCCGTTAAATACATGTATATGATATATCACTACGTTCGAATGCATCTATATCATGGAATAAAAATAAAAATAAAAATAAAACATCGCTTTTCTAATTTATGTGGCACTTTATTTTAATATTAACGATGTTTCTTTGAAATATTTTCAGCGGCCAAGTCGGAAATGGTGAAATCTAAATTACCAAATAGTGTACTTGCGAAAATTTGGAAATTATCTGATATCGATAAGGATGGGCTTCTGGACTCTGACGAATTTGCCTTAGCGATGCATTTAATTAATGTCAAACTCGAAGGTTACAAACTTCCAGCCACATTGCCTGATCACTTGGTACCGCCGTCGAAACGAGACTTATAAATTAATATCGATCGTGTATTCCTGTCTCTCGTCTCATCGTTGTTACCTTTGGTACATACCTTTGGCACGCACATTACACGATTGTATTTATTGATTAGCCAATAATGCGACGCTAAACACATCGACGGACGTTATCATTTTGTAAACGTTCAAAAGAATACACTATATTTACGAATACTACGTCAATAAATTATTTTATATCGCTGTTGGACATTTGTTTGCCTATTGGTTAACCGGAAGGAAAACGACCATTTTTTTAACACTGTAAAATTACCTCCTTGACTTTTGACATTTTTAACTTAATATTACACGTATTTTTTTAAATTCTACACTCATGAAAAGGAAAACACAGATTTCTTTCGAATGTTTTTGAAATTCTGATCTACCTTTTCCTCGTTTCTTCAACGGAAATGAACGTTGAACTTGCTCTCCCATGACGGCTAGAATATATTTAACGTGAATCATGATTCGCATTCGAATAAGCGGTGATTGTTAGACGTTATAATTGTAACCGAAATGGGAAATTTTTTAAAATGCCTATAACAAATTATATTTAAAAGCTATGACCAAAACAATTGCATATACACGACAAATCACTGCATTTGGTATCAGCACTGCCTCCGTATGTAAATAAATGCATTTTTACAAACAAATATATATTCTTGTTCAATATTTCTTTTGTCTTTTATTTAAAAAAAACTTGTAGCAAATTTATTCTTTGTTTTACAAGCAAGTATAATGGATTAGTTGGGAAGCGTAAGAATTAAGGTAATGCATAGAAAATATTTTACTATATCTAATAACTTTGGCAGTGTTACAATGTAAATAATTATATTACAAAAGAACAGTGTATCGCATAGTCTTACAAATAATGATTTTGTTCATGTTAGTAATATCGATGCCCGATATGTATATAAACCGTACAATTAAAGATTCTATAATTCATCGTGATTAATGCGGGCAATAAAGTCTAGAATACTACGTTTTATACTGTCTGCCACTGTATCGCTAATTTGGTAACCGTTCGCAAGTTTTTTTGCACCATATCGAAAATCATACGCCATCAATGTTGGATATAATCTAACTTCAGCGGCAGCACACTCGGTAATATAAATTTCACAGTTGAGTCGACCGAATTGTATCTTTTTTCCCATCAGCTGGAAAAAAACACCGTTAGAAAACCAGACTATAACGATATCATTTTTTAAATGAT
Organism: Megachile leachella; assembly: GCA_963576845.1. Classification (NCBI taxonomy): domain Eukaryota; kingdom Metazoa; phylum Arthropoda; class Insecta; order Hymenoptera; family Megachilidae; genus Megachile; species Megachile leachella. The sequence goes on from OY756259.1 coordinate 11,357,270, forward strand.
ATTACACTTACTTGAGCTGCTATAGCCAACTGAGGTTCAAGTTTTCGACAATGTTCACACCATGGAACATAAAAATCAACGATCCATGTGTTTTTATCGTTTAATACCTCTTTTTTTAAAATCGATGGATTCAAATCCCTTACTTTCCGCGGGAGAAATTGTACGAACCATTGTAACATTGAAACTGAATCTCGTTGTCCATTATATGAACTAAAAATCATTTATCGTTCAAATCAAATTATTTATGAAACAATAACGAAAGAAATACTTACACAAATTTAGATAAATCGTTATTTTCGTTCAAATATATCCTTATAGTGGGATAACTACGTATTCCTTGAGATGAGCATAAAACAGATTCCGCTTCGCAATCGACGCTGGCTACTTTTACGGATGAAAGTATAGATAGAGAGTTCGCGACGGAAATCCATTCGGGTAATAGTCGTTGGCAGGGTGCGCACCACGGTGCAAAATATTCGATGAACCAAATATATTTACCCATTCTTCGACCAAGTTCATCCTCGAAATTATTTAACGAGAGTCGTATCACTGTGTATCGTATGCGACAATTATTAAATTATTATTTTAATTATATTATAAACAAATATATGTACTGACCGGTGGGATTTCGCGTTTCAGTAATAAATTGAACAATGTTGGCTGCTGTTTTCTGCATTGAAAATTTATGAACATTGGTTCCGTTTACGAGCATCGCAGTTGGATATGAACGAATATTTTGTCGCTGACAAATTGTAGTATATATGGTACAATCTATAGTCCCAAAGCGAACTACGGTTTTGTCAAATTCCATTGATGCTTTGCGAACTTCTTTCAAAAAGTGCATGCAAGGAGGACACCATGGTGCATACCAATCCAAAAACCATGCTTCATTGGCTACAAATAAAAACCCATGAAAATGTAAAAAAAAATACACTCAATAAACATGTTTAAACATAAGAACACCGAGGTAATTTTTTAATTAAAATACCATTCTTTCCTTCCATTATGGACATCACTTGTTTTTCGTTCAGTGTCCATACATTTAATGATTTTACACTACTGTACACGAATTTAACGATATCGTTAAATAGATCCTTTCCACGATAGAACTCGAATGCTCCTCCTGGTTTAAGAATACCCCACATTGGGTAACGATCTACATTAAATGTACTGCAAATACGTGAATATCTGCCACAGTTAATTTTACCTAAAAATTCGTTATAATTTAGTAGCAATATTGCACCGTGAGCAGCACGAGAAAATAAAAATTGAATATTCAACGTTACCTATCTTAACAACACTAATATTACTAAGCAGTCGTTTCAGTAACGCATCTAGTTCAGTCATTTTTCCAATATAAAAATATAAAAGCCAACTCGAGTCGGATATTTTTCCTTCTTCCAAATATTTCTTAATATTCTGTGAAAAACAAGACTGATTGTTAATAAACAGCAACTAATCGTAAGTAAAGATAATGGGAAACGCATATTTTTTGTTGAAAGAAATAATTTACATAAAATTCATCATCATCAAGTTCGTCAGGATCTGGTAAATGTTCCAATAATTTTTCTATTAACGCTTCTGCTTTGTTTATATTTTTGAAACGAACAACGTGCCAAGAATTATTCTTAAGCGCGGACAAGTAAATCGCGTTAATATCTTGAGAGTCTGCCATATTTTTGCACTTCTCTTCTTCATTACAGTTAAGTATTTTTACATCAATCACATTTTCCTAAAACAGGAAGATGACAATCATTGTTATATTAAATACAGCTCACGATTATAACGAATCAGATTGTAAAAGATAAAATAAATAAATGAACATAATTACGAATATTGCTGCGATTTTGAGGCGATCGGCAGACGTAAAACAATCTCGATGTACACCACAAAGAAATATTAATATATGTTTCGTTGCTCCATTATTACCACGTAAAATAAAATTTTCTAATGATTCGTCTATTTCGTGTATATCAACCTTCAAATTGTTTAAAATAAAATTCGTAATGGCAGTATATGTCTTTTCTCCCCTATAACGTTGTCCATCTTTTGAATACTGCAATAAAAAGAAAGTTCATATCAATAACTTGTTCTCAATTTTTAACAATAATCTGAAATGAACCTGCCTTTGGATAATACATTAAAGTGGGATAAGATTGTATTGGAATCTGATGACAAAGTTGCCATTCATCCTCACAATTTACAGCTCCTATTCGTACAACTCCATCAAATTCTTCTGCAAGTTTCCTCCAAACTGGTGCAAGAGTATGACAATGACTACACATGGGAGAATAAAAATTTATTATCCATGCTTTTTCTGTGTTTATAACACTTTCAACTGCAAAAATTAAAATACACATGCTGTTTATTAGTGTATAATAAGAAAAATTTTGTTTTTTATAAGTAAACGTACAATAATCATTATTATTGAGCTTAATAATTTCAGGATCATTGGCATATAATTCAAAATCATTTGCATAATTCCAAGAATAAAAACCTCCTCCTCTGTTTGTATTATCAAGACCCATCTCTCCATAATTGTCATATGTTTTCCTTAAAACTGGATCTTTCAGTGTTTCATAAGCTTTTTTTAATTGAATGAATCTGTCATGAGCTATGGGGTCATCCTATAATATATCAACATAATTATTCATTTTAATACATTAATGTTATTTAATTTAAAAACATTTTAGGCATTAAGTTCGAAATAGAGGTGACTGATATTATTGATCAAATACTATGTTCAAATTAGTAATTATACATGAACAATCAAGAATGTACACTTCAACCATATTTAGTTAAAATCCTTGACTTACTTTAGATAAGAAGTTGATAAGAGAGTTGTACCTTCACATACATTATTTTTATCAGGATGTTCTGCCACTGCCAATTTCTTGAATGCTCTTCGGATTTCTTTCAAATCAGCTGTTTTGCTTACACCAAGAATTTCATAATAATCATTTCCCATGCTCATGGATATTATATCAACAATAACAATGAATGTATATATATTAATCATTTTATACCTAAAAAATTTTTAATTTTAATTAAACTTTTTAAAAATGATATATAAAATTAATTTTTAAAATATACTTTAAAAAACGTAAGTACTTCTATTATTGATTTCTATGATTCGAGTAATATTGATATATTTATTAATTTTTCCTTTTTCCCTTATACCGGCGTTTTAAATACTTACATTTTTCTTATAATCATTTTGTCCTTGTGATCCTGTACTCTTACACGTTTATGTGTAACGATTTTAAAGATATAGTATCCCACAGACTATGAAAAATAAGGAAAAATATGAAAATTATAATAAAACGAAATATACTTTATATCCTAAATATATTTACAATTAGTTTTTAAATTCATTTGTTTCTTTTTTATAGCACCTATAGATCAGACAAGTGTTCATGAACGAACACAGAACGACAAAAAGGAAGTAGAGTACATTGATATTCGTCCTTCTAGTTTGCTAGATAAACACCCACATATATTTCCCAACACTTGAGATAGAAAAATGTATTTTCTTTGTCGATTCTCTTAGCGCGCATCAGAGCCTCTCTAAAACTACAAGTTCTATGTCAGATATGTAATATTTCAACACTAACTTTAGGTAGAAGTTTGCATACATGCTCTATGTATACAATGCACTGTGTAGTAAGAAATAAGAAGTAAAGGTTAGAAATGTAAATTTATAATATATTTCGGTACCCGAGTACCCGAAGAGTATGAAGCTATCGATCAGATTCCTGTATATATGAAATAATCTCGTGAAATAATTTTACAATTTCGATTGGAAAGTTAATTGTTCATAAACACATATTAAATATAAATTATTTGTAAGTTATTCCCTTCATTACCGACATTCAGTGGCAATGACCAGGAGATGATCACATCAGCTTTTCAATTGGGACTCTTGACTACTTCATGAGTAGATCATGAAGGATTATTTTTGTCTACTCGGCTATGTCATTTAATATCCGAGTAGGTATCTTGTACATCCAATTCGATTTATATCTAATATTTGATACAGTAAAAACTGAAGAGGTTAGGAGTAAAGCAGCGTAGGCGACAGTGCATTGCATGATTGCCTGTCTTTTAGGATGCTCGATCAATGGTGCAACTATCGTAGATTCGTTCGGGATGACTTCTGTCATGGTGAAGTTGTTAAATATATAATGACATCTAAACTAATGTTTCATATCTTTAAATTTTCTTTCTGATCTTAGTCTTAAAACTACCTGTACAATATGTTGTACTTCTTACGTTTTTTTTAATAAGTTGTACTATTGTGTTCTGACGAAAGAAACGCAAAGAGAATGGCTCGACCGAAACACAGAATTAATACGGATATATGCGCTGACTGCGGAGCCCTTGGTAAATGAATTTTTCTCCTAATAACATGCTAAACATATTATTTTTATTTAACTCTTTTAATTGTCTGTTATATTACATAACCAGGTACCTATAGCAAGTATTCTTTTAGTTAACGAAAATTGTATAATTTATTTTAAAAGAGGTTAATACCAATTACGTATTTACATATCACTTTGTACACTTCTATCAACATTATTTTAAGTCGTATAATATGTATGTTAAAAGGCCATGTTTCATATGTAAATATTCATTATATTGTATACATTTTTAATAAAATTAATATTGTTATTATTGTTATGACTTTTAATTATATAATTTTGATCATAATTGAATGTTTACTTATTAATAATAAGAAATAATTGTTATGATTGATTTTAGAACCAGGATGGGCTTCATTGAACAGAGCTATTTTATTATGTGATGATTGTTGTGGTATACATCGTAGCCTTGGTCGACATATATCTCATATAAAGTCACTTCATAAAAGCACTTGGCATACAAACTTACTCAATGTCAGTAAACAATAATGTAAAATATTGTATAATTTATATTTTCAAATCATTTTTAATGTTTTGTAGATGGTACATACATTAAATGATAATGGAGCAAACAGTATTTGGGAACATTCCCTCTTAGATCCTAATAATTCAAAAATCAATAGAAGAAAGCCACAGGCTAAAGACCCATTGCAGTTAGTATAGATTATATTGTAAAAAAATACAGGATATGATGTAGTAATAATAATGATTTAATTACTGTTTCACAGTCCAGTAAAGGCTGATTTCATTAAAGCAAAACATCAACATTCAGCATTTGTATTACGTCCAAGTAAAGAAGAATGTTGTAGTGAAGAAGAATTAAGTAGACAGTTACATAGTAGTGTTCGTACAAGTAATTTAGAAACTTCTTTAAGATTACTTGCACAAGGTGCTAATCCAAGTTATTTTTACAAGGTATTTTTAAATAAAATATTAATACATATTTTAATAATAAAACATAAAATGTAGAACTGGTGCTTATAGGAAAAAGGTACAACACCTTTACATGTAGCAGCACGAGCAGGACAGTCTTTACAGATAGAACTTTTAATAGCTAATGGTGGTAATCCTAATATGATTGATTTAAATGGACAGACACCAGCTGAGATTGCCAAGTATGTATAGAGGAGGACATTGTTTAGACGTATTAATAAATTGTGTGCTTTTCAGAATGGCAGGGCATATGGAATTATCAGAGCGTATAATTGAATGTATGTATGAAGTAACAGACAGACTGACATATTATATATGTTCACGTAAACCAGATCATCGATTGGATGAGCATATAATTATTCCCGAATGTACATTTTTGATAGAACAAAATAATTTATGTTTAGAAGGAAGAAATAGATTACAAATGGTAAGTATAAACTAGAGAAATAAATGTATGTAGTACACAAGGTGATATTTTTTTTTTCAAAATATGAGTATAACATTTTGGCTGTTCTATTCAGTTATCAAATCATTTATTGGAGGAATTAGCAATGGATGTATATGACGAAGTAGATCGACGGGAGAACGAAGAAAGTAAGTAAATCGTTGTATTTTATAAATGACCAATTTATTTAAGGAATAAACGCATTAATATTTAAAAGTAACATAGTGTAATATATGTAATTCTTGTGTTTTACTACATTATACTATTAATACATTTTACACTTTTTTTTATCGCATCACTTTGAAGGAAGGGTGAGTTAAATTTTAAGATTCCAGTTGTTTAATAATATTTTTGAAGTTATAGTTTAAATAGAAATATTTGTATACTTTTAATAACAAAATAACGCATAAACAATAAAAAGAAGTAATAATTTTAAGCTTATATTTGTTTTAATAGTTTGGTTTACAACTGCATCTTTACCAGAAAAATGTACAGTACCTTTTCTGCCAGTCAATCCACAATTATCATCTACAAGAAATCAAGGCAGACAGAAACTAGCAAGATTTACGCCGAAAGAATTTGCTACTCTGATCGTAGATTTACTCAATGAAGCTCGTAGACGACATATACTGGCAAATAATGCATCGTTACAAGGTTTGTAAAATACTACGTGTATAACAACTTACTTATTATATTTATACATGTATCACTGTTAGATCCAACCGGTTCTGTGCTTCGCAAGGAGCAACTGGGAAAATATCGATCACAAATGTCCGATGATGAACCTTTATACGATAGTGTCGCTTCTGACGACGATTATGCGTTAATATCAACAGATAATACAATGCCTGAATATTCAACACAGTTCAAAATGAATAATGAGGTATGCAATAAATTATTTTATAGCGGAATATAAATAAATATTATAAATGCGACAAATATAAAAAAGATGGGCGCAAGTTATTGTTTAAAATAGATAAAATTGTGTGGTAACGTATTAAAGGTACCGGCTCTAGTTACGAAAAGAAGAATAAGGAATCGGCTAAGTACATGGCTCTTCTGTAGACAGTGCTATTAGGCAAGTGCACAGGTCTGTTAGTGCATGTGCAGCCTTTGCCAGAATTACATAAATTTAAATGTCATATATTATATTTAATGACTTGCATTATCTCACCTCTTTATAATTTATCATTTACTAAAATTTATAACACAAATTATGTGTTTTGTTATGTAACAATCACATAGAGTGACTCATAATATTCTTTCTTTATACGAAAGTAAAATCTCGAGGAATATATTAAAATACTATTGCAGGAAGCGTTTGCACCATTAGCCAAAGGGCTTCCATCCGTTGTAGAAGTTTTGAAAAAACAATTAACTCTTTCTGAATCCACCGTCAGAGATCTTCGTGAGCAGATGCATACTTTACAAAATACCATAGAGCAACTTACACGTGAAAATAATGAACTGAAACAAATGATTCATGTAAGACAATTATTTTACATTTACTTCATATTTTGAGGCTGAATATTTCATGTACGAAATATACAGATGAAAGAATCCACCGATAGTATCGTTAATGGTCACGTTGGCGGAGAACAAGAACCGGAGTTGGAACCAGTACTTGATATAAAAACATCTCTTACCAGAAGCAATCAACGACCTGCATCTATGTATGAAACAAGAGAAGGTTTGAGGAAACCTACTTCATGGTCAACATCTATTTGTCAGGTATTAACAGTAAAACGCTATAAAAGTTTAATTATGAATGAACATTTTCTTATTTAATATTTTCGTATGTAAATGTAAAATACAGTCAAAACGAGATCCAGAGGCGATATCCCGAAACAACACACAAAGTCTGTGGGAATGTGGTGCACCTACTCTTCCACCTAGTGAAGAAGTTACTCGAAGAACTGAACAAGTTATAAAAAGAATACAGGAATTGTGGATGGCCATGCAAGATCCGAAACAACGAGAAGCTTTCGTACCTTGTGCAGAAAGAATCAGAGTGGCTGTTGCAGAGCTTACAGCTATATTTCCTCAAGTAAGATTGAAATTATTTTTTTAGATACTCTACTGTTTAGATTTATTTATTATAACAAATTCCTCTTTTTTTGTATAGAATCCTATTGAAGAAAATATCAGATCTGCTTTACGTCAATTGAACGGTAATACAGGGAGGCTTCAGGCAGAATGTTCTGGTCTTCAAAGATATACTAGCGATATTGAACATATGGACCGCTGCCTTCAACAAGTACGTTCATGTGCTTATGACATTGCCAAAGCAACGAAGCTTCTTGTTACCCAATTTCAAACGTAACAAATCAAAGGCAAAGTATTACAATTTAAATAATTTTCTATACTCGATGTATATAAGTTGTACAGACACCTAAAGTCGTAATACTCAAAATCATCACAAACATTTAATAAGTATTCGTTTTATATTATATAAAGATAATTTGTTATCTAATATTCATACGTTTATTTTAATGTAAATAATGCAAAATTTAACGCATGAACACTCGAATAGTTTGTTCAAACAATAAGGAACATGACATTCTCCAAGATTCTATATATATATATGTATGTATATGTATATGTATATGTATATGTATATGTATATATATATAGAAAGAGACTATAATTTTTAATGTCATAAAGACTGAGTAGCCACAAACCAATGAATTTTATTAATACGCAACTTAAGTTTATACACTTGATTTTATAAATGTAATTGTTGCTCATATAAGCTGGCATGTAAAAAATTATTAATACGAAAAAAATTATTTTCCTTCATGTGATAAAAATGTTCAAGTGCAATATGGAATGAAAAGAGTAATTCTTACAAAACGTCTGTTAATAGCATGTAAAAATCCTGTGCATTTTAATTTGAATAATAAAAAGTATATTGAGCAATCATCAAATAATTATTTACGTTATAAATTGTATAATTGAACAGTTGGTTAATAATATTGTTGAATTATTAGTAATCTGTATACAATAGCAAATTATTTGTAAATAACTGATTCGTAATTTGAGTTTTACTATGTTGATTAGTAAACCAGCTTATATTAAAGCATAACACGTGAGGTATTTACTGCCAGTAAAAATGAAAAGTATTTTATTTCATTAACTAATGTGGCCATGTGTAATAATGTGTAATCATTTTAACTGTGGTACATAAATTAAGAATTTTGTTTGTAATATCAAAGGTAGGAATATATGTTTAACAGTTCAATAAAATTTAAATCTCATATCATTGTTCGCATAGTATAGGTCTACTGGCAAATATAATTATTAAAATTAAATTACTTCCAAAGATTTTTATATGTCCAAAGATTATTAACTCTTAATTGTACATAAATCAATCGCAACTGCATAGTAGTAATTTAAAATGCATGCAACACCAGTATTGTTTTCATTGTATAACATTGTTCTCTTATATTTTTTGACCTGGAAATATTCCTTTGTAGGCGCGATTTATTTTAAAATTGAATAATAAAGTCATTTCTGTTTTAATCATCGTTACATACTCACATTTATTTATGTGATAAATGGTTTGTTTCTTGGAAAAAGTTATTCAGGATCATCTTAATACGGCTCTCGCACCAATTCTGGGATACCTTATATGTTCTATAAAAGATATGAAATGAGAACTGTATAATGAATAACCGGTCCGTCTTGTTAAAAAGATGTAGTAGTTTATGGAAAATTCTGTTTTGCACACGCGTTTTACGGATGCGTACACAAGATATAATTACATATAAAAAAATTCAAGTCTGCTCGATTGATTCAAAAACAATTTCCCTTTTCAATTGCTGAATTGTTTGCGGCATAAAAATATGTATAATAGAGTGCGAGAACGAGTAAAGGTTTTCAAAATGTCGCGCGCAAACCGGTTAATAAATGATTCCGTGTGCATGATTAGACAGAAACACAAACTCTGCAGAGTTCAGTAGTATTGATATCTGAATAGAATATCTTCATTGAAGTAAACTAGTATGTTATAAAGATCTTCAAAGCTGATTGTAAACCAAGCTAAAAAATAAAATCACTTTATAATCGTGTCTATAACTCGATACTAAATTTGGATCGTGTGCATAACCGTAGTAGTTGCGTTTATACCTGTTATACTTGAATTTATAACAGGGTAGTATAATTTTAAAAGGAACAAATATTCTATTAGTTTGCTTGGACCGGATTTCATCATGCCTATCCGTTGTAGTTCTTATTCCGGAGAAATTTATTTAGAATTCAACAGAATGAGAATAAAAATTTCATGAAAATCAGCCTTTAACAATGGTTGTCTAGTGAATTTCGTAGGCCAATGATTCACAAGCGTTTTCGCGCTACCTGTTATGAAATCTTCGACGGATGATACAAAAACACGTGTTCTTTATACTTTAGCCGACAAAGTTACAAGTTATTTGAGTCAATTTAACGAACGTTCGATAGGTAGGTAAAAGGAATTGGACGCGCGTGAAATAAATATACTTTGAAGTAAATTAATCGGTAAAATTCGAACGTTTACGTGGATGATTGAAGGGAAAGTAGTGAAGCAGGAGAGCGGCCATTTTATGTTAGTATGACGTAGAGGCTGGGTGTAGCTTCGCGTTCAACCGTCCGTGTTCTTTGTAAAAGGCGAGAAAATCTGAATTCTGATGCTGGGGTCGAGGTAAATGCACGCACCACGCGCTGAACGTGTGAACCGTAAAATTAAGCCCAAGAAAAGTAAGAAAATTAGTTAAATAAAGAAGTACAAAGGTCCTGAAAGAGCGAGCATGAGCGAAGAAAGCAATCCACGAACGCTGTATGTGGGAAATCTAGACTCTTCGGTGTCGGAGGAACTGTTGTGCGCACTTTTTTCACAAATAGGTGCCGTTAAAGGATGCAAGATTATACGGGAACCAGGAAACGATCCGTATGCGTTCGTCGAATTTACGAATCATCAATGCGCGGCCACAGCGTTAGCCGCCATGAACAAGCGATCCTTCCTGAATAAGGAAATGAAGGTTAACTGGGCAACGAGCCCTGGAAATCAGCCGAAGTTGGATACGAGTAATCATCATCACATATTCGTCGGTGACCTTTCACCGGAAATCGAAACGCAAACATTGAAAGAAGCATTCGCGCCTTTTGGCGAAATTAGCAATTGTAGAATTGTTCGCGATCCACAAACTATGAAAAGTAAAGGATATGCCTTTGTATCATTTGTCAAAAAGTCTGAAGCTGAAGCGGCGATAGCAGCAATGAATGGCCAATGGCTTGGATCTAGAAGCATCAGGACAAATTGGTCAACCAGAAAACCTCCGCCACCAAGATCTGAAAGGCCACGACATTCAAACAATAGTAAACCTAACTACGAAGAGGTATGATCTGAGTTTTATCGAACAGTTGTTGATTGTTCTCACGCATAACTGAAATATGTAAACTTATTTCTATTTTACAAATGCAAAGTTTAAAAATATTTATACACAGTTTAATTGATTGACCTTTAGAGTATATAGCTTATTTTTGAAAAATATATGATACGATGATGCTAATTTTTTATCGAAAACTAAAGAATTTATTACGAATGTATATTTTGATATTTTAATATTGTATGGAATTATGACACTATATTAAAATTCACACTTATTTCTATGAATATAAGAAGAAGATTCTAAGTTCCCTACTTGGTACTCCAAAGGTCAAAAATATACAAATTAATTATTAAGTTGTGTATGGTGCTGTTGATAGGTATATAACCAAAGTAGTCCAACCAATTGCACAGTGTACTGTGGAGGTTTTACAAATGGCATTACGGACGAACTGATAAATAAAACATTTTCTCCATTTGGTACCATACAAGATATAAGAGTATTTAAAGACAAAGGCTATGCGTTCATTAAATTTACTACTAAGGAAGCAGCAACACATGCCATAGAATCAACACATAATACAGAAATTAATGGTAGCATTGTAAAATGTTTTTGGGGAAAAGAAAATGGAGATCCTAATAGTGTGGGTCCTAATGCAAATCACCAAGCTCAACAGGTTATTATTATAAAAATTTGTATATATGATTAAAAAGTTATTTTTCTTTACGATTCTTCTATTAAATAAAAAATGGATAAAAAATAATTTGCCAAGGTTGAATGAAGCAAATTCTAAATATATGTTAATACATGTAATATTGTTTTATTTAATAGGTCACAGCTGGAGCTGGTCAATATGCATATGGATATGGTCAGCAAATGGGTTATTGGTATCCACAGGGATATCCACAAATGCAGGGACAATTTTTACAGCCTGCACAGTACTATGGTCAATATTATGGACAACAGGCTCAATATATGAGTAATATGCGAATGCCTGCACCTGGTGCAGGTACATGGCAGCCTGCACAAGCGACCGCCGCACCACCGACAGCAACTGCACCATTACCACCAGGTCAGCAACCAGCTATGGTAGCATACACCATGCCACAATACCCCACGCAATGAAATTGATCATTGATTGACGTCAACTAATTGTTACATATGATACATTTGCCCTTGGGGCGTTTGCAAAAATTGTTCTGTCATATACCTATTCCAACAAATTTATTGGTATTTTGACTGCGTTATCATATGTACAAATATCCTAATTTTACTTCGATCGAAGTATTACATTGTAAAGAAAAACTTCTAAATTTGGTTGTCTCAATATTGACTGATATAAATAATCTCATAAAGAACTGTTCCATCAAAAGTTCAAAGTGATATATATATATAAACATATATACACACGTATATGCATAAATGTATATTTCCTTTGTACGTTTCCCTTGCCAAACAATAGAAACGTATGTCATTTTAACAAATGCGAGTTTTATCTCGCAATGCTCATTGAAAAAGAAAATATATCATAGCAGTCAATCCATCAGTGTATAATATAATTTTTTCAAGAGTTTCAAAGTGTTGAATGAGGTATATTTCTGAACTTATGGTTGCAGCCCCTTAACGAGCCCTGCATTCGTTGTGCTGCGTAAGGTGTACGTATGTATGCGACCGTTGTGTTGTTATATTTTTAATATTTTTGCCACAATTACCAATTTTTAGTTTATTTCAAATCATCAATGAACAAAGATGAATGTTCATTTATGGTAAACACAGAGTATGACATTGAACATAGTATAAGATAGAGAGTATAGGTAGACATGGCGCCTGTGATGTAGCTAGATTTGGATGCATGCTTTGACGTATGCAGGGCCCTTAATTAAAATAAACTATGATGCGAGTCGATAAACGAGTTGTAAACTTTCCTCGTTTTGTGATATTTATCGTCGGTGGTAAATGTACAAAAAATTCTTATCAAGAATTTTCAAGAAAAATATTCCAGAGAATATGCCACAAGTGGCATATTTTTTAAGCAGAATTTGACTTAATTCAGTATATTGTGTTGTGTAGCTTCTAGTGACTCCTCTCCGTTTGTACAAAGAAATAGTGAACCTTGGTGTAATTATTACGATGTAATTTAAGTATAATGATAATGATAATAAATACTTCCACTAAGAGCTGGAGTCACTATTGTTCTGCCTTTAATTAACCTTACGTGTTGAAAACTGAAAATTACGTTACTTTCAATATATAGTACACAAGATATATGGAAACTTTCGTTTTGTAGTAATCAGTATATCAATTGACAATCACACGTGATATTATCTCATGCTTTGATATTATTGCAATTATTATGTGGCACGATATTTGTATCTTCGTGTCTTCCAATTACTATACAATATATGTAGAAGTTTGTTGCACGAATTCGATAGGTTTTTATTCATAATTTTTCAACATAACTAGTTTTAATATTTATTTATCTTTAAAAAATTCATTATCCTTTTTGTTCTAAATATTTGTTGGATTTCAATATTTCAAATTATACCTAATGAAATTACTAAATTAATAATAAAAATAAAGAAGTTAGGGGTGATTGGAGTGAATGAAAATTTATCGACATTTCGCTTCACCACCGACGATAAAAAAGCCATAAACCTTTCGAAACCAATTTGTATAAAGTCAGTACTAAATGTAATAACAGGAGAAACATAAAAGTCGAATACAGCAATGATTAATTGACTGCGATAAGTGATATCGAACTGCAGAGAGCCAATTGAGAAATAAAAAAAAAAGAAAAAAAACTTGTCTATGGACGAATAATAATCAGTGAACCGATGGAAGACATAAAAAAAAAATGTTATATAAAGAGTAATTTAGGTACAGCAGGGTGTGGAGAACCCTCGAAAAATGCTTAGGATAATGTTATCTTATAATAAAAACAAATTGTCCTTTGAATGAAAAAAAAGGAATAAATATTTAAAATACACAATATTTTGTATTATTTCATAGCCCACGTTATTATAAAAATATAAAAAGTTATGAAATAATATCAAAAGTGGTTTTTTAAATTTATAAGAGACGTAGTATCTTCGTTTATATAAATGATTAAATGTTCAAAATAATATAACACATTTTTTAAGTACATACAAGGTAATTTTATTTTACAGCCGATATACTTTTACAATAAACAATTACGTGAAACGAAGAATATTTTTTCTACGAATCATCTTGTCAAGCACATAAAAAAAAAACATTTCTGACTGGATGACTTGTGTAGAAGAAGACAATATTTTGACTGATTAATCTAACACAATAAAATTTAACATTAAGTAAAACGTTTGTGATATATATGTATATATATCCCAAAGAAAACACAATTATTTAGTATATTTTTTGTATCAATTTAAAAAGTGCGTTATTACATCAATTCAGTACAAAAGTATTATGCTGATTATATCACTGCTGTTACATGAACAAAATTATTTCTTTCGCGAATACAAATAATACAAGTTAGGAATAATTTAACAATACATCAATTAAATATTTAATGGTTCGACAAAATTGCGAATTAACTTTCAAATGGAAGTTATGGTCATTCCTTTTTTTTCTTTTTTTTCCCCTTAATGAAATGTGTTAGAATAATTTGTACTGTACACTTTTTTACACACAATACATGCGTTCCTCGATTTCGATCACACAGCGGCAAAATATGAAATAGGATATCTGTGTTTCTGTACAGTAATAGGTATCGCTACATTATTCAGCTATATTTAAAAATTACTATTTAATTGCATGATATCACTGAGTATATTAACGTTAATTAAATATGTATTTGTTAATTATTTTTTTTATCAAGCGTAGAAGAACTACGGCACAATACATTAAAAACGAGTTGCTCAATGAAAGAATTTAATTTACAGTCTACAAACGTGAATTGTCTACCTTGTTCAATATCATTTTTTAAGCAACCTATAATACTGTTAAAGAAATATAAGTTTCACATTTCAAAACAGAAATCTTGGAAGTTTTGCGTTCAATTTTATAAAATAAACTTGCTTCGGTAATAATCTCTTTCTTTCTTTTCAAAAAGTTACATCAGATTAGTACTGATATCAAAATAATTATTAAGAGAATAAGAGTCGCATCTTAGAATACATAAGAAAAAAGTAATCCTAGTTAAACGCGTGCAAACATTTCTCAACGATCAACTCACATTTCATTATTATTAATTTAAATAGCATTAATTAATATTAGCATTATTTTCTTTATATCCTTAAGAAATTCTCTATTACAAGTTTTTATAAAAGTAGCAAAATAACTTAATCGAGGCTGAGCGTGTTTTTAACTTGGAAGGCCAGGGTTGTAAATAGATACATATACCCATATTGATAAACAGTCTGTTGTGCAAGATCATCGAAAAAAGATTCAATTAACGTTACTGTAATTATACATACAGTAGCAAACAAAACTTCACATACAAGAAAGTTCGGCGCAGAATCGAAGAGAAAATTATTCTAAAGTAAGTGAAACTTAACTATAATCAGTACAATACAAACTGTGTTGGCACTAAATCTTTAGAATAAAAAGCCTTAACATTTTAGTGTAATACGTATTACGTTTGTGATGCTTTTAATTAAATTAATTACTCATTATGTGACAACACATATTAAACTCAACAGCTTATACACTAATATACCTTTGAAAGTAAACTCATTTGGCATTATTTGCATCGTCAACTTCATTTGCATTTTTCTATAAAGAATAGTGCGTGTACTTTGCACAACTGTAAGTACTATGTATGTGGTGATTCCTACATTATTTTAATATTTTATATCACTTATAACTCACATGGAAATTCTAACAAGTACAGGGAGAAATTTACTTTTGATCTACGTGGCAGAAAAAAAATTAACACGTGCCACGTATATATTACTCATGTACACATCTATCATTATTATTGATTAATATTAACTACTGATCACACCAGAGAAGCTTTAAACTCGTTGCATGTATGTTATTAAAAATAAGTTGTAATGAGGTATAATTTTTTGGAACAACTATTATGTGCTTCTCTTATAAACAAAAATTGTAAATTACGTGAAGTCAAAAAGATTAATATAACTAACTTCAGGGCGAAAATAATATTGTATTAACATGCTTATTAATATTATTTTGCAATAAACACGTTTTCAATTGTATGATTATGTCGTACAAGCACAATCACTTTTTGTTTGAGCACTTTAAGCAATAGATAAATATCAAAAACTTTTATATGTATATATATATATATAGGATTTCTCGTTATAGAATATGTGTATCATAACATTATTGTTTCATTGATAATATTTGATTATAAATTATAAGTATTTCGAATTCCACTCATTTCAAATATAGTTCCAGTTCGTTGTCTCGATAGAAATTTCATCAAATCAAGAGTTAATTTACAAGCTGACCAATGTGATACCCTCATTGATACATATAATGGTATTATTCCATTTCAACATTTATCAACCAAACATTTGAATTCCTATCAAACATAACAAGAGTAATATTTTCAATATTTCTCTTCGGTACGTCATTATAGTGTGCAATTTATTTTTACAAAACTTACATACCTAAAGCAATTTGTGTATTTCACTTTCAGCATTTGCTTATACAAGACACCTACAAATTTCTATGCTTATTCGATAACTTAACTACAGCAGTAGTTAGGTATCCATTTATATCCAATTATATCAATTGTTTTATTATCTGATTGGACGTGTGCTGTTTCGTGTGCAAATGCAGTCTTTCTACTCAATACTGTTAAACTCAATTACGCTTGATCAACACTTGATATTTACATTATTTTCTTCGTTCGTCATAAGGTGCATGTTGTTACAATAATTTACATTAGGAGATTATCTACGTGCGTAGGAAGCATTTAAGTAAATTTTAATTAAACAAATAAAAAAATTGTCATTTTTGAAAAACATAAATTAAAGAAACTATCAAAATCTTCACAAATAGTAAGACTACGAACTTTGGAATTCTACTATTAACACCGTTTCGGTGAAACTTAAATCTACGATACCTGATTTGTGGATGGAGTATGGAATGTATTATGCAGTATAAAGCTATTCATATTACATTGTTACGTTTGTAACATGATTTAAAAAACATTACTTGGCAAGAGTGCTTTTCACATATTATAACATTTCCTTTTTGTATATAGATATTATTATTTATAAATTAGTTTAGAAAATGTAAAAGCTGCTGTATTTACACTTTGTAATAATTAATATCGCAGAAAGTCACTTTTGAAATATTTTTCTGTTGTTACAGTTCTTTGTTTCTTGTTGAAACGATTGATACTTTGAATGTAACTTATTTGTAAACAGTTGCCTTTTAACTAATTCTTAAAAATCATAGACTTACGTCACCATACTCAAAGCTCCATTTTTCGTAAGCAGCCAAACTTGCAGGTGATACGGATCTACGAATTCTTTTAAGTGAATCACGAAAATCTTGTATCGTAATGTTGCGCACGGAGTTCAGATCCAACTCCTTTACTTGATCTGGATTAAGCTCTGTTATAAAAAAATAACAATTTTCGAATGTTTAGGAGGATCTATGTTAGACTGTCTGGTCAAGGTAGTAGTATCCATTCAGTCTATTTTATCGAAATTAAAGAATGAAAATTGCACAAATCTTACCTCTGATAGGACCAAGTGCAGCATCTTTAGCTAAACCCGTTAAATCACTTCCGGAATAGCCTTCAGTTAAAAGCGCCATTTCGTTTAATTCTTCTGTAGTCAATGGATCATTATGTTTAGCTAATAGACGCTTAAGAAGCATAATTCTTGTTTGTAAATCTGGTAATGTAACATATACACGTTTAGTAAATCTTCTTAACGCCGCTTCATCTAATTCTTGAGGTCTATTTGTAGCAGCCATAACAAGTACTCTTTCCTCTGGATTACATGGCAGACCATCAAATTCTACTAAAAACTCCGTTTTCAACCGCCTAGATAATAAATGTTAATTAAATAAAAATTCATTATTTTTTACGAGTTCTAATATTCACATAATGTACCTCGAAGCTTCGTGTTCATTATCCCTGCGTTCGCTTAATAATGAATCAACTTCATCAATAAAAATCACAGATGGCTGTAATTCTCGAGCTATAGCGAAAAGAGCTCTCACTAATTTTTCTCCTTCTCCGACATATTTTGATGTGAGACTAGCAGCTGATATTGAAAAAAATGTTGCATTGCATTGAGTGGCTACAGCACGTGCAAGTAATGTTTTCCCATTTCCGGGTGGACCGAATAACAATAATCCTCTCGCAGGTGTCCGTAGACCGGTGAATAATTCAGGTCTTAAAGAAGGTAATATCACCATTTCTTGTAGTGCTTGTTTTGCCGTCTACGTTTAAAAAACCAATACTATAAGTAATTTTTAACATTTCTCTTTTTTGTAACATACAAATGTAATATCTACAAACTTCTTGACCAGCAATGTCTTCCCAATGCACGGCTGTTCCTCCTTCCAAAATTTCGTCAAGAATAACTTGGGCTAGTTTTGGATCTACGCCCTTTAAGAGAGGAACTTTTCTAGTGGGTGTTCCTTTGTTACTGTTTGATGCAGTAGGCGTTCCAGGTCTTCTGATAGGAGAACCATTTCCAGGTACAGATAATTGCCTTTTTACTGAAGGAGGTGTAGATGATGGTTTAACAGGTGTGACTCTGTGACACGGCTGAACTGGTGTTGAACGTCCCATACTTCGTGGTAATGTTTGACTTTTACTAATAGCAGTGCCTACTCTCTTTCCAGGTACTGATAATTTTCTTCCAGATGCTACAAAAATATTAAAATGTAAGTAAATTCAATTATCCATGTTTGTCAATACCTTGTTGACAAATCTAATATACAAACAAAATAAGAAATAAATATTTTGGAACAAAGCGTGTAAGTATCAACGTAACAAAATCTAAAACTATCATAATAATGCTAATGTAATTATAAAGCTGAAATTTTAAGAACAATATACACATGTTACATCATTATTGTTTTATAAGTGTATTTAATATGTTTCTTACTAAAAATTGAGGACTTTGAAACCTTTTAAGATAAATGTTAGATTTAAACATCGAAAAATGCGATAAAGTAATCGTTACCATTGTAAATTACCTAACATGTTCTTCAAACATAATTTTTAATTTTTACATAAAGCACATACTCATGCATATAGCCTGGTTAAATTAATTGATTGTTTAATACACACATTTTTATTTTATGTATATAAATAATTCAAATATTTTCTTAATGACTTATTTAAATAAATTTAACAACTAGATTACTAAGATATAAAAAACTACTGGTAAGTGTAGCAATTAATATAATAATATATCAATGTATACTACTTGTTGCACTATATCAAAAACTAATATAAGTGTTAATAATCAAATAGGAATAATATCTTCAGGAAAGCGAATACAATAAATATTATATTAATAAATTTACATTCAAAATTTGCATGTAAGCCCAAAACTTCAGACAAACAGTACCTTCAGAATGGCCAGAATAGTTTTTTGGTGAACGTGGCCTTAACTTGGGAATTTGGGTACATGAATTCTGCCCTACGTTCACTGTTTGTGTACTGTTTGTGTTTTTTGTATGATTTGTATTTAAAGGAGATCGAGTTGTTTGTAATGTGTGTATATTGCGCCGGACCCTCAGATTCTTTCCTGGATGTTCGTTGTCCACTTTACTTCCAGGAGCACGATATTCATTGGAGATATCCAGCTTTTTCAGCTCACACACACTCACTACAAAAAGGAAAAACATTCTCTGCCATGCTGCAGTAGGCTAAATAGCTAAATACAAATTGAACTCAGAAATTCTTTCAATTTTCTTCTGTATCATAGGCTACTTAACTAATATTACAATATGAAATGAATTTTTGGATGGCCATTAGAAATGCTGCTGTATGAAGTTTAGCTACTAATTTATATATATGTATATATATTTGCACCGCGTATTAAGAAATATATTGTGCAAAAAATAAGATTATTTAAAAAAAAAAAAAAATAACGCGCGCATGCATACACTCACATATACATTCTTACATGAAGAGACATACACCCTCACACACATACGCGTAAACATTATAGAACAATTAACACGTGAGCATGCTAAGTACATTGATATCATATTGATTCTTAAGCTGTACCATAATTTCATTTAGGTCTATTGTAAAGAAAACCTTTACAAATATGTATGTATCAAATTGTTTATTTCATAAGAAGGTGGAACAGCTTAAGAAGTATAATGTACATTGAAAATAAAAGTATACGAACCAAGAAAATCAAGTCTATCCTTTGCCATTGCTAAATTAGTGCGCATTTTATCATGAAGTCTTTGAGCATGTTCCCATACTTCTCCTCGACCACCGGTACACTCTATGGCTATTCCTTTTTCTAGTTCCCCAATACCTTTTTTATACAGTTCAATGGCCATTTCTTTTTGACCTGATTAAAAGAAAATTAAAAGATAAATATTGCTATAGATGAATCTAAAAAAAATAAGTGCAGTTTATCAATAACATACCTTCGTTATCTTCATCAATTTTAAGTGCTTTACTAATGAATTCAAAAGCTCTACGATGATGATGTTTTTGTTTTGCAAGCAATGGATCTCCAGGACCAGGACCAATAGATCTTCTGGGCAATTGTGACATCCCGTCGTTATCAATTTGCCCACTATTATTCAAATTGTTATTTAAATTCTCTGTAGACTTTTGGCCAACTACAATTTCCAGTTGACAGGTCTGCTTGGAAGCTTGTCTTCGTTGAATCAGCTGAGACGTAGATGTATATAAATACTTAAATACCACAAATAACTGGTAGAGAAGCGTTCTCAGAACGTTGAAGAGTAGTATCAAAGGAAAAGAAACAATATAGAGATTACGCTTATGTACTGACGGTTGAGTAGGATCGAGAAAGCGATGAGTATGATGATAATGATTGTGATGGTGGCTGTTACAATTAATAGTAGTTGTGGTTTTATCGTTATTTTCATTCTTTGTCACGCAAAGTTTTTTCGGCGACTTTGTGCCGAACTTACGTATCGGACGCCCGCCATCACTGTAAGACATTTCCTATCACAATTTTTGAATTCGTAAAATACGAAGTACACTTGTTATCGCCAAATATAATTTGAGCTAAACATTCTAACATTCCCGATACTGCATAGACGTTGAAAAAGGAAAATCCTCTTTGCAACTGGACTCACACCATTTTTTGTTTCTAAAAGATATTATTTCGGAAGTTTAACGGCGAGGTCTTCCTGAAGATCGAAACAACCGTTTCCACTAACGAACAAAAAGAAAACAAATGAAAAGAACAAGAAGATTCGGAATTCCGAGATGTTCGGAATTGGCGAATTATGAACGAAATCGGGTGGTTCGTGATCTTCTTCAGCATCGCTTGTTTTGATTCGCATTTAACTTGGAACATCGATGTATAACATCGATCTACAAACATCAACAAATGTTGTCTTACAAAAACGTGTGTATAAAAATACATACATACAGAAACTTATATGCACCTCGGTATTTATTTCACTCAGTACGTATTCTGCACAAAATAGATTACTTTGTGCACTTGCGCTCTTTGTTTTGTCTTCTTGCACATGCGTATATTCAAGCATCTTTATTATGCTATCTGAGTTCTATACATATGATCAAATCTGGATTTACTTTCTATATTTTTCTGTATGGTTATACTTATTTGTAGAACGAATATAAGAAATGTATTTTTGTGTTTAGAACAGTACAATTAAAGATAATTGTTGACATACACGGTACACACATATAACGTATACAATACACACTGTAAAAGCAAAATACCTGTACTGCAATG
Source organism: Megachile leachella (assembly GCA_963576845.1). Taxonomy (NCBI): domain Eukaryota; kingdom Metazoa; phylum Arthropoda; class Insecta; order Hymenoptera; family Megachilidae; genus Megachile; species Megachile leachella. The sequence continues at coordinate 11,379,336 of OY756259.1, forward strand.
TTGCGACGTACGTTCCGAACTCTAAGATCTATAGATCTTTATACATATATATCACTACACCACTAAATCTTTAATTCCTATATCACTAAATCTTTATATTTTGTATATGTGTAGTATAGTATAATAAAAATATACAATGCATTAAAGAGAACCAATAAGTTTCTGTTCTATTTTTGTTTATGAAATGTAATATTCAACAATTGTGCAACACTCATGCATATATGCAAAAAAATACAAATTAGTATCGATCAATGATAAACTAGTTCTATAGTTTATCAACTGCACCACATTAGTACATAAATATTCTACAAAGGGTCTCTGCTAACGTTTTGTCGCCATTTTCTTCGTCAGTTCTGCGTTTTACATTCCAGAGATTGCATCGAGGCAAGATGTCGTCCGCAAGTGGTGACGAGACCGAGATTACTTTAAATGAGCCCGGTAAGAAGACTATGATATTCCTGAAAGAGACTACATTTAACATTTTGTAATTTTGCTTTTCATCTATATTTATACATGTTTATGTAAGATAAACGTAAGCAGTAATACACCCGGCAGCTAACCGAAAACTTGCGAACCGCCATTAAATGAATGGCGTCTCGCACACGCATGTAACGTGTAAATATTTCATTCAAATTTTGCAATTGTTTTATATATTTATTTCTTGTAGTACGACGTACTAGATCCAGTCGTACACGAAAGACTACCGTGGTAGCGAAGAAATCTCCTGTAAAGAAACTTCTAGCAAGAGCGACTCGTTCTCCGAAAAAAGTGCAGGAAATTGAAGAAGTTGAGGTGTGTAAAATCTCTAATATAATAGATAGTTCTCATAACCGTTGAAGTACGTAATCAATAGTATATTCAACGAAAATAATTGATTGCATTTTATTTTTTTTTTTAGGAGGAAGAACCTGTATTACAGGAAGAGGTTGTTATGGAAAGCATTCCAGAGAATGGAGTGCAAAGGTTCGGTGACATTATTATCGAACAACATAATGAGGATGATTCGTCTATGTTGCATTTAGAATTAGATGATTCTGTTGACACAAATGTTCATGAAATAAATATGAATCAAAACGTAGAAATAGGAGTTCAAGAAACTGTACCTGATTTAGAAACGTCTGTATCTCAGATTGTAAGTAACATGTGTGATTTTGGCATAAAATTAGTTTATATCAAAATTATTTTTTATTGAAATTTTTATTTTTTTGTGTTAGGATCATTCTACTACAGTATCAGAACCTATAATCATAGAAGAGAGCAGTGTGGATAAAGTTGATATGCTAAGCGAACGTGAACAAATGGATATGGAAGGACAAGATATTAGTAATGACGATACAAATCAACGTGTATTAATAGATTTTCAAGAAGTTATAAACGACGACGGGGATACTATGACACAAGTAACAGAAATTTTAGAAACAGAAGTTGAAACTGAAAATGTCATAAATGATGGTACTGAGATTGAAGTTATGGAAGTGGATTGTCAACAAGAAACATCAGAAGATATAGAAACTGCCACAGACAAAATTGTGTCAGATGGAGACACAACAGTAATAACGGAAATGGCAGAAGATGACATGGAATGTATACCTGAAAATTCTATGAAAAAAACTGAGCCTGATACAGAAGCAGTATCTGAAGATGAATTACCTACTGAAGCTACAACAAAGGTATAGCATTATAAAATAACATATATATTCAAATTGCAATACTCACTTTTAATGTTCAGGAACCCGAAACAGAAGCTGTATCAGATGAAGAATTACCCGCAGCAGCACCGGCAGATTTGGGAGAAACTGAATCAGTTTCTGAGGATGAATTACCATTAGACAGTGAAAAGAAGAAGAAAAGTGGAACAAAGGCATTGAGCAAAACACCAGAAAAGAAAACTAAGACAGAAGGCACAAGTAAGCTTAAAATTAAAAACTTTTAGCATATTTCTTACAAAACTATAAACGACTTTTAATATTTGTCTATCTTCCATTATCTTGGTTTTCAGATAAACGCAAATTAAACGCTGAGGGAGAGTATGACCCCAGTTCACCAACGTCTGAGAACAACGACGAAACACCGGCCAAAAAGGTTGCACTTTCAACCGAAACGGATCCTGGGGACAATAAGCAAGAAATGAAACCAGCATCGCCAAAGAAAAAGACACTGCCAGAACTAGAAAAATATTGGAAAGCCGTTAACGAAGATCCTTCGGATTTTACAGGATGGACGTACCTTCTTCAATACGTTGATCAAGAAGTAAGTTTAAAGCATGAAAGTTATGTGAGTGGTAGTAACAAGGATATAGGGATTTGAGAATATAGACATTTACGTACACACGCGAGAGTTTCATCTTGATAATATGGATATTTGTTATTTTATAGAATGATGCAGAAGCTGCACGGGAAGCTTATACCAAATTTTTGGAGCGTTATCCATATTGCTACGGTTACTGGAGAAAGTTCGCCGACTACGAGAAGAAGAAAGGCAATCCGGAAAATGTCCAAAGGGTGAGTCAACTCGTTTACCATACCTCATAGGTCTACTTCTCATTATGATATCATTTAATTAACGCAATCTAATGAAAATAGCTCGAGTTAGGAAGACGCGTGGGCAGTGTGCACGCACGTAAATATGGTTTTCCCTTCCAACAGCCTAGCACGTCTTGCGGCACCTATACGACTCTCTCCGTTTACCAAATAGCTAGTTAATTAATTATTCTGCGATATCTACAATATTATTGCGAATATTACTGTTTTACTTATACCGTTATATTGATATTCTACGTACAATACGTAAGTCAAGCGAAGGCTAGTTGTTTCAATTTGCGATATTATCGTGCAAGAAATTGTGTGTGTAATATTTACTGTAAGCATTTGTACACATAGCTTACTACAGAAAGTATTGTAACTTAAGCATAAGATGCGGTACCTTACTTAATGTAAGTAAGATTGGGTTGGGTGTTAAATCAAAGTCAGAAACAAAGACTTAGGACGTGAACATGCCAGAGAGGGAGCAAGAAAAAGTGGCGGAAGACACAGAGGCACCCAGATTGGAACACTCCTTGACTTTAAGGTGAATGCACAATGCTCTGCAATCTCTGTGTTAATTAAATCTCTTTATTTACAGTACGCGTACGATATGTGAGTATAAGTTGCTAAAAAAAACCGTAATGCTTTACGAAAGCTAAAAAAAAGAAATAGGTATAAGTCTACCCGCCACCAACCCAATCGGTTATAAACTGTTCTAAATGTGATTGCAAACGATTACTACAGGTATTCGACCAAGGTTTGAAAGCTATTTCGCTCAGTGTCGACCTTTGGCTCCATTACATCAACCACTGCAAAACCGTCTATGAAAAGGATGAAGAAAAACTTCGAGAACAATACGAAAGGGCTATACAAGCTTGTGGTCTTGAATTCAGGTTTGAATATGTTTTATATGCACATAGATTTCAATCCAACTGTAAAAGAACACAAAATAAAAAATGTTTATCATTTCATCCTTAGATCTGATCGTCTTTGGGAAAGCTATATAAAATGGGAATTGGAAGGCAAACGTCTAAGCAGAGTAACAGCATTGTACGATCGTTTATTGTGTACACCTACTCTCGGTTATATTTCCCACTTCGATGCATTTCAAGAATTCGTTTCTTCAAACTTGCCAAATCGCATTTTGAGCGTTGATGATTTCCTTGCCCTACGAGCTGAAGTAAAGGCACTTCTCAAGTCTGATGACAATACTTCTAATTCGGCTGCAGATGATGCACCACCTGGAGAAGAACCACCTCCACACGAACTCCCACCGACTGACGAAGAGACCCGCGCTATTAGGGAAAAGATCATTAGTAGTAGACGTAAAATGCATAAAGCTAATATTAATGCAGTCGCTGCCAGGTGGTCGTATGAAGAGGGTGTAAGTATACAGATTCTAATTTTACTGTATAGTTAATAAGACTCGACTGTAGATGTAACTTATCATATAAGTTTTGCGCTGATATTAAATATTATTTGATTTTTATAGATCAAACGTCCATATTTTCATGTGAAGCCTTTGGAACGATGTCAGTTGAAAAACTGGAAGGAATATTTAGATTTTGAAATTGAACAAAAAGATCAGAACCGAATAATTATTTTATTTGAAAGGTGTTTAATTGCTTGTGCTTTGTACGATGAATTTTGGATGAGAGTAAGTTGATGACAATCGTGTTTTAATTATTTTTTGCTTTTGCATTAAATTGTATATTAAGAAGCGTATTTGCATATGTTTTGCAGTTTGTTCGTTATTTGGAATCTTTAAAAGGCGACAATGTGGAAAAAATAAGGGACGTGTACTCTAGAGCTTGTATGGTACATCATCCAAAGAAACCAAACTTGCACCTGCAGTGGGCAACGTTTGAAGAGGGTCAGGGTAATTTTGAGAAAGCGGCTAACATATTGGAAAATATTGACAACGTAATACCGAATATGTTACAAGTGGCGTATAGGAGAATAAATTTGGAACGCAGAAGAGGGGATTTGGATAAAGCCTGTACATTGTATGAAAATTATATTAGCAATAGCAAAAATAGAACAATCGCTAATAACATTGTCGTAAAGTACGCCCGTTTTTTATGTAAAGTAAAAAACGATGTGGATAAAGCAATCAAAGTATTATTGAAGGTATATGATTGATTCTCACTGTATATCTTACTGCGTCCTATTTATTCTTATAACAAATTTATTTTCGTTCTTTTCAGGCGACAGAAAAAGACAAAGATAATCCACGACTTTATTTACAATTAATTGATTTGGGGATGCAACGGTCTCCCGTTGATACTCAAGAAATTGTAGGATATATGGATATGTTCATAGAACGAGAACACGCTGATCTCGAACAGAGAGTACTTTTTGCACAACGCAAAGTTGAATTTCTGGAAGATTTTAGTCCAGATATTCGACAAGTGTTAAAAGCACACGAACAGTTTCAAAAATGTATCAAACAAGCAAAGGAGCGAAAGAAAACGAAAAGTGACGATGCAAAAGCGTAAGTATTATTCTCTTAGAAAGAAAGTGTATATAGAATGATTTCAATGACACAACAATTTCGTGCGTTACAGGGATACTTCTCCCCCAAAGAAAGTTAAAACAACCGATCAATCTAACGTACCACCCCCACCTTCTGTCAGTTCACAGTCATCTTATCAATACAGTAGTGGCCCCAGTGGACCATATCAATCACAACAACAGTTTCAAAGTGGCCAATATGGTGGCCAAGGTGGATATCAGCAAGGTTATCAACAGTATCCACCACCTTCTGATCCAAATTACGCCAATTATCAGAATTGGCAGTACGGCCAGGGTGGACCTCAAGCATATGGACCGTATAATCAATGGGGATCTTACAATTACTACTAGTGGATTATACAAAGTTTCTTTCTGTACCAGTTTTCATTGCGTTACTGTATCTACTGTACATTTTATAATTATTATTCTTTCATCATTCGGAGAATCGATACGAAAAAGGACATACAAATTCTTTCAAGTTCCAATGACACATCAGTGACCTGACACGAGTAACAGTGATACATGTACTGATGCTTACATTCAATACAATGAATTCTTTGCATGAAATTCTGTTTTAGTGTATTTTAAACGATAAAACAGTATAGGAAATACTAAATTGAATTTCCTGCCGATGATAAATGTATTTCAGTCATAATACGATAGAAGGTAGTTAATAAAAAATTACTATACAGTATGAGATAAAGTACGCTAAGTGAAAATATATTTCTCCATAATATGTTAAAAAGAAAAAAAATGAAAAATTGTTGTATTTACATTCAGTTGATACGATGCAGCATACTGTCATCGGTATTTTATTCTGGGACATTGTGTTATTTTTGCAACAGTAACAGTTCGTAATTGTTACCTATCGTATGTAATAAATAGGGATGAGCCGAGTACCCGAGAATGCGAACGAATTTTAGAAAAATTCAAAAAAAATTTAAAAAATGCCTTAATAAAAGCTTAAAAAGCTGCTCGTGAATTCAATGAATAGTTTATGGATCCTACGATTTTTAGGTTCTAGAATTTCTAAATCCTAGGATTCTTAGACTTTAGAATCTAGGATTCCTAGTCTCTGAGATTTCCAGATTGTAGAAAGACCCGGAAAGGAAACATTCACCCTACATTTCTTATTACAGACTTCCTGTAGTTAAGAACAAGTGATACCCCATAGTCCCACTACCTCCATTCGGGTTTAGGAGGTCGAATTGGTGAATTTAAAAAATTGTCAATTTTAAATTTGAAAAAATATTTTTCCAACTCGAAGCTCGGATACTCGATGTATTGGTCTATTTGCACATCCCTAGTAATAAGTATTTTTCCGCGTACTTAGTTTATGATAATATAGTTTTTGCTAATATACGTTAAACGTACAGCTTAAAGAAAATTAGGATATATGTATATGTAAATTGAAAAAAGAAAAACGGATATTTAAATGTCCTAGAAATTTTACGTAAGCGCACCTCATTAAATATTCACGGAATAATATTAACATTCGACGAAACATTTTTGATAAAAGAGGATTAAGAAACATAACTACCATTCACTGTAGTTATATTTTTATGTTACAGATGAATATTTTGTATATTGTAATTAGGTTCCAAATTTTTACGTAAAGTTGTGTAGAAATTACATACATTGAGAATATTTTTTTTCTTTTTTTTTGTAGATGAATTTTATAATTCGTAATAAATGAAATTGATTAGTGACAGCATACTGCTTCTACTAATTTAGGATTTTATAAAATATATTTATGATTGCCAAAATCAAAAAATATAATTTTTAATTACACTTTGCATCAGTGTTTCAGTTGATATAATGTAGTTTTAAATTAATTTTCATTAAACATGTTCAATAAATTGTCAATATTACATAAAACTTAATGTTTATTAATTATATAGTTTGAATTGTGGATCAGGATGAATTTAATCATTAAAACGCAATGAAAAAACGTTAAAATATAACAAATATGCTTATTTATTATTAAATCATTATTACGCATATAAATAATTACAACCTTGAAAAGTTTGTATATTTATGATTTTATTGTAAGCTTGTCATTGAACTTTTAATATAGTATGTATGATTTTTAATTGTTAAAGATATTATACAAATCTGTTCATAATTCAAGCGATTAACATGCATATTACGTTAGTAAAAAAAAACTATATATATATGTATCATTTTATTTTAGATACATTTAATATCATTATGAAAGACTTTGGTTTCACAAATATCTTCGTTATACAACTATAGCGCTTGAAGCCATTGCATTAACTCCGCAGGTACCGTCTCCTCTATAAACTCTGTAGTAACCTTGTTCGCCCCATCTTGGACCCCAACTATTTTTTATGATCCAGTAAGGTAATTTTTTCTTAAACAGAGGATATTCTGAAAAAATTAAATATTTTATGAAAATATATTAAAATTAAGATACTTTTAGACTCGAAAAATATAATACGTACTGCTTGTGGCGTATCCTACGATTAGAACTCCATGGTCTAAATTGGTAGGATCACACAAAAATTTAAAAGGGTGCGAAACACCGCCAAAATAAAACTGCATTGCGTTAGCATTAATGCCAACAGAAATAGGGCCATTTTGTACCAGCCACTGTGCCATTTTTTTTTCGTCGCTTGTAATATTTACAGCCGAAGCAACTTGCACTTTAGCTTTATTTTTAAGGAAATGGCATTTTTCATTTCTAGCATCATAAGGGTAATCTGTTTCTAATTCAACACCACCTAATTTTTCTACGGTCTTGTAAGCGTTTATCATATACCCTCCACCACATCCATCATCTAAATTATCGCAGTCCACTAATTCTTGTTCCGATAAAGATAGTAATTTATTATGCTTAATTGCGTATTGTCCTTCTATATTACCAATTGCAGAAAATGCCCAACATGATCCACACTGGCCTTGATCTTTGACCGGTGTTACTGCATTATATTTGCGCCAGTCAAATTTAGGAGGTAAATCAATGTCAGGTATTTCAGCTTCTTGAAGAGGTATATCATTTTCTTCATTCATATTAATTTTCAAACCTAAATGCTTTGCTTTAAATTCTTCAGGTGTTAAATCCGCGAACATTGTAACACCATATACAGCTGTTCCTTGCTCATACTTTCGTAATTTTTCAATCATTTTTAAGTTTTCTTTAAAGACTTCATAACGATCAGCTTTTTCTTGAGCTGACACATATGTTTTGTTATAAGTTTTAATAAAATCTTCAAACAAAAGTTCATCCTTATAATCCTCTGCCATTTTTAGCATTTTTAAACTGTACTGAGAACCTCGTAATGATCGCTTCTGTTTATTTGTTAAATCACAATTAATAGTAATTTTTGGATTTCCACGATCTATCCATGGCTGAGACCATATCGTAAATAAACATTCCTTAAGTTCACTTCCTTCTCCCAGCACACAATTTTCTTTAGTGCCTTTTGCACAAGTGCTTGTTCCTAACTTAACTTTTATTTTATACAACATACCAGATACCACTTGCTGCGTGGCCTCAACAATTTGTACAATCATAGGTTCATTTGTACCTTCTGAATTTTCTGAAAATTGTTGTAACCCTTTGTGTGCAAGTGTTTGTACTTCAGGATCATTGATATCTATGCTATTAGGTGCACCAACAAGGTCAGATTTTCGTTTATTTCTATACAATTTACGTAATTTATTCTTTGCAGCATCCACTTTCTTTGGTAAAATAATTTCTTCTTTAACTTCTTCCCTGTTTGTTTCGGGATTTGATTGAATTTCTCTTGTAGGCAAGTCAAAATCTTTTAAAAATTCACCAAATTCTTTAGTTTTATCTCCAAATCCTTCAATTCTTGTATCATCATTGTCTCTACTTATTGAAACTTTTATGGGAGGGTCTTCTGTCACTTCTGACTGTTCTGGTTCTTCTATTTTAGGAGTTGTAGTATAAGTATAATTATTCAGAATATTTTTTAAATTTTCTAAAGCCTCTAGTTTTTCAGGATCAGTTTCTTCTTTGTTAGGTGCATCTGTTACTAGAGCTTCGACATTTAATGCAGAATCAGAACTAATATTTCCTTCAATCCCTAAATTATTATCCATGGTACAATTGTTTTTTGTTATTTTACGGGTGTTGTGTTTCCAGGGTTGTTCTTCAAATGTTACCAAACACGTTTTCACAGGAAGATTCAACTGTATAGAACATTCTGCCTGATCAATTGCATTTTTTAAACAATCAGATTCTCCTATACGGAATAAAATTTCATACTTTACAACATTAGATGAAGGTGGTATAGCACTAGTAACTTTAACAATTCCTATTACTTTATGTTTGAAATCATTCTGTATCAATTCATCCATTGATTTCACCACCTGTTCTCCAAAAGTAGACAATCCAGGTAGGTTTGGATTTAATTCATATGGACATCCTGGACAATATGTAGAATTAGGAGCTCTCATTGCTATAAATGGTCGTTCGCTGTGATCTCTGTTATTTTGTATTTCATGATCTAATTCGATACTTTGATTGTTAACCATTTGTTTTTCTAAATTATCAATAATTTCCTGATCTTGATTGTTTTCTTGGATTTGTGAGGGATCATCTTGGACAGATTGTGGATACAAGTACATGCATTGTATAGACTCCCGTAAAACATTTATATTTCCATGTTCATGTTGTTTTACCTCAACTGTACATGCTTCTCGAGGACATGGTTCTAATGCTTCTTTACAAACAGGAGTCAAATCAAATGTGAGTCTATATATCGCATATGGTGGTTCCTCCTAAAAGTAAAAGATAAGCAGATAAAAATTCCTACTCTAATTGGTTAATTCAACTAACTATACAAATCTTGCCCTTTTCACTCCTGTTGATAGCAATAATTTATTTATTAACAAATTTGTATAAAAACATACCAATTTTTGCGCATTAATCAGGTTACCGCCCTTGTATGTATGATGCGTTGGAGAATCCTTATTCAAAGAATTTAAGGCACTTTGAATTAAAGGTTCCGGTACATTTTGTACTGACTTATTGATGGAACCACAAGATACAAGGATTAAATGAAAAAAAAATAAAACTGAAATGCGCGTTACGAACAATAATAAGCCTGCCATCTTACTAAACGCACATCACAGTCACAGTTTTGACCTTCACTGACGCAGCTGATTCTTCAACTACTTCTTTTACACTTCTTTGTATCATTCAGTCGAAAATAATAATTCCTTTTAAACTCTCACTTAATCATAATCGTTCTATTTCATGGAAAATATTTATTCCAAGTAAATAAAGTCGTTCTATGTATGTATATACATACGTATATTTCGAGTAAAGTTATTAATTAAATTTGATATCCAAGACTGGAGGAAACAATAACATAAATCGGTAATCTTTCGGGTCATATATACAAATACATACATGACACATGCGCCTATATCTTCAGATTTTCTGCGTTTTATTTAATAGCACTTTTATTGCAATACAGATAAGATAAATGATATAATTTAAAATTTGAATAATAGACGTATATTTTTATGCATATTCAAGAATTATATATGTTATTTTATAATATTTATACTGAAAAATAATTTATTTAACACGAATATTTTGTTGTTGTGTTTTAATGGACATTTTGCAAAAAATACGTCAGAGTAATTCAATAAAGCGAGTAGATTTGAGTTTTAAATTTTAAACATTTGTGTTAATGTATGATAATGAGTGTGCAAATAAGAAAAGGAATAAGGAATAAATTTCTTTCAAATTCATCTATGTCTTCTGCTTTAAAAATTCAATTGGAACAATAAAAATTTCAACAGTTATTTATATTAAGTGATACAGGTAAAATAATGTAAATGTTTCAGATCTAATTATGATTTTACATAACATCTAAAACATTTTCCACATGGTAAAATCAATTGCTCGTTTATGCATTTCAATTTTTCCGCCATTTTTAGAACTAAAGTTAACCTATTCTTCAGTTCCGGTTGTCAGATAACCAGCAGCAGCTGTTTCGTCGTATTCAAGTGATTACCTGTGATTGCTGTAGTGTCTTCGAAAATACAAAAGTTCGGTGGAATTTCGCAATAGTTTATTTGGTGTACCGCTCGCTATTAAAGCACCATTGGTAAGCAAATATATTGTTTATTTTGATATACTTTTAAAGCAAGTTTACGTACTTGAAAACGAACAAAGTACCACATTGCAGTGAAGTTGTATCGATTTCTTACATTGTCTGACCCATGCTAAAGTATAAATTTCCTATAAGATAAACTTTTTAAAACCATTCTTTTTATCAAATTTATTCTCTTTTATCATTGGAAATTTTTCTGAAAGGCAAATACAATGTACGCATATTTATTCATGTACGGGAATTAGTTGTACTATAGATATAAATTTATATGATAATACATAAACATGGTTATCTAAAATTATAATATTCAAAAACGAAAAACTAAATATATATAACATATAACATTGTATACATGAGATTGATCTCATTGTAATATGCATAATAAAAGTTGTGTTTAAGTGAGAATTTTTCTTGTCATCAAAAAATAAAAATGTTGTGACATACATTCAGTATAATTTTTAAGATATTGTGTATATCTTACTTGTTGATTGTATAATTTCTCAAGTTTAGTTTATATTTTCTTTAGTACATGTTCAAAAAGACTATAATTATTTTGTACAATAGATAGCGAAAAGGTAAGCACAATCAGAAATATGTATTAAAAACATTATTCTTGTATTTGTATTGATTAACATTTCATAAATACTTAGTTATAGTATTGCCGAAATTTTAAGACACCTAGCAATACATTTATGTTTAAATTATTGTACAATTTTACTGACATCTAATATTTCTATCCTATCAATGAAATTATTGTAAAAATGTTAGCTATATAATCTGTTACCATCAATACTAGTTTTTCATAGATAATCTCCCTCGTTCTAAATAACAATTATCGTCATAATGATAACCATCATGAATGGTCTTTAAACACAGATTTAAAATAAAAGGAAAGTGTTTGAATATAATAAATAATCACCCCTTGTTTGTTTAATGGAAGTGTGTTAGAAAATTCTTGAATAATTAGAAAATCTTTAAATAAAACATTGTACAATTGTAAAATTCAATATCAAACATGGATTCCCGCGTTTGGCATCCTGCCTTCTGATTGGTCCTTTCCTTTGTCGACGACGTTTTACCCCCACCAATGAGAACGATCGCTGTGCTGATACTCTGCGACTGCTCGTTGGTCAGTAACTGACTACTAATCAGGGAGTCAGGGAGATCAGAGCTTCGAGGATACATTTCTCGTTAATTTTACCGGTTCCATTTTTAAAAGAGTGTTGGTGACAGTTCTAAAATTGTTCGTTTGCCATTCTTTTTCGATAACGAACCGATCGTAAGATCTCTCAGCAGCGGAAACACCCATCGAAGACAACTTTATTGACGAGTTACGGTTAGTAATAAAGCTGGGCCGGTATCATTGCATAGCTTTTTTTTATCTTACAGCTTTGACACTAGCGTAATAGAATCTTCCATCGTTGCAAGGAAACGTAACCCCTTGTTTTATTACATGTATCTCAATAATTTATAAACGCAACGATATTGTAATTCGATTTAAAAGGTTTCTCGATGTCGTTGCAACGAATCTATGTAAAATAACGAATTCATCACAGATCATTTTTAAAATCGTACTTGGAGCTGTTAGAACTCCTTACTCGGAAGAAACGTGACATGCCTAAGACATTATTAAAAGTTCATTCGGAATGAGAAAGTAAGCGAATATCGTCGATTAATCGCATATTATGTGAAATAAATTTGATATTTGTTGCACACCGTTTATTTCGAGGTAGAAGGTCAATTGTCAAGGGATAAACACAAATCGATATTATCTCGATTTCCACAATCGTCTAGCAAATGATGTTGCGTTAACGTTAGCACATCAGATCGACAATTTTCTTTATTGATTTTCAAATGTCACTCGTATGCGCGGTTTTTTCACGGTACTCGTAAGAGATTATAAAAAAACTTTTTCTACATTTCGTCACGATGATAAGTATCCTCTATTGGAACATCTGACGGTTTTTCTACCGGCATTAACAGCTGAGAGTCATTGAAAACCATCGACTGAGTGCGCGTGTACATGCGCGTGCTCTATCTGCGTCAGTATATACGTGGGAAAGAGAACGAGAAGATATCTATGACGTCAGAATATTTGTATTTTTATTCTTGTTTCTCAGCAAAGATACACTGCGTAATTAGAGTGACGCATGTATGAGTCATCGGGATGCGGAAATGCACTAAAATATTGATTTCCTCACCTGTTCTATGTATATTCATTGCGGCCATTGTTTATTTAGACCTAACCTAACATACCATCTCATAAAACTATATGTTGCGAAAGATGACACCACTGACAGTAATAGTTGTGTTCCATTGTAAATACTAGAGACAAATGTCATTAGGATATTCAGTTAAACCTAACCTAACTTTTAATCGTTAAACATTGCGAGGAAGATAACTGTCATATACAATATAAAAAGTAGAAAAACGGTTGTAAAGTTAGAGGTTAGATTTCTTGTCTCACGTGGTAATAAAATCGTTATTTCAGTGAATGTATAGGACTCAATGTTTTGTCCATACGGTTGCAACATGAATTGCAACTAATCGCAATCGTATGACAGGTTAATTCGATCTATGTTTCAGCAGTAAATTAAGGTTCCCCAAGGTAGTTGAACGAGAGGAACGAGGCATAGGAGATAATTCGAGAATATTTCAAGCGTTTATTAATGTAGTAATATATGTAGCCTTGGTAAATTTTTTATTATATTTCTGAAAATTCTCAGATTAAAAAATGTCGAAGTATCGAATGTACAGTATAAGAAAAGGCTCTAAGAAAACTTTCTATACAACTGACAATATTTTATATACGTAAGATTCGACGTGTCATGCGAGACCAAGCAGAACTCATTTCACAATGACGATTCGGTTTGTTGCTGACAACCTTCGAAAGACATAAAAAGTACCTGGGTGGGGGTTGTTATTGATTCGGTAACATAGATTTCCTTCGAACTTAGTCGCTCTCCATTTCTTCTTTATCGAATACCAATATCTTGTTTGTTTGCGATCGAGAGGGTATACGTGCCGCGTCCTCCAGGCCCGAGACTAGTCGTCCGTGATCTTGGCAAGGTGTACCCCTGACCAGGGAGAAACGACGCGGTACCTTTCACCCTGGAAACGAGCCAACTTTGTCTCGAGGGCAAGGACAGTCTTCGTGCCATAATTTCAACCGTTCGAAACTAACCTAATCGAAGGATAATCCTATATTTACATAGAACGTAAGGACACGCGTTCCCTTTGTTCCGCTGCTTTTATTTTTCTTCGTTACAGAGCTACCTTATTTGCCGGTGATTAAATTTACAAGTGCCAATTACCGTGCTCTCGTGCTGTCGCAATGCATTAACGAGATCTCGTGGCTAGATTTTCAACGGATATACCGTGTTCGCGTTTCACGCGAATTCAACGAATTCGACAAACCTCGTCCATGAAAGATTTTTGTATTTTCGTCAATTTTCTAGTAACAAATTAAATAAACGCTTAATAATTGCTCGATAAAATCCGTTCTGAAATTCCGGTCCAGTAATTCTTCTTTCTGTAGTATATAGATCGCTTGAAGGTCCCCAGCTGGTTATCGTGCTACCAGGAAGAAGTGGGCGGCTGTCCAACCGATACGTATAGTGCATGCACAGTGACGCGTTTGGGGTAGTCTGACCCACCACCCGCCCATTCACTCGTGCCGCTTAATCTCCTTTATTTAAGTTTATTTGACCCAGAAAAATTCTGTTACATATAAATTCGTGTTACTTAATACTTCAACATCCGTGAAAGAATTTTGTAAACCACAATGTGTACAGAAAAGTCTGTGATATACTAGAGTTGAGACGAGGTTAAGGATAGACAGATTAATCCGAAGCCGGTCACCCGAGAGTAATTCGATTGTGTGCCCTTGCCCTTAAAAGCATACGTTAGCTTTCCCTCTTGATTTCAATATTTCAGACACGGTATTTACTCTACCATAGTCTTCGCCAAAGCGTTACATGCTAATCAGTTCGATTCGAATGTTAGTTTACTGTTTACTTAATCAATGTAAACGAGACCTTAAACTGTCAAAGCGGTTAGGCGGGGAGGTTGCATTCTCCTACCCCTAACGCGTTGCGGCTGCAACGACTTTTCAAGGTCTACTGTGGGTTACTACCGTTACTCTAAACTGGCGGTGAACAATAGCGCATGCAAGTTCGAAGTAGGTTACGATTTTCGATTTCCTTCGGGCGATTTTTACAGGACTTTTTTTGGGAAATTTTCGTTAGGGTGCTACGTTAAATCGTAACAGCATCCTGGCGCAGCAAGGAAAGTTTGAAGGGGCTGTGGAAAGAGGATAGAGACTCGGAGCAGAACGCGGTCGTGCGTCTGCGCGTCAGTCGGTCGGTGGGTCGGTCGGTCGGTCGGTCGGTCGTGGTGTATTGATTTTCGCAGGAGCTTGGCTACACACGTATCTCCAGCACGTAAACGCGTATACATGCATCCACGACGACCGACTGGCTGGCAGCTCTTGCCAAATCTCTGCGTAAAATTTCGCAATCGCTCGATTCACGGTCGCGGAGTCTCGATACTCTGTTAGCCCTCGTGCATCCTTGCGAAGTACGTCTTCAATTCCTCTCGTATACTTGCTGGGTAGCTTTCCTAGGTCCAGCAAGTTTACATACTCATGCGATAGTTTTAATTCCATCGTTCGTAGTTTCGAGGCTTAATGAACAGCTAATCGAGCGTCTACCCTTGAATTGTTGCAGAATCGAAGTTCAAGAGGCGTCGAAAAGAGAGCAGTGTCAGCTAAAAGGAGAGTCGAGAAGAGAGGTCGAGGAAGAAAGGTAATCGGGCACCAGACAAGATGCCTGCTCCGACATCAGCTGCGGGTCCGGTGGAGGGTGGTCCACCTCGTACCGAATTGCAGGAATTACAGCTGAAGGCCGATCAAACTACAGATGAGGTACGTGACTACCTCATACCATCCAAAACATCTTACGCTCTCATCCGATCTTTACACCTACAGCAGACTCCGACTCTCACAAGTGACCGACGATTGGACTCCAAGAATCTTGTTCTTCATATTTTGCTTTTCTATGTAGTCCATGTAATCGTCCAGTTACCGGAACTGTTCGGTAACCTAACAGTTTTGGACATGTTTCAAGAGTTATATCCAGGAATTGACTCTATTAAAAAATCTGAAAATGGAGTAGATTCAAGTCATTGTCTATGGATCATAAAATGCATGTAATCTTCCAGTTGAACTGTTAGGTAACCTAACAGTTTGGACATGGCTCAAGAATTATCCAGGAATTGATTCAATTAAAAAATCTGAAAAATGGAGTAGATGCAAGTCATTGTCTATAGATCATAGAATGCATGTAATCGTCCAGTTGAACTGTTAGGTAACCTAACAGTTTTGGACATGACTCAAGAATTATCCAGGAATTGACTCTATTAAAAAATCTGCAAATGGAGTAGATTCAAGTCATTGTCTACAGATCATAGAATGCATATAATCGTCCAGTTAACCTGTTCGGTAACCTAACAGTTCTGGACATGACTCAAGAATTATCCAGGAATTGACTCTATTAAAAAATCTGAAAATGGAGTAGATTCAAGTCATTGTCTATGGATCATAGAATGCATGTAATCTTCCAGTTGAACTGTTAGGTAACTTAACAGTTTTGGACGTGGCTCAAGAATTATCCAGGAATTGACTCAATTAAATATCTGAAAAAATAGATTCAAGTCATTGTCTATAGATCGTAGAATGCAAAGTCAGTGACAGTACTTGACATTTCTTATAATGTTTTATAACAATATTCAGCTTGACGGTATGACAATTTAAACTGCAGAAAGAATACACTTTGATGTCATTTATAGTACGAATAAAATCAGTATTTCAAAGATCATCTTGCGATAAAAATTCATCTCGTAGTTCTGTGATATTCGAAGGATTAACTGTTACTTATTTTGTTGCAGTCTCTGGAGAGTACAAGGCGTATGCTGGCATTATGCGAGGAGGTGAGTTCTACTCGTCCCTATGAAAAAAAAACTGATTTATTCTGTTCTATATTTAATACGCATTTAACCTTCATCCTCGATCATCCTCGGAACTAATCCTTTTGATCCTCGTTACAAATAGCGATTCCCGGTGATCTTGTTCCTACGATGTCTGTCTCATAGAATAGGAGATAATTGTCGCTGATGAATTTCTCGTTGCGTGTTTTTTGATCGCGGCTAAAAAGATATGGGCGTCCTGATCATTGTCCTTGGTAAACTGTGCTATCTAGATGGAGTAATTCCTTCTGAAAAGATCGATAGAAAAAAAAGATGGAAACGCGCTGGAGAGAGGTGGGCAAAATACTATTTCGGTAAAAAGTCCAAAAAAAAAAAAAAAAATACAGGAGAGAAGACGGTGTGTCGATGAATCTGTAAGGAAGGGCAATTTCTTTTGTGCGAATTTCCAACGAGTGAAAACAACGAAGAAGTTTCAATGTGTGTACGAAAAGAAAGGTCAGATTTATGCGGCGTGTTAAAGAATCTTGAAATAGTATTTGACCCAGCTCCGGAGCGCCAGAAGCATCCTTCACTTCCTTCCTGTGTCTCTCGAACGGTATAACGTCGTTCAACGACGGAAGTCAAACGAAATAATAATGGCCGTCCGGGGATATCGTGGTATTGTGTGTTTTTTGCACGATGAGACCAAACGGATCAATTTTCCTCTCGAAGAGAAAAGGGAGGAAAGAAAGTAACGATAAAGAACTATCGCAATCGGTGGCAAATGCAATTATTTTGTACATTACGTTCGTTCCCCGATGGGATCGTTGCGAATGTGTACAACGGAAGAAATTGTAAGACGACGCATCGACGCGGTCCGAGAACGGTAATCCGCGGCATGAATGCACGTCGTAAACCTCGTCTCTTCTTTATTTTCATATTTTTTTATGGAAGGTATTTTATGGACTCAATAAGAAAACAAGGATAATTTTGTTAAAGTGGAAGAGAATAAAACGGTGATTTATTAGGTTGATGCAAAAGAACTTCTTTTAGTGTAAAGTCACTTAACTTTTGAATAATCAACATAAAGTTTTTTATTTATCGGTTAAGTTGTTGCGTATTAAATTTTGAAATGTAAAAAATGTAGCATGACATAAAGTTGTACAACATGTATGACACGTTTTATCGACATTCGTAAAACAGAATTGCTAGAAGTTGAATTTTACAAAGTTTGACACGATTCAACGATACAAAGGTCAGAAGATACTTTTGCATCAATCGTTAACTTAATGTAAGAGGGAGAATATAAAAATAATACGTGCATTCGTGCTCGTTTCTCGTGTACTCTACGTTCTTCAGCTGTCCGCATATTTTCTTCCCATGCATAATTTATTCGTTGTCTATGCTCGTATCTTCGATATATCTATTCTTCGATATATGTATGTACGTCTCTATAAGTGTGTGCGAAATCTTTAACTGTGTATATCCGATGTCTTTATTCTTTATTCCTGTTTAACTGGTTAATTGTCGAAGGAGCGAACGCAATAACCTAAATATTTTCTTTTCACATTTATTTCGATCTACAGAGGTAAAAAATCTGTTACGTCGTAGATATAAATTGTAATCGAAATGAGCCAGGATTCAAAGATTGTTGCATCGCTCCATTCTAATTTCTTTTGCTACTTATCTGTGGCTGCACTAATTAGCACGTGTCGCATTTCGAGCACTGGAGACGACCGACTATTTTAGTGTACTTTATACACGCGGACACCATTGAACGCTGTTTCGTATAGCCCTCTGCTAATCAAAACTTTGGAAGATACCCTCACGTTATTTTTCAATAACCAATGTTAATTTATTACAGTGAGAGACATTGAAAAATTGTGAATTTGAGATACTTGTACTACTTCGAAGTCGAAAATTTGATTATTCTGTGTTTCTAAATTCCTACATTTTCGAATTACCGTGTCAAACAGTGATTTACATAACAGTAATCTCTCGAAGATAACTTTCGTATAATGATCTCGGAAGACAATGAATTTAAACAATTCCAAAGTTTTATTTCCAAAGATTCCAAAGCGGATAAGCAAACAGTGGGTGTACACGAAACTTGTCGATACGTGAAATCGATGCGTAATGGAGACTGAACGAACGAAACCCGGATCGGATAAGGACAGTTGCTAAAAAAAAGAAAATACTGTTAATGCTACCAGTGGTGGAGGATATTTTTTTTTCAGCAACGGTGAATCCCGACAGGGTCTTTGGAAAGGACGCTACTTGGGAAAGAGAATCGCTCTTGATATGATTTCGAAGGAAAGAAGAAAGATCGATGATCACGCGGTACCATTTAATGATCATCTTGTACACGTTCACGGGAGACTGGTGTGCTTCAGCTTTACTTTTTCATGCGTTCTTTGCGTGAAATACGGTCGTAGCGATTATGACAGAGTTAAATAGGCTTTTGTTTCTACTCCTACTTCCTTGTAAATTTTTCCATTATCTCGTGCTACTTCTGAACAAATGACAAACTGCAAATTAATCGAATAAAATACTTGTTCGAATAATCAAAGAATTTATTTAACGCAGTAAAAGCAGTATTGGAAAAATTTACGTACCAGTTTCTGTTATTTCCGCATTCCTCGTTCTTTCTTTTCGTTTTAATTTCTATTGTGTGCTCCACTTATCTATTCGACGATCGGTATTCGAAAACGATGTATTATATTTGCTCTTTCAAATATTCAACGCTATCTCTCCGCTATGTTTCATAACTTCGAGGCAATTTCACAGTAGGAATATTTTGGAATTTACAAGAAGAGATACAATCAGCATGAAAGCGCGATATATGGCAGCTAGAATCTGTATAAATATTCGGAGTAAAAATTGAAACCGATCGTCGATGTATTCGTCTCGATTGCGACACTTATCGAGAAAAGCCTTTTCCCAAAATATTTTCAAGCGACGACCGTTAGAGGCCAACCGAGACAGGTAAATGACAGTAAAGCAGCAATAATAATAATATCCGCGCGAGAAAATCGTTTCCCTGATGACGAGTCGAGGAAACGCGATATTTCAGCATCGGTGGCCGCCAAAAAATTCTGTCGCTGCTACCAGTTGTATCCGTTTGTTGCTGGCTGAACCGGGCATCAAACATTGATATTGTCCGTGTTGCTGGCTGTGTATGTACGTGTATCTTTTCTTCACGTGTGCGGTGTGTGCCCACGTGTGTGTCCGCTTGCTTACACATTCGACAGTTACACTCTTTGGCTTGCTCGCCCGCCTGCCTGCTAGCAAACTTTTTTCCAAAGAAACTTACACTTGATCACTTGCTGTAAGAGACTCAATCGTCCATTTTGTTACGGAGACGATCCTCGTTGTTCTGATTAGGTGTAGATTTTATGAGAGAAGTTTGCTGTCGACACGCTTACAAAGTTCACGAAGGAATCTCGTAATGTGCATCAATTAGTTTTCGATAAATATTTACAAGTTTTTTCGCAGTCGATGAACTCGATGCAATTGCAGTAATACATCAGCATTCTAAGTAGTTTTTTGCGGAAGAAATTTTAATTTGATTTTCGAGTAAATTTAAAAAATTTGCACATTAATTAAAAATTGCAAAGATGAACTCTTCGTGAATTTTGCCGCCTGACTGGCTTGGCTGCCTGGCTGACTCTGTGTGTTTGCCTGTCCTCCAAGAAAAAGAACACTGTATCATTCTCCCTCTTTCGATGCATCGTGCTGTCACTTTTCCTGCTCGAAATCATTATCGATGCTCCGTAATTAATCATGCACAGACATTCACTCACCTACTCACAGCAAACACAACTTGCGTAAAAGAGAGGAAGCTGATCCAATTAGGAAGTCGATCTAACTTCCAGGGACAAGCTGTATCGCTCTTTGCTCACGAGACTTTCTCAAGTGTTCCGTTGATATTTAAATGAGCTTCGTGGAACGTTTAATATTAAATTTCGAAGATTCTTATCTAATCTAGTCCTTTCAACAAAATGAACGTAACGTTGTTAGTAAGATTGTCGAAGAACTGCGAATGTGCAGAAAAATATGTAAATTTTCCTAGACGAATAACTTAAATAATATTTTGAAAAATACTTGAATACAGGTGTAAAAATCTTGGCGATTTATGACGGCACAGCTCATTGAAATATCACAGTCACCCTAGGGGTCTCTTTGAAGGACTCTTTGTCTGCCAACGAGTCGCCTATCTCCATATATCATCCTTCCTCCTCGTTTTGTTTGCTTTCCGCGGATTCGTCTTAATCTCTTGCCAATCATTCTAGTTTTTGTTCGTCTGTCTGTTTGTCTGTCTACCTATCGTTTGTTTCGCGAAGAGAGGGTGGCGTTCACCTGTACACGTATCACTCACCGCCACCACCACCACCACCACCACCATACGTCCGATTAAACCACTCTCGTTTTACTCTTTGTGTGCACGGTGTTTGACAAAGAGTATTTACCTGAGAATACTCGACACAGTGACTTTGGCAATGTCACGTATAAATATTCCGGTAAATACTCCGAGAAACTACATACCACCACCTAGACAGATGGCTCACCCCCTGTCGTCACGATTTCTTTCTCTACGGGTACTTCATGCACATTTTCCTATGCGGACGAATGCGCACGCTTCTCTTTCTAGCTGAACGAGAAAAGGAGCAAATTGGTTTGTTGTATTTTCTTTTCTTTCACTTCCCGGTGAGCATGAGAGAGCTACGGAAGCTCAACCCTGACTTAGCCAAATATAAACGAGACTGCTTGCAAAAATTATGACTTTAGAGTCTGAGGATGTTCCGATACTTTCGATACAGCTTAAAGTCGATTTTGCTATTTTTACTATTTGAAGGTATTCGTGTCGAGAAATGCTGTTCCATATCTTTTAAGACTGATACACTCGAGAGTCGATTTGTTAGACTAACGAGAGTTAGTTGCATTCCATGAAAGTTGGAAAGTTTCGTTTATATTTGGTGAGTCAGAATTAGTTGCGAAAGTACGAATTTCCTTGCAGTCTCGAACAGTTTCGACCTTCCATTAATTCCTTTGAAAATTTTCTCTTTTCTCGTCTCCCGTTCGTTCACCTGGATCACGAGGAACAACTGTGCAGAGGTCGTGGAGATCTCCGGCACTCGGTCGCTTCGAATTGCAAGGGAAAAGTAAAAGAAAATTGAAGAAAGATAAGTATCGTTTTGTTGAAAGAACGATTAACAAAGCTCGCTATTCTTCCTCACGGTTGACTCGGTCGAAAAGCCGTCAGCTCCTTTTCTTTGCTCTTCTTTATCTCTGTCATTCGCCGCTCTCTTCATGCTCTCCTTTCCTCTGTTCCCGTTCGTCTACTTCTGTGTGCGTGTGTTCTACTTTGCATTTATCCAGGTAATTCTCTCGTCCGTTTGAGTCCCGAGATTTCGCTTGCGAGTGCTCGCTACCGGGTTAAAAGAGGCAAAAGTTGTGGACGGACCCGTGTCTCGCGACTCAAAACGACCGAGACCTTTCGTTTCCGTTTTTTTGTCTTGCGCATATATACGGTTTATTCTTTTAACGATATATTGACTATTATGTGTATCTGAAACTGTATTCTGTGTTTTCTCTTCTCTTTGTTTCTTTCCTTTCGTTCTCGAAAATTTTCCGATTCCGACATTCTTCGAGTAGTATTCTTTCTATCACTCTTTCTCTTTTCTTTCTTTCTACGCTCTTTTTTCAAATCGTTCGATGCCGCTCCGTCGCCAAGATATCCTTCGCGTTCGAGAGAACCGAAAGCCTGTCAGCGACGGCAGAGTAACGAACGAACTTTTCCTCCCAATTGAAATATTAAAACAGCGGTTTTGTGTTGCTTTTCACGGAACAGAGTAAAAAAGAGTACGTACTATAATAAAAAATAGAGAAAAAAAAGTAATAAAATAGAGAGAAAAGAATCGATAGAATATATATCTGTGTGCGAGCCTTCACGCTTGTAAACGAAATCTCGATTAGCCAGAAGGAAGATCTAACAAACGATAAAAAAAGTAAATAAATAAACCTACAACTACGGCGACGACAGTTACAGAGCAACAGGAACAACAACTACAACTACAACTACAACAACAACAACATCGTCATGATCGATAACAACATCAAGAACAACAACAGCAACAACAAGCGACAAGCCTTATAAATAGAGATCGAGAAATATACTCATTCGAACCGAGGCTATTATAAAATAATAATAACGTGTCTCAAAATCCGTATACGTTTCGTTGCTTGTCTACCTGTCTGCCCACCTGTCTCTGTATCATTGGCAGGATCTATATATATGTTTATAGATAATTAATAGAATTCGTGATGCGTCCAAATGGCAAGAAATTAAAGACAGCGTCGCATCCTTGAGTCCATCGATTAAAAAAGAAACCAAAAACAAAAAAAAAAACGATCAAAAGATTAACGCGTACAAAACAAAGCCCAGAGACCCGGTCAAGATAATTATTATTATCTTGCTTTTTGCGCAGAGATTATACCCTAACTCTATAAGCTTGCTTTCGCCCACTTCTCTCCATCGACTTCCGTTACACCCTCCGTTCTCTTACCTAACGTAATACTATATACTACTACTAATATACTACTAATATTACTAAATACTAACTACTGAAAAAAAAGAAAAGAAAAAAATGATACAACTCTCTAACACTGGTGGTGGTTGTCTGTGTTGTGCTGCCTCTGTCTGTCGTAGAGCAAGGAGGCTGGCATCCGTACTCTGGTTGCACTCGACGACCAGGGAGGTGAGTGAATCGCTTTTTAGAAATATAAGTAAACAACAGGAAAAGGTATTCCCTTACCTTTTTGTTTTCCTCCTTTCACACGTACACGAACACACAGTAACACACGGTAACACTTGTGTCGTGCCACACCCTGAGCACCAACGAGCTTCTTTCCTTTCTCCTTTTCAAACGGATCTTCGAGATTTTTCATCTTTTTAGGAAGGCTATTTTTTGCGAGTCGTTCGATCGTTTCGTGGTAATGGAACGATCTGTCTTCGTACGATAGAAACAGTTTCTTTCTTCGAGATCTAACTTCGAGGATCACCCGAGCGTTTCAGACAATGTCGCAACGTTCGTTCCAACTAATGTATTACGTTTCCCCTAATACTAACGCGTGATTTACCCTTGTACTTTACGAGGAAAAATATTAGGTCAGTCCTGTCCAAAGTTGTCTCCTGAGAGACAAATTACATCCCCTTATTATGCGCCGTTACCATGGGTATGAAACGATAGCCGGTTATGAAAGCACGCATTGTGTGACCACGCGTTGTATAATACGACGAAGAACACAAAAAGATGATCATAAAGAAAATGTACCCTTATTCTGGACAGGTCTGCCCTATCCGCTTTCCAAAGACTTACATTCGAGTATACATTAGTTTAACTTTTGAACGCTCGCGTGATCCGAGCCTTATACTTAATCGTAACGTAGCTACTTATGGGTCCATTTCCTCAATGCAGGAAACAACCTATGGTTACTACTTATAGTCTGTACTCTACACCGACTTACTTCTTCCACATAGGAAGTTATCGGTTTATGTTACGATTAAGTACAATCTTAATCCGAATATGGCAGGGATACAAACGTTCATTTATTGGGCCCAGTTTCCTCTTTCGCAAACTAGAAACGAATAATGAAAACGAAGATAAATTCGTACTGCCATTCGTTCAAATGACTTTCTTTTTTTAATCGAATAACGTGGTCGAGAATTTTTTTTTATTCACCGTGTTCTTTCAACTCGAAAGAAAATCGATAGACAGTTCGCCACGGTCGCTTATCTCGAGAACACTCTGGCGCGACCTCCTGACCTTTTTCACGAAACAGAGAGAGACTCGGGTTGCACGATTTCCTTTCCTTTTCCAATATAGACGATCGTTTTTGGATTTTCACCGATGTTCGCGACGCTTTTGCGTGGAGTTTCACGGGTTAAGCGAGTCAGGAGGCGCAAATACGCCGTCACAATGTACAGGACGTCTCAAAAGAGAAGTACACCTCGTGAACTAAAAATAAAGTGGCAATTAAGTTGAAGAAGATTTTCATCGCTGTGCAGTCTATAATAGTTTTGAATATAAAAGTAATAAAATTCAAGACAACTCATTTGCTTTTTTTGATCTTGAATCAGTTACAGACCGCAAAGCGTGAATGAAACTGAATGTTGCCACGAATTTGAAAAGTTGCGAGGTGTGTTGAGACAACCTGTATATTTACCTTTCTTTCCTCTACAGTTTTTTGCCCTTTCTGTTTTCCATCCATCGCGTTGATTCATTACGGGTCGTCGGAAGGCGTTCTTTTAATAGAACTTTCTATGTACCGTAAAGGAACGCCCTCGATCGTATTTCGATCGATGTTGCTGTAGGTTGCGCGGTTTCCCTGTTTTCTCGAGCTTCGATTCGGAACATGGATGCTCTGGGACTAACGCAGACGGGTGCGGAGTTGACCGATGCATCTTTAATAATTCTGAAATGCGAAACGAAGGTGCAAACTCTGCACCCGCTTGCCAGGGTTGATCGGTTTTCTTTTTTTTCACGGCCGTTTGACTACACTGCCACGAAATTTGTAGAATCGTACACGCAACTCCCTGCTCGATGAAGTTTTTGAAAAAAGTGTAGCAGTAGATTCGCTTTTTTGAGAACCGGTTAGATTACGTGCAATATTACAGCGGAAGTATCAAAGAGACGCTTCGAAAATTGCGGTTGACGAAGAAAAGCGACAGCCAACTACCACTGTACAGATACTACAATTACTACTACTTACTACTACTACTACTACTACTACTACTACTAGTACTATTACTACTGTTGATACTTTACTGTCGTTTTTACGATTACTAACAAACTACACCACTAACACTAGCTAATGATTAACATTTGATCTTAACTTTGTGTCTTGTGCAAAAGTATTTTTTGTTTTCAAAGAAATCATTAATTTTCCTAAAACTGTTGCACAAGATCACGAACGACACTGCTATTTACTAAAAATATACGACTAAACACACTATCACAAAACGTCACTCGCTGATGCTGCTATTTGCTGCTGCTATTGCCAGTACACGAAATACGAGAAAAGGTCGGAAATGCTATCGAATCGAATTTGTACAGAGCATCATACGCGAATGAAATCGACTCGTAAAATGTCCTGTTTGATTTCTTCGTCCCTTTTATGTTCCTCCGCGTCTCCTTCGTCCTTTTCATGTCTTTTCTTCTTCTCCTTTACTTCGTGCTTTCTCTTTTCTCACCCTATCTCTCTCTATCGTCTATTTATCTATCTCTCTATCTCTCTTCCCTGTTTCTCGAATAACCTATTCTTTACATATAACACAGCAATTTAAAAAGTACTCGATGCGTAGACGTGTATCTCGTGTGTATATGTATGCATCTCGACTAGACGCATACGTCTGTATATTTTGTCAGTCTCTCTCTTTCTTACTTCTCACAATTACACGCGTTCTTCTTTGGATTGTGTACTTTGTTCAATTTTTTTTTGTAATTTTATTTGTTATTTGGTAGCCAAACACACGAAGCTTTTAGCTGTGTCGCTTTCAGTCAACGTGTAATTACGTACATATTTATATACATGTATATATCTATCCATATACGAATATATACATATATTATTATTATTACTATTAAATAGATAGATAGCGTTTATATATGTATATATATGTGCGAGAGTTGTCGCGTGTGTATACGTATATAAACTTTGTATACATTAGTGTAACTACCTTAACCAAATACCTGATAACTCGTAATCGTCTTTAGAGGTAGATGTTTGTTTCTTTTTATTCTTTCTCTCTATCGTAACTTTCGTTTCCTTATGTAGATATGCATATACGTGTGTGTACAGGATGTGTTCGATGGAAACACCGTGAACACAAATACTTCATATTCGAAGAAATAAAAGGATTTCTGACTATTCGTTTCGAAATTTACAACAGTGGGATTTCGTTATTTAGTTGTAATCCAGCGAAGCCAACGCCCACTTTAACGCCTTCTAGATGGGCTGCACCGCCTACGTTAAGCTTTCGTTTAATCTGTTATATTTCTATCGATCTATTTCGACTTGTCGCCCCGGTATTACCCTCGGTAAAGCGCAGATGTCCTTTCGTTTCTTTCTCTACGAAGAATTTTCAATTTTCACGATGTCTCTCGACACCTTGTATACATATATATGTATATACACGTCTCTGTATGTATGTACATACATATACATATTTCTCTGCCTCCTTCGGTTTATAATCCTTCTGCATCGAACTTGTTTGTCGACCGTCGTCTTACCAAGTAGGTATTATTGCCCTCCGCTTGTTATCTTATAAATTAATTGACACCGTCGTCTACGTATGCGATAGTGCGATTAGTCGAATACCATTCGAATCAGACAGTAGTGCTTTTGGTTTTTGACAGAGAAAGCAACGACGAGAGAGAAAGTTAAGCGGCCCAAAGTATAATCGCTAACCTTTATTTACTTTTTTGTACTTTGTTCGCTCCGGCGCGTACAATCGCGTACAACGATGCCTTTATAATATCTTTACTTCGGAAAGGTTTTATTCTCGTCCCGTAACCGCTCTGTACTAATAGGTACAGAGAAAGGCTGGAGAGGCGTGTCAAAGGGCAGAACCTTCTTCTGGTGCACTGTGGGCAGGTTGGAAAAATATGTTAATTGCTATATAAGTGGGAGAAGGTCCCATAGTCACGCTTTGGCTGGACTAAGGTCTCCTTACGTTGCTTCCATTGGTCAAGTAGGAAGGTGGGAATATTTTAACTAACCTATCCAGCCCTAAACGTCCGAGAGAGTGAAAGAAGTCCTCACAGCCTTCTCGAATGACAAAAGCATCGTTGCACGCGACTGTACACGCGTCGTGAGTTTCGATCCTCGAATGCGTGAACTACGTTCTCGTCTCCCCTGATGCTGTGGAAATTCGGTATCGTTATTTGCGGAGTCATATCACTTTAGTCAGTGGCGATGCGCATGGTGTAAGCAGACTTTACGTCGATGTCGCCGTGTGGACATGTTGAAACATTGTAATATTTTAGCCTAGCGACATGCTCCAGTTTTTGTTTCGCTCTAGAGCTTCGATTTTCATCGTCATTTTTCTCATCGTTCTTTTTATCGTCATCTTTTCTCCTTTATCTTTTCGCTGTTTTCTTTTTTATGTCTTTCTTTCTTCTGGTTTATCCATACAGTTCGAGGTGTTCGTTCGTGTTCCTTGAGGAAAATGTTAACGTTATTAGTCTTGACGAACGCACACCTTGAACAGAATTCGTTTCTTTCGTAGATTAATATGGAGTTTTTATTTTTATTACGACCCTGCACGTTTTGTCACATGAGTCGGATTGAAATATCAAAAGTTGAACGATTTTTATTTGATACGCTAGTGGAGTATCTTTAGACGATATCTTTGTGGCAAGGCGTGCACGGGGTTTGCTTGTTTGTCTCTGACTTAATTTCGCAGTTGTTCACGCGCATCACTGAACGATCTTTCATTTCCGTTAACGTGTGGGCCCTTCGACCCTGTCGTAGAGCGAGGAGGTCGCAGCGAACACTCTGACGATGTTAGACCATCAAGGCGGTAAGCAGTTCCCTCAGCAATAAGCAAAACAACAATCAACAAATCAAAGAAACGAATTTCGAAGATCCTCTTCTAGGGAAATAAATTAATAAAAA
Source organism: Megachile leachella (assembly GCA_963576845.1). NCBI lineage: Eukaryota > Metazoa > Arthropoda > Insecta > Hymenoptera > Megachilidae > Megachile > Megachile leachella. The sequence continues at coordinate 11,408,131 of OY756259.1, forward strand.
GAAAGGCGAGAGCAAAGTGATAAGAAATATGATGCAAACAGACATGTTAGGCTATGGAACCTCATCACGTTCAACGTGCTAGCTTTTCGGAGAAACGCGCGACATTTTTAACTCACGAATAACGGACTCCAGGTACATTTGGGCTTACAGATATTTTCATTCTTCCGTCTTACTCAAAATTGTCTTTTATCTGTTTGATATTTGTTTTAGAAACATCGCATTTTAAAAACCTTGTTAAAACTTCGTATCCCTGAAAGTCCGAAGGTTGACTACGTTAAACTTTCAATTATATGTACAAACGTATAAAGTGTTTAGCATCGATTACACTGATAAATGTCGACAAAAGTTTGCAACTTTTTAGGTCAGGTTCGAATGAATCCAGGAGTCCGTTCAGGGGTTAATGTGGGAGCACGTTCCGTGTCGAACGGTTCGATTTAACTTCGCAGAATGGATGAAAAACATAAAGAACTGTATGAAAATCCTTGTGAGCTAGGTGTTGAATTTCGTATCGCATGGAACGTGTTCGCTGACGAATAATTTATTAAAGAAAAGTGAACAAACGAAGTAACATACCATCGATTTTTGTTCCATCTCGCGTTCTATTTGCTTCGTTTCGCTTCGCGAGATCGGCCAATCGATGACAACTTCGCTAATCAACACCACGTTTACATATACGATTATATATATATGTGTATATATTTCAATGATAAAATGAACGCGCGTAACTCTGGTTCTGATCTCTTTTTTCTGTCCTTTAGCTAAAAACAACCTTCTAATTCTGTAATCTTACAGCGCCACGGTACTCTGAGTGCCTACACTGGAAACGAAGCGTGTCTTTTTTTCTTCCTTTAATCTGCTTCTGCCTTTTGTCTTTTCCTATTTAACCATTCGACTTTTCGCATATATCATCTGACTCGATTCATCGGTTTGTCCATCGTTCTCCCATCATCCGTTCATCCTCCTCGTTCGTTCAGTAGACTCGACGAAACTCTTCGACCCTTGAATATCCCATGATGTATAATGATATTGTAGAACGAGTTAACCACATATTAGTAATGCTGTATTTTTAACTGCCTAATCTTTTGCTTATGGAAATTTCACAGATCGACGTGCTAATTATATTTCCCGTATCCTCATGCGTTCTTCGACAAGCGTTGGATTTACCAACCTTCTCAGCGACCAGGCTAAGTTCTTACTCTCCTTTCTTTTTCCGTTCTTAACATAGCATAGGGGAGCCATCTCTTCAAATTCTAGCGAAATATTCGACCGAAACAAAAGAACACTTTCCTTCGAGTCACAGCCCCGATATTGCATTTTCGAACTTAGTATCTTTCCATAAATTCGCAGTTGGTAAATCCAACTCTTCTTCTTTATCGTTCACGTCATCCTGGTCCTCCAGCAGAGCCTGACCCGCAGTAGAATTAAAAACTAATCAGGATAACGATATCGTGGTACGCGCCCTCTCGCTCCTTCCGTAATCTCTGGAGAATTTCGAGTAGAATCAGACTTTCTTCGAGAAGAGGCAACACTATAGAGTTCGTTAACCCATCGTAGTTAAGTCTGATTCTTCGGTGGTTATCCGAAAAGGTTTCTTGACCCGTTGCTAGACGGGAAGAGACGCTAGAAAAAATATAGGAAGAAGTTTGCGGAGCGAAGCGAGGGAGCGTATCGACGGTGCTTCCTGTTCCTTCACGTTTAACACGCCGCTGATTGGTCGGTTGCCTGTTTAGAGCCACGAGGTCGGGATGAAAACCCTCGTAATGCTGGACGAGCAAGGCGGTAAGCCATTTCAAAATCTAGACATACAAACATTAAACTTTAAAACGTCTCTTACAATAATTAATATATCTGGTCTTGACCGACACAAAAGCAACGACCGACGATTATTATGTATTTTTATATTCTTCACCCTGATCTATACAGGATGTGACCGACATGTTGGTACATTTACGCAAGTAATTCGTTGTACAAAATGAACTGAAAGTCCAGCTTTTCTTTGTGTCGCCAAACGGTTGGTACAATAGTGGTGACTTCCTTTTCTTATCGCTGGTTCTTCGTACTCTATCGATGTCGTCTAAAGAAAACTTTCGATATCGTACCAACTATTTGACGCTGGATAGCTTTGTTCGAAGAGTCTCGAAAAATCTGTGCAGCTGTAATTGGAAAGTTCAGACTATATTTTAATTAATATCTCAAATTATATTTCGTATCGGAAAGTTTCTATAGCGAAACACGATGATTTTACGAGAAGAAAGAAAACGTTTCGTTCATTTTTCCACGAGGAATTACTTTGATGTTCGACTGAGCCACCATAGCAGCCACACCCCGTATATTTGTTGAACATAGATATACCGCACACGACACTAATTGCGTGTAATATCGTCCAGACACTGTTTGCAATACCTTGTGTACATCGTTTTTTAATTTCGAGTCAGACGGTTGCTCTCTAACCCAAGCACCGAGAAGGACTTCGTTCTACCGACATTTCACTCCTCCCTTCAGCATTCGGATCGTTTACGTTCGATGATCATCTTACTTTACTTTCACCTTTGTTCTTTCTGTTCCCTTTGTTTCCTCGATCCGTGTCACTTTGACCATTTTCCCGTTGCATTCGAACTTGGAGTTTTCTTCGCTCTTCTGTTTGATCATCGATTTTTCGCTCTGCACTCTTCTTCCTTCTCCCTTCGCTTCTCCTCTGCTTCTTTCTTTTTCTCTAGCCTCTATTTTTCTACTTCTCTGTGCGTCCTGTCGTTCTCCGTCAGCTTCTTCCTCCGATTCTTACTCCGCTTCCTACCGTGAACGTAAATCTCACGAAGGCGAACGAACAAAATAAAAATATCAAAGAAAGAGTGAAATACAACAGATAAAACTATACAAAACAAGTATACAAAACAGAGAGAACAATAAATATATATATATACAGAGAATACAGATGTATCGGGTCGCACGACACGCGCGCACCACGTTTAAACGCCTCCCTTCGTTACTTCCGGCACACGGTGTAAGTCAATAACAATCTACTGTGTATTATGTTGATCGGCACATTTTTGCATCAGCGCGATACTCTACGTAAATATAATATATACTTGATTCAATTCGTACCCAGTACCCTTAGACTCTCCACCGTACACCCCAGTACATACAGAGTTACTCACCCGATCTTAGGAACCCTTAGTAGGGAGACTTTTTTGCTTAGCTGTTGCACTTTCGTTGCACTCGTTCCTTTTTTTTACACCTTCAGGATGCAGCCGAGAGAAAATCCAATTTTTTAACCTTTTCGACTTTAAACTTCCTTGGCCAGATCTGTGACTCCCACATTAAAGGAGCTACTGAATTGATACATAATACTCTTTGGAATATGTCGAATTGGAACTGAGACTTTAATTGCTTATACTTGGGGAGATATACAAGAGATTGCCAAGGGTGACTGTTCTTAGAAGAATATATTTAACTAGCAGTGAATATATTCTTAGATATATTCTTAGAATAATATATTATATATAACTAATAGTTATATCATACATAACTAGTAGTGAAAGGGTTGAACTAACAGTTTCATTCTGCAGGCAAATTACGAATTAAAGATCAAACAAAATGGCGTTTCTCTCGACAAGTCCTCGTAGAGTATAAACCCCTGTTCGCCGTTCAGGATCGCGGAGCAGAATTTTTCGAGAAACGAAATGTAATATTTGATTCGGAGAGTTCCTCGATCCAAAAATGGCGAACTTCAATTTTTAAAAAGAAGTATACGTTGTCTCGAAAGAGAATGGGACAGTGTTTCTTTTGATTTTCCCTCCCTCGATAAAGGTAAAGTTTTATGTTACACCGAGCAACGTAGAAAGTAATTCGTGGATTTTATTTTCGGCTGTCTGTTCTCTTTCGAGACGCAGCGGGGAATTAAGTGGAAGGGTATTAACGTTATCTTCTCGATGAAACAGAACAACTGGACAGAATCGAGGAGGGTATGGACCAGATCAACGCCGACATGCGCGAGGCCGAGAAAAATCTCACTGGAATGGAAAAATGCTGCGGTCTCTGCGTTCTTCCATGCAACAAGTAGGACTGTCCCTGATCGCTTTACCCTTTGCATTGTCTCGAACCAAAGCTTTTGTTTTACAGAGCACTCTTTAAGCCAACAATTCTATCGGCGACTTTAATGTTTCTCTTTGAATCTCCGTACGCGGTAGACTCTCGTGGTCGCCATGGACCTCCAAAAAATTCTCCAAGAGATCTCCTATCACAGGAGATATCAAGATCAAGTATAACGTTTTCTCCATCATGCATAAAATTATCGGTATGAGAGTCTACCGCGTTCGATTAATTAATCAAATTTTTCTATTCGTATTAACCCGTTCGGTGTTCCTTTAAAGCGGTTAACCCGTTCCCTTAATATATTCGGTGTAGCGTTGCTGATGAACGTTGCTTTTCGCAGGAGTGCAAGCTTCAAGGAAGACGAAGGGACCTGGAAGGGCAACGATGACGGTAAGGTGGTTAACAACCAGCCTCAACGGGTGATGGACGATCGCAACGGACTCGGCCCTCAGGGCGGCTATATCGCCAAGATCACGAACGACGCTCGTGAAACGGAGATGGAGGAGAACATGGGACAGGTGAACACGATGATCGGTAATCTGAGAAACATGGCGATTGACATGGGCAGCGAATTGGAAAATCAAAACCGGCAGATTGACAGGATCAATCGCAAGGTGAGGAAACGTATTCCAACCCGACGAGTCGGAAACAAGCTCGGAGATGTCGTCGAGTTGCGGATATATTCGGGGCTTGCTCTTTCTGTTTTTTGAATGTAACTTCAGTTTAACCTCTTGCACTATTTTCATGAATCTGACGCACTCGTGATTGATTTTACTCAAATTTTTAGTACGCTTATATTTGGAGTTCAGTTATAATTTGCATATAATATATATTTATATGTTATTGTATGATAAATATATAACATATAAATGTATGTTATTGTCTGATAAATATATAACATATAAATGTATGTTATTGTATAACAAATATATAACATATAAATGTGTGTTATTGTCTGATAAATATATAACATATAAATGTTTGTTATTGTATAACAAATATATAACATATAAATATATGTTATTGTACATAAATGTATATCATATATGTTATTATAATTGAATAATAACATATTGAAATAACATTTCAATGTTTTTGTCTAAACCCTTTGCAATCGAGAGGTGACTCACAGCCGCCATTTTGTTTCACACTAAACCTACCTGCATATAATGCATACTTAATTTGAAATTAAAAATGAAGTTAAAAAATAAATAACCAAACGATAAAACATAAATTAGTACACACATTTATTGTATCTCGATGAACCAATTCTGACTTCATAAAATATATTTTAATAAAATGTGTATTTTATAATAAGAAACTTGTGGAGCGGTCATTTGATAGTTCAGGGTTAATATAATAATTGAAACAAGCATTTTTTAATTGATTCTTTAATACGACACGTGTGATGTGTAAACATAGTGAAACAAAGAATAATGGAAAAATAATCTGAAAAGAATTTATTTAACTTTTTAACTAATTTTTAAAGTTGCTGTTTAAACAGTGAATCCTTGAGAGCAAAGGGTTAGTCCTTGAGAGACGCCTCTGAGGCGCCATTCGATTTAATACAATAATTTGAAATTTTAATTTGAAGCATTATTTAATTCATTTTATAATAGTATGTGATGTAAACCTAGTGAAACAATAGAAATTATTAGTAGAGGAATAATAATCTCAGAAGAACTCGTTTAACATTTTAAAGTTGCTGTTTGTAAACAGTTACCTTCGAGTGCAAAGGGTTAAATTATAGCTTAATTACGCAGTAATATTATAGTTTAATAACTTATTTGTCTAACCTAACAAATAAGTCATAGCAAAGGGGTAAAAACGACTTAACCCTCGAGATTTAGTCATGGAAAGAGCAAGCTCCGTCTCTCGAGGCCGTTGAAAACGATGATTACGATACGTACGATTAGCTCCGCTATATTTTTTCTCTCCACGGAGCATGCGTGGATTTTTTGACTCACGATGCACGCGCTCAGAGCGATGCACAACACGTTCGTCGTCGCTTTCGCTTTCTTACATGCCTCTCTTACATTCCGTCGTTCCCTCGGGTCACTCCCGCCTCAATCCCCTTTCGTTCCCTAACTCTTCGAATCTAACGCGAATCTATCGCACGGTGGATCCAAAGAGACTTCCAAGAATAAGAAACCAAGCGTTTGCATCAAATTATCCTAGAAAAGCTGGCCGTCGACGATGGGCAACGTGTCGTACGAGTACCGTTCCTTAAACCCTTGTCTCTCCTCGTCCCATGAACTTGGAAGATTTCGGATCTCCTCCGAGAGGAGCATACCTTCTCTGTACTTCTTATATATACACACGTTATTTTTGTATTGGCACGGAAATTCTATTTGCGAGGACGAAACGATCGTCTCGCGATGCTGTCAATCACAAACGATGTTCCTGTCGGATAAAGGTGGACGATTGTTTCGTTTTCGCTTTGGCATGCGTACGCACGTGCACCGCACGACTAGCCACCCCTATGTACGGTAAGACCTGTCTAAATCGAGCATTTCTGTATGTCACAGAACCTGTCACGTTTCTTTTTCAGTTTCTGTAACAGGACAAGCAAATACTTCAATTTCTCGTGGACTGTGCACACGATGAAAGAGTATTTGAGATAATTTAGGTAGAAGACAAAGTTCGCGGTAATTCGAGGTTGAAGTATCTTGTCCTGTATATATTGCATCCTTGCCGGGTTAGAGTGTTGAAAATTGAAAGATGTCGAAGAAACGTACGGACAGATTTTACTGTACTCCTTTCTTTCTCGCACACCCGCGTTCCTCTTTTGATCACTTCCGTTCCTCGATCACTAACGAACGAAAAAAGAGAAAAAGATCCACACGCTTTGTTAGCCCTCCCTGTTTTTCTGTCTTTTACACTCTTTGTTGTATTTTCTTTCTCTGTTTCTTCTCTTGCCTTTCGTTTGATCGAAGATATTCACTTTCTATGCCACCTGTGACCAAAATCCAAACTATGATAAATCCGCAGGGCGAGTCGAACGAAACGAGGATAGCCGTGGCGAATCAGCGTGCGCACGCCCTGCTCAAGTAAAATGCGTCTCTCTGCCCACGTACCCGTCTCCTCCGAGCCCCAAATAGTCAAACAAAACTAAACAAGTATATATATACATGTACACGTATATATATATCAACTCCAAATATTGTACGCTCACACGCCCACGACCCCTTCTTCTGCCTTCTCGTCGTCGGTCGGACACCGTCAACCCGTCAACCCAACTCTCGTGTCTCCAACTCGATCCACCTGTTTGCGCTACAACGATTATCGCCGAACCTTCCGGTTAATTACGTCGACTCGCGTTACGATCTTAGCTCGTTTCTTAGCGTCTCATACGTTTAATTAGTGCTGTATGTCCCCTCTGTGTAACCGCGTCTTTGTTTTTCATCGGTTCACGATATGTTTCGCGACGATATCTCGTACATTTGGAATCGGGATTTCCGTTTCGACTATTTGTCTTGCTTCCGAGGGTACGCTTCCGATTCCGAGTGTACATGTCTATACGCACACGACTGTCGGATATAGGGACGTCTCGTCGTCGTCTTCGTTGTTGCTACCAGGATTAAAGTTTTCAATTTTGAAGACAGTAGATTTGAGAAACAAGGGTGGCGGGAGTTCCCTGCATTCTCCTTTCCCGATGTCAGAAACGAGTCCTGTCCTTTAGCATCACCTTGAGTCTGCATTCGAAAAAGAAGAGGGTCTTTCCTCGTAGAGTAAGGTTGCTCAAGCCCCTAAGAAAAAACAAGTATTTAGCAAATATGTAAAAACTATATTTGCTATTCGATTCTAGTGTAAATATTGAATCTGAACAATCTTTGTGTTATGTAGTAGCCATAACATTTGAAATATACAGTCAAGGACAAAAATAAGTAGACAGTCACTCGAAATAGGAAAAGATTAATCGAATTAACATAACTGTTATGAACTTCAATTTTATATATTATATGTTCTTATAGTATGTACATTATTCAGTGAATAATTGACATTCATATTTGCATCTTTCTGTAAACACAGCGTAGTTAATGAAATTAATGAAAAATGCAAATATCAACATCAATTATTCATTAAATAATGTATATACCACGAGGATATATAATAAATAAAATTGAAGTCCATAACAGTTATGTTAATTCGATTAAACTTCATCTTATTTCGAGTAACTGTCCACTTATTTTTGTCCCCGACTGTAGAACAGTACGACTTACGCAACCTTACCTAACCGAGAAAAATCATGTTCCTTCCACGGTGGATCGGTAGACAACGAGGACGAACGACGAGGTGAAAGAGCGCGGATAATGAAAGTTAACGCGACAGGTCTACGATATGATCTTTGATTACACACGCCTGAGTTTGGGTTACGATCTTTCGTTTGTTTGTTTTTTTGGCACGCAGGGCGAATCGAACGAGACGAGGATAAAGGTGGCCAACGAGCGAGCCCATCAGCTACTCAAGTAAGGCCACTCTCGACCACCTGCACCCCGTCGGCCACCAACAGCACCAATACAACCATCACTACTATTCACCATCACTATCACTACCTACAGTTACAACAACAACAACTACAACTACAATAGCAACAGCCAAGTGTCTACAATAAAACCAACACTTACACACTCTCAATTTACTTACTCGTGCTCATTGTACTTTACGTGATTTTTTCCGATTCTTTTAATTTTCAAGTAAGACTTAATTTATACATCGAATCACACGGTAGAATTCCTAGCAGAGAGTTTATAAAATTAGATTCGTTGAGACGGATAGAGAAGATTCTTAGCGTACGTTCAGTTCCGTCCCTGTTTCGATCTTTGGTTTGTCCTTTTAATTAGTTGCTTTTCTTCTAGCGAATGTTCTAGCGAGATCGGCAATTTTTGTCCGATATTGTACGTTGAGATCTCGATGATCGCATTGTTGAATAGTTTATTCGCGGTTAGTCGTATTAGATTGTTGCTCGAAAGAGAAAGCACGTTAGATTCTAAGAGATCGATCAAATGTACCACTTTGTGCTTGTGCCTTTTGTTTTCGAGGAACGTCAGAAGTAAATTCTATTTGAATACATACTGTTCGTGCGTTCTTCCGTTTAACACCATCCAAATAAGATAACTTAGATTCTCACACGATACACGGCTTCTTTCGTTTACGTTCGTTTCACGATTTTACATCCATTCCCTTGGGCGGTTCTTCGACGAATTCCCACGAACGTATATATACGAAAATACCGTCTTTAATCCTTAAAGGGGCAAATTCTCTCCGTAGACGTAGAAGTTTAAAACAGGAGCGACAAAAAAGCACCCGATATCGGTTCGTTGTTAACACGTTCTGTGCCATATAAATAGATATATGGGTTCAATAGAATGTTACATTTTCATCGGCTACCAAGGGTGGAAAATGCTTTGGGTCGGGGAGTGCGTCACGATCACGGGAAAATATCGACGGTGTAAAATCACTGGATTCAGAAAATTGTAATTATGCTTTGTTTCCTTTCTCGATTTTTACCTTATACTTAGTTTCTAATCATTTTCTGTGACTATCGATCCTATATAGCACAGAACGTAGGAAAAGGAAAGACAAATAAAATACGAGTAAAAAACAGAATTTCTCGTTTCGATTGCACGTTTATCCAAATTCTTCCACTATCGTGATAGCGTTCACGCTTTTAACCCTTTGCTAATTGTCTTGAGAGTTCCAACGTTCAGTTAAATCTCGCAGTAAAGGGTTAAAAGTGTGCGCCTGTTTAAGGGTTAAAGATTAGCCGCAGATTATCGATAAAAGCATATTACGAAGGAAGGAGACAACGTCAGTTGTCGACGGGTAGCACACACACACGCTGTAATTCTCTGGATCGTTACATCTATACACTCGTTCACGTACAGCGGTTGGATAAGATAATGGAGCGTTTAATAAAAACATATTCTTGGATTTCGACCAGATCATACTTGACAAGAATTTACTTATTTGTTATAAACCTTGTAAATTAAAGAGACTTGAATAGTTCTCGATCTAAAGCAGAAGTGAACGCAAACTCGCATGTATACGTAGCTCGTGTCAACCTTGTTTTCAGGCTCGCGTTCGATCAGTGTAGCGAAACAACGTAGATACGGTGTAGATGAGACATTGCAGAACGGTGTAGACGATTGTGTAATTGGAACAGCGTAGAATGTATTCGAATAGGGATGGTGTTCGAATACAAATGGGACGGTATAAACGATCAGGTATATTTGCAGTCTCCAGAAATCGAAGGAAGTGCCTGCCATTGTGATCATGAGCTGACGCATACGCTTGCCCGCCTTACTGTTTGCTGTTCACTTCTGGTCTAGAGTCGATGAATTAACTTTGTATGTTCATGACAACTCTGGTCTAGATAAATTATTTTGTATGTTCAAGACAACTCTGGTCTAGATAAATTATTTTGTATGTTCAAGACACTATGAGTCAGACACGAGAATTACATGTATTAGGTTGGGGAATAAGTTCGTGGCGTTTTGATATTTTTTAGGCGTTTTTAGGTATAAAGAGCTCTATGGAATGAATATTATAACTCCTTGCAAATTGTAAAATGTCGCTGTAAAAAAAAGAAAATGTCAAAACGCCACGAACTTATTCCCCAACCTACTTTGTCTAGTTTTCAAAAATAATGACAATCTGACTGTTAATCACAAATTGACATTTTATCGTTTGCATTATCTGATCCATTCGTACACAACACTTGAACACAAGGAACACACGGAATGGCGTCGGTCGCACAGCGTGTGGGAGTGCACGCGCGAACGATACATACGCACAGCGAGTCCCCAGTAGGTAAACTACGTATTCACGTAATTTGTTATCACGATTAGCGTTACGACCAAGATATATCAATGTACAGTAGATTACAAGTATAGGTAGGATAGAGACAAACGTGCGTGAATTTGGATAATAGGTGGTAAGAGAAGGAAAGCCTTGAGATTATTAAAACGCGTGTATTAAAATCGGATCGAGGGCTGTGCAGTTGAAGATCGAATAAAAACGAGTTACCGTTCAAATCCAAGATCTGTTCGAATATAAAATCCGTGTTACCGTTTATTACTTCTACACGTCGAAGAAAACCGGAAGGTAGAAATGTACGGAAGAGAATAGGGTTGTAGAACGAGAGAGTAGAAAGAGGCAGAGCAATGAAGGAAAAGGTGGAAGAGGGACGGAGACGGAGACGAGGAAAAATCGAAGCAACGAAGAAGACGTCGTCGAGATACTTATAAGAGAGAGAAACGAAGAGAATGAGGGTGTTTAATGTGTAGATAGAATTTTGTTCATCGTTTTGTCTCTCGACTCACCGTAGAACGTAGATCGATTCCGTTTTTCGCACCCCCGCGCTCTTGTGATGGGGGTCACAGTAAGGTTTAACTCCAAATAAAACGAAAAACGAGTGAAAGATAGAGAGAGAGAGAGAGTAAACGAAGATTGTACATTATATTGTATTTACACGAAGCGAAGTACCTCTACTTTGTATTGTACGAATAATCCGTTTGAGGAATTCCCATTTCGGTTCCCTGTTTCGCTATCTACTAGTATCCACGTTGTATACTTTCTTCTTCTTCTTTTCAACCGAGTAGATCAAATAGCTTTTCGAGCAACCAATTTTTTGGTGGTCGGTATATTGATTTATAAGCTCGTATACGATGTGGTTACGGTAGATTGGACTCAACGCCGCAGACAAAAGGGATGTTTCTCGAAGCAGCTGTCAGCCTTAACAGTATTCGCGTCTTTACACTTACCTCTTTAGCCTTAAGAGAACGCTTAGAGAGATTGCGAGAGAGAAAGCTGACGTTGACTCCCCGTTAGCATCGAAATTAACCCCCGAACAGATCGACAGGGGTGGGAGCGAGCGAATGAGAAAGATTATAAACGGATCTTAAAGCGCAGAGTTTTTTATGTAGGTCACATAGAAAAGCAGACACGTGTGTATTTAATATCTATTATAAATAAGCATGATTCCGATACACAAGTTTTTCTCAATTTTAACGGGTTAAGCGCAATAACTTGGCCAAGCGACAGTGTATCAAGGTTCTTTCCCTGATTCGACGAAACACGATGTTCGTCGCACCACGGTCGGCTAGTCCGCAACGGGCCCACTCTTATATACCCGTAGAAGACCCGCCTTTGCGCAACCCGCGCATCCGGTACCCCACTCTCGCTTGGCGCGGATATAAAAGCTCGAGTCGCGCGTCAGACGCGCATTACCTGACTTTCCGTTCACGCCAAGCGCTCGTACGAATTCTTCTTGATCTTCAGCTACGACGATCGTTCAATTTGATCGATTATACATGTATTATCCTAGAAACTAGCAATACTTTTATATTCGATTTTCGCTTACTTGGATAGAAAGATTTAGTATACAATGTCTAGCGGAAAAAAACATCAGGGGTTTTTATCGCGTACCTTGTTCGGTATGCCTTTTTAAGCAGTCATAGTCGTTACGAATGTAAGTGTAGTTAAAAAGTCCATTCTCCTTCTGTACATGTAATAAAATACGATATAGTTTTTTCCTAATGTAAGTATAATAGGAGATCTGTTGGAAAATATGTTATCGAGAGTTGATCGAACGGGTTAGCTTGACTTATGGTTAATTATGAGGCGTAAACGGAAAGCTCGGTGAATGTATTGTTTCTCTAACTTTGTAAATTTACCACTTAGGCAATACATTCGATTCTGTTTTCGAAAATGTACCTTATAATTGAAAAATTAGCTGTAGAAAAATGGTACGATCTAAAATAGTTTAAACGTGCAATATACGAGGTTTTAACTTAGGTTTCAAGCTCAATCTCTCTTTTATTTCCTTTCAAATCGATAGAAATATTAAGAAAAGATTCTAGAACGAAATTCTATGTTAGAGCTCATATTAACACGTTGCCGAGTGATCGAGTCTCTTTTTTTACTTCTACACAGTATCGATCGTGTTAGATTCCCTTAATGAGGACTAACATGCTCGCTGCTCTCCTGTAAGTTAACATTTCGGTGTTCTTTTACTCGCAAAATTCGGCAGTGTAAGAAAAACAGAATCGACTGCATCACGCGTGGCTCGCTTTCGATTTCGCTTGTTCATTTAGCTTTATCCTCCGAGAAGAGGGATCGTGGCTTGCAAAACCCTTGGATGCTTCGCCGGTCGAACCTACTAAGTGGATCTCACAGAGAGAATGAGCGAATGTTTCGAAAAAAACGAATGAATGAAAAAGGTGGGAAGAGACGTTACTGGTGATCGTTACATAACTCGTGTTAGGCCTATCGTTTACTTTGAGAGGGAAGAGATATACAGACAATTATAAATAAATATAAATATAAAATAGACATGTACATGCATATATATTATGTACGAAACGAGCGCGGTGAGCCTTTTTCTTAATAAAATAGATCTTTAGATAATCGATGAAAAAAAGAGAGAGAGAGAGTCGGGTGCGAGAAAAAAAGGCTACTTTATATTCGCAGAGCGGATACGTTATAATTATATTATTATTATTATGATTATTATTATTATATGTATAAATATTAATACACGACACGGGATCGAGCAATATCGTATTGTTACTATTCGTCGTTTACTATTAATCACCAGCCTATATCGAAGATTCTATATCGTGTACTTATTTTACAAGATATCTCGTGTCTGAGACGAGTTATATAACTCATATCGAAAAATCTATTTGATCTGTGTTGTACTGCGTACTTTTAAATACCTATTCGCAAAAACGAACAAGACAGAATTGTATAGAAACACAAGCCAGATATATTGTAGATAGACATGCGTAGATAGATCGATTAGAAGAAATTAGCGGCGCGGAGAAGGTGTTAAAGGTGTCCACGGTGTGAATGAGAGTGCGCGTGTAAAACAGATGAAATTAGGCCGAGTGGATGATTAACGGTTTTTTGACGGGAATCGAACAGCTCGAGATAAATCATTCTTATTCCAAATTCACCTTGCGTTCTATTCTACGCGTTTTTCACGTAAAAACTGCACAAGTGTCACGCTTAAAATTTCGTTAATCTCATACGTGATTCGTTGATCGAATTATTCCACTGTGGCGATAATTCATTGTTACGATAATTTGTCAAGAGTACAACGCGCGATTTCTCTCGAGCTCACGTTGAGAATTTTCGAATATTCCCAAAGAGGTATTGCGTAGCGTACTATGTATCGAACTAACGCAATAAGTATGATGATCGAACATAATTGGGACCACCGTGCAAAAGTGCAAGGTGTCGTGATAAACGATAGCAAAACGAGTTTCGAAGCTCGTCTCGATTGCTGTCTATATAGTTTGAAAAAATAAAAAACGAATCGTGAGGAGGATCTTAGAGTAACATTCGAAGCTTGATGAAGAAAAAACAAGGGTAGACACACACACACAGACACAGACACGGAAAGAGAGGAAGAGGTAGTATGTGAACATTGTAAAGTATTTGGTAAACAGACAAAAATTTGATGAAAAAGAAGCTTCTCTCTTTTTAGTACCGATGTATTGTCGCTAGATGTATTACAAAGACGTAAGAAGTATTCTTCGGCAGTACCATTATTATAACAAATGCCTGTGTATTTTACTTCTCGGCAAATAAAACCATCAAGTATTGTACGACTGCCTTGTCTACCTTAACAATCCATATTTACATTTTTACATTCTCGAGAAATTTCCTGATACGATTAAAGTTATACAGTATACGAAGTTTCATTCCACCATTGGATATTTAACCATGCAAATTCAATCTGAAAGCTTTTTACGGACTAAATCGTAGTCACCGCCACTGAGAGTTCGAGGTACATCGATTCCGAGCCACGTAATTCTCTCTTGAATGCTCTTCCCCACAAAGCATTCCTTTAGAAAATATTCGAGTGTCATGATCCGCTAAAGACTCATTGGAAGACTCTGAAGTTTGCTGAACAGGACGATTGCAAATGCTGCATTGTCGTCGTTTCAACGTCTTTGTTCCACGCGTCGCTAAGTTTGGCTCAACGGAGGAATCAGAAGATGAACACGTCTGCGATCTTCTTTGAGCCTCCACGTTCGCTAACAGGCGATAACACGGTGGAACGGCGTTGCATCGCAACCTTGTTAGAAGGTTACTTTTGACGTCCAAGTTCGACCGACTCTTATCGCGCATCTTGTCTTGATACCATCTCTGACTTTGTATGGCTTCGCGTCTGGCTAAAGTATGCTGAAGACTTCCACGGAATCTGTCGTAGACATCCGTCGAACTCATCCGTGTACGAATTTTCGAATTCGAACTTCGATGACTGTCGGAATCGGCTCCGCCGCTCTCTCTGTGAGTACCTTCGTTAGGATCTCTGATTTTACCAAATTTCTCCAGCACCTTTACTCGTCGACCAGAGTTCTTGATACTTTTGATGGAAGTATCAAAGTTCGCTTTGAAGGACTTGAACGGTGATTCTTTCTCTTCGAGGTCGAGAGCTATGAATGGAGGAGGAGGCGGTGGGGGTGGTAAATCCGTGGACGAAGAATTGGCGGGTACAGAAATGGAGGATTGACTTTCCTTTAAAATCGCTTCAGATTTTGTTAAATTCTTAGGAAGGAGTCTCTCTTCTTGATTCTCTTTGTCCTTCAACTGGTCTTCGGATCGATGTTTCTTTTTCCTCCTCTTGGAGAACAAAGCTGAACGCTGAGTCAGTGGAAAACTCTTGGACCGCGCCAAGATTTTTGAACGAATCTTTCCTAAAAGTTTCACGCTACTCGCCCTGTTTCTGCGACGTTCCGTACGGACTGTATCTTCCGTTTCCGATGTATCCGAGGAAAAAGATAACTCTTCGTTCGAACGTTTTCTTCGAGGTAAACTCTCCTTCGTTTCGAGTAAATCTTTGGGCCTGAATATCCAAACGCGATAACGACTCTTGCGAGGACCTATGTAGTAATCATTGCTGTGAGCAGTTTGCAGCAGACGGGACATGAACGACAATACCATCTGAAATTAGCGAAAAGAATACCACATCTGAAAGTAGCGAAAAGTAGTAGTCAATGTATACTGTGGTTGCTTTGGATGCATACTTGGTACACAGATAAAAGAGCCAAATATCCAGCCAAGAATGTCCTAACGACTTCTCCTCGGTTGATGATTTTCGATCGACAACCAACGGTAGAGATGGTCAAATGTTTGGGATCATAATCATATACTGCACTTGGATTTAATATGTCGTGATGAACGCAAGGTTTCGGGATGTTGTTCGAGCAACAGGAGAAGGGTACGTCCGCTGGTGTCGGTTCCTCTCGATCTTCTGTTGGTGACCTTAAACGCGAAAACGGATCGATGACACGACTCAAAGTTAAGATAAGAATAAAGAGTATTGCGGATAAGGTAAGGACATTATATCTAATAGATGCTACGGCAGTCAATCGATATACCCACTGCTCTTCCAGTCGAGGACCGTTCTCCGCGTCCTCGGGCCCCTCCATCGACAGCTTGAGCCACGGCACGCGAAACCAGTCCTCGTAGCTGTTGTCTCCGCAGCATTCGAGCTCGTTTTGAACAGCGTCCACTCGAGCCTTCACCGCGACATCGCTGCCGTATTTTTCGATAGCTTCGATCAAACCGTCGCGGCTCTTTTGATGGAAACCGCTCAGCAGAAAGAAGTACGCAGCGTTTAACACCGCCACTAGGAACCCAGATAACAGACAGAGCACGACGTGGAAGAAGAGGAGCCGATTGACGGCCTGCGGGTCCACGGAATCGGGTTGACCATCGAAGTCGTTTCGAGTAGAGTCTAGCTTCAAGTGGAGCCAACACTTCGTTCCCAGGAAGTAGGCGGGCGAGCAGAATATCGCGGCCGAGATGATCACCATGGTCCACACGTGACCGTCACCTGCTCGTCGTGATCTGCTCGTTAACCCATACATACAATCTACAAATATTTCTAAACACACAATGTGTTCGATATTGGAGAGAATTTGACTAACCTGGTGCGAGGAGGTTCAGATAATCGCCAAAGCCTCTCTCGAACCTAATGGCCCATAGAATGGCGAGAACAAGAGCCACCATACCGGCTAGGTTCATGGAGACAACGACGAAGTATAATGCTTTCACAGAGCCCCAGTTGTAAATGCCATTTACCAGGCCCATGTATTGTACGCTTTATGATGGATCGTTATCCTACCTGTCATCGTAGACAGGTTCTAATTTTACAACCTGAAAAATTACAAATGTTACGTTCGTAATCTGAAGTACACTGCGATCGTTAACATTACCTGACGTTATCTTTGCGCCGTTTAATCGATTAACAGATAAAGGATACAGAAAAAAGTGTCGTTGCATTGGAAATAAACTACTCGCGCGTTAGAAAGACCATTTATTTGTATATTATATAACTTTTTCTTTGATGATAATATCGATCTATTACCAGCACTGTACTTACAGACAAGATTTAAGGATAAACTATCCGATAATCAGTAAAAATGAAAATAATAAAACGGTACAGCCGCTAGCTGTAATCGTATAATAAAAACTATTAATAGATATGCATATTGTTTAACGTATCCAATGAATGATAAATCATAATACAATTATATATTTTGTATTTATACATGGTAGTAACAACTGATATTATCGGATCGACCTCGTTAAAAACTATAAAAAAAGAAAAACAGTAACAACGACGATAAGAACGGCAAGATGCGTGATATATCTTATCACGAAACTGCTCGTTGCAAACGCCTTATCAGCCAACTAACTATATACGCTAACGATCAAAAATATTCGACACCACTGACTTCTGACATTTCTTCGTATCTTCGTTGAATAATTAACCTCGAGATTAGTATTTCTGAATGGGGTTATGAGCGATCTGCCGTTAACGGAAGTCCGATTTACTTTCAAATATTTAATCGAAATTATTTTATAATCGGTTAAGTTTCTGTACATTGCATCGAAGTCAACGAAAAATATATTGCAACCAGAAATTAGTGGTAGTCTCAACTTTTTGATCTACAGAAACAGCGTCGAGGAGGAAAACCACGTTTCAAAAATAACTACAATAGAGATTTCAGAAAGGAAGTTGTTAACCAAGGATAGAGCAAGTATATCGTATCGTACAACACGTGATTACAAAGCATTGTCAACGTCGCGGATAAAGTTATTCCAGTTACGTGGTTCCCTCCGCGTTTGTTCATCACCATTATTCTTTCTTCGGAGTTAACGACTCTCGTATAATTTTAATTGATAGCGAATACAAAATTTGTATGGTAAAACATACACTACACCTTTGAATCGATCGGAGAGATAATTAGTTTCTAATTGTTATAAAATGATCCCTAAGATCATTAGGTCCCTCTCAGGACTCATCGCACCTAAATGACTAATTCCCTAAAAAATGCATTGGCACTTTTTGCGCGAGAATCGCGACTCGAACGTGACTTACATAATCTTATCAAAAGGGAAAGTCCCCTTACACTTCGTGCCAAAAACTTGCTGTATAATTTCAGCTTATTACTACCAGGGATATGATTAACTCTGTATTATTGAACATTCAACTTGCTATGTTACATTGCACAAGTCTGTATAATTATATTAAATGTATGATTAATAAGCAAAATATGATTATTATACAACTGTTACATTTTCCCTCTGCAGCTCGAGAAAAAGAAATATGAAACAGAAAACGAGAAAAGCTTGTTCCGATAAAACTGGTGGTCCACGGGGCACATTAAACAATATACGATAACGAAACAAGTTCTGTACGAAGTGTATGGAAACTTCTTCGACTAATTGTAACACGATTCACCAATGAAAAAATATCAATATCTCTGTACGATACGCTACGCGTGTAAAATCGTTAAACGAAAGCCTCGAATCCGAGGATTTAGCGTTTAATTGCCCGCAACCAATACCAATCTTAGAAAATCTCGCACGCCGTATTGCAATCCTCTTTTCCATTTTCATATTCTTTCCTTTTTATCTCTACAATGCACCACGTTTGCACTCATAGAGTACGCTTTTAAACGAGATTCCGATCTAACAGAGTTCCAAAGAGGTCCGGTTGTACTTGCAACAACCCACTATTGGACATTGTTGAATCATAGTCGAAATTCTCGAACGACATGATGGGTGAGGACGGTGACACTATGGAATCTCCGTTTATAAATGAGGTGGACAATTGTTTCTTCGAGACTGGGCTTAATTGGTTGAAGGAGGAGACTCCACCGGTGTCCGTACATTGTGGCACCATCTGGTTCTCCAAGTTCACGGACAGAGGAGTCGTCAGGTGTTTCGGATACAGCGTTGGCACGTTGCGCGAATTCATCAAACTTTCCTAAAGAACAAACAAATCGATTAATATCACGGAAACTTATATACGTCATCGCGAATTCGAGTAACATTTTACGAACTCTACCACTACAGGGAGATTTTACAGTTCTTAGCAGTTTATTGTAATACTTATGGAAAATGGAATTGAGATAGCAAAGAAATCGAACCCAGAGCCTTTCCTTTATCACCTTTATCTATTTCTAAACGGTGTAACTTGCTAATTCTATATCTTTGCTTTCGTGAACACTAAAAGGAAATTAGTACATTAGGGGTTTGTCCAAAGTCTTCGATATTGCTTCTCAGCTATTCAGTATCCCTTCAAGTTTTAGCCATTGTGTACTCTGAATTTAATTCTAATTTCATCTTTCTGTTCTGTCAAAGCTCCGCGACTTTCGTAACTACGTTTTATTAAGGAGTGCTGCGTTTCGTATGAAAGACCAGGAAAATAGGAAACTTTTTAATTCAAACATTCTATCTGTATTCCCTCGTTTATTATCACAGTTATTCTTTTTAAAGTACACATTTTCTATAAAACATAAGCTTCCTACTATTTCATAATCTACTATAATAAAACTAGATAAGATTCTAAAAAATATAAAAAAAGTCTAATCATTTTGTCCCTTGCCGGCGACTCAAAGAGTAATAATAATTTATATATTTTATCGTTAAATTTGTACTATCTAATATTTTTCATGCAATATCTAACATAATCGTTTCGTAACCAAACACAAGAAAATCCAGTCGATAATTCCTGTTTATTGGCCGCAATATATGTTCCTCGAAGAGATACTTTTGTTAGTATAGAAGAAACACGATCGAAGGAGCATGTTGGCCCCTAAAAAAAAGGTGTACTTGATGGAGGGCGATTGGAGCGGAGGGATGAGAAAGAAGGAGGAAACGAAACGCAGCAAAAGTTCAGATGATTCGATGTTCAATGTTCAATGTATTTTGACAATCTTCAATCAACAATTTCCATATACTTTCAAGTAGAATACATAACGTGACTTTAAAAGAGCGATACGATTAAACGAACTACGGTTCGAGCAAAAAAGTTACATTTTTGTCTCGTATATTGCTCGTATACTCCTGTACCCGTTCTCGATTCATCCGGATACAGGAGCCACGATTTCTCTTTTTGTACTTGTTCCAATTTCTCGACTCTTAATACTCTCGGTTCGATCATTCTCTCTCTTTCTCTCTCACTCCCTCTCTTTCTCTCGACTCGTCTACGAGTAATCGCGATTGCACTGCTTGGAAACATCCGATGGCGAGCGCGAAGCACAGTATTCGTCTAGCGATACCGTTCCTGATCAAACTGTCGTAACAGAATGAAAATAGAAAAAGGGGACAGAATCGACCGTCTCGTTGTTAAGAGTCTATCAACGGTCAACAAAGGTACGATCCAAAGAGACGGTCAATCCTTTGCATACATGTCGAGACGAGCGTTCCTCGCACGAAGGTCCGCGAATACGCGAACACATGGACAGAATCGTAAGGAATCGATCGAAGGTTCACGCGCTCGCGATACTGTTGCTGGGTTTCGGTTTCGCGAAGCAAACGTATCCCGCACTCACGTCGCAGCCGGACACCAGGAGATTCATTAGCACGCTGTTGCACGCTGGATTCCGCTGCGACAGATTCGCGTCGCCGTTTTCTCCCTTTCGACGACACTTGTCCCCTCCTCCTTTGGTGCCGCCCCTATCGATTTCGACCTCGTCCACGTCCGGGTCGTTCGCGCGTCGACCGTCGAACGATTCGCTCGGGAAGTCGTTGTTCCTCAAAACCTGCTGCTGGGACACCAGCCGACGAAGCAGCTGACTGCCAGCGACGTTCGCCGTCTTTCTCGAGCCGGTCTGTTTACCCAACAGATGATCCTCCAGCACTAGGCTGCGTTTCGCGGACTCGTCGCATTTTATACGTTTATTGTCGTTGTCTATCGTGTCCATCGAGGCAGTGTGTATGCGTTTCGTTGGTCTGTCCAACTTGGAGGACCAGTTATAGTTATCTAGATTCGGGTCTAAAAAGAACAGTTCCAATTATACTCAGCCATGAAAAATCGATGAGCTGCAACCACTTACTTTTTCGAGGTATTTGTCCGAGAACTTGGACCGGATTGACCAAGCCTCCTCCGTGATCGTTGTACTTTCTGGAAACTACTTGGTCCGTTTTTAGGAGCTGCGCCAAACTGGAATCGGACGTTCGTTGCTCCTTGTCGTCTACTATCCTGCAAATCATAAAGGAGGTGTTAGTATTGGTCTCAGACTTTCAGATATTGTAACCTACCATTTCGAACCGCTTTTATCCGCCGTATGCGGTGGACTCCACATCACCATATCGTTACTGATTAGCAAGTCCAGTGCTTCGTCCTGATCGGACATTGGGATGTACGGTGCTCTCAGAGCTAATTCGTCGTCACCTATACTATCGTTCAAACCTAACATTAACATTTCATCCTCCGATAATCCCTCCGCTCCGCTACCACCTGTTGGACTACCTAACGAATCTATACTTCGTTCTGGGCTCTGCAACGATAACGAACATTATTTAATCTTTGTAGCAAAGTAGAGCAGATCCAACTCATTGCCAAAGGTCGTTGACTCCTTGCGGAGTATTGATCTGTCACATTTCTCAAACGGATCCTTAAACAGTTTAAACATATTTAAGGATGAACAGATCTAACACTCGGCAATGCGTCGAAGAAGAAAAGGTACTCACTTGACGGTACTTGGAGAGAGACGGTGAAACGGAATTCGGATCGATGCTGCAAGGACTGCTAGGCGAATCGGCGTACATGAAGGGATCGCTATCGGCTAAAGACTCCCCTAGGCTCTTGTTCCTCGCGTTGTCCGTTAAGTCGGTGTCCTTGAGAGGATCACCGAAATCCGTGGGTCGCAGTTCGGGCGCGAGGGCACTGCCGGGGCTCAGCAGAGGACAATAGTTGTCGTTACCGAGGATAAACTCGTCTAGCATGTCAGAAAGGAACGGCGTGTCTTCCAGGGGGACGCAGACGTCACCGGGTGTAGGCGCCAGATGCGTCAGATCCTCCGGTTCGTCCTTTAACACTGTAACACACATCGAGAAAATTCGAACACCGTCGAGAAAGACCGGTTTACTTCCGGAACAATAAATAACGTCTCGTGTTGCAAGTTCCGCGCAACAAGATTTACGACTACGAGGCCTAACTACGAATTCGTTCGTTACGAGCTTCTTTCTCCCTCTACCCATCTAGCCTTATCTTTTTCTCTTTGTCTTTTTTCACTGGCGACGTTATCGTCGCGAAGCTGCGTATTGCAACATTCGTCAATGATTATCGGCCTGGAGAGAGATGAAACTCGTAGGCATAGGAAGCTGCACGCGCGATGACGAACACGGTGTCGCAAACTCCTTAGGAAATTGAGAACAGTTTATACGAACGTTAGACATCGATTTCATCGCCTGATCTGTCACGCCGATTTTTTCTACGAGCGATAATCATAACGTAATACAGTCTCGAATCGTACGATAAATAAATGTAAGTCTTTTTACTCGCTCAGCGGTGCTTTCTCTGCCTACGTCACAACTGTTACCTTTCGATTTCAAACGATTCAAGCCTAAAACTCACTCGTTAAGCCTGGATGATCCTCGCTGAAAGTTAAGAAGCCTTTGTTCATGTCCTCGGTACGAGGTGCGAATATGCTCGCTGTTGCAGTCTGCGGCGGTGGTCTGCAGGAGATCGGCTCTTGTTGTTGCTGCTGTTGCTGGACAATCGGTGCGAACAGGTGTCTAGTGACGGCTTGAGGCCTACCCTGGCGTACCGCGGTCTCCGGATCGTATTCCACGGCAGGTTTACCCTAAAACAGAGTTACTCGGTTCGTGAATGGTTTCCGAAATTCGATGGAAGTTTCCCTAATGTATTCGCGAATGAGACAGTCTGAGTTCTCTGACAAAAAGCTGTTTGAGTTTGGATGTAATAAGACGAATGTACAGTTTGGTTGTAATAAGACGAAGGTATAAGTTCGTTTCTAATAAGATGAATGTATAAGTTTGATTATAATAAGATGAACATATAAGTTTGTTTCTAATAACACGAACGTATAGTTTGGTTGTAATAAGATGAACGTATAAGTTTGTTTCTAATAAGACGAACGTATAAGTTTGGTTATAATAAGATGAACGCATAGTTTGGTTGTAATAAGACGAACATATAAGTTCGTTTCTAATAAGATGAATGTATAAGTTTGATTATAATAAGATGAACATATAAGTTTGGTTATAATAAGATGAACGTATCAGTTTGTTTCTAATAAGATGAACGTATAAGTTTGATTATAATAAGACGAACGTATAAGTTTGATTATAATAAGACGAATGTACAGTTTGGTTGTAATAAGACGATCATATAAGTTTGATTATAATAAGACGAACATATAAGTTTGGTTCTAATAAGACGAATGTATAAGTTTGATTACAATAAGTCGAACATATAAGTTTGGTTGTAATAAGATGAACATATAAATTTGTTTCTAATAAGATGAACATATAAGTTCGTTTCTAATAAGATGAACATATAAGTTTGTTTCTAATAAGACGAACGTATAGTTTGGTTATAATAAGATGAACGCATAGTTTGGTTGTAATAAGACGAACATATAAGTTCGTTTCTAATAAGATGAATGTATAAGTTTGATTATAATAAGATGAACATATAAGTTTGGTTATAATAAGATGAACGTATCAGTTTGTTTCTAATAAGATGAACGTATAAGTTTGATTATAATAAGACGAATGTACAGTTTGGTTGTAATAAGACGATCGTATAAGTTTGATTATAATAAGACGAACATATAAGTTTGTTTCTAATAAGACGAACATATAAGTTTGTTTATAATAAAACAACCGTATAAGTTTGATTATAACAAGACGAACATATAAATTTGATTGTACTAAGAACAGTCGAAATTTTGAACATACCTGGAAAACGAAGGGAGGGCGGCTAGCCGTTTGTCGGCGAGGCTCCTTCCGTTTCGGCTCGTCGTTCTCTTTGAGTGATTCCTCGAGCGAGTCCTTGAGAGCTTGCACACCGACGAAGGATTTCTCTGTATCGTGGACCGGTCTCGGGAAGGTGTTATCCTTCCGCGAGCCGTCCTGAAGCTGATCGGATCCCTTGTTCGGTTTATTATCCGCCAGACGGAAGGTCGAGGCGGTGACTGTGAACGGTTTGGCGCGCTCGAACGGGCCAGAGAGTAATTCCGATTGGCCAACAGAGACAGACAGTTCTTGATCGACGGCGTCGAATGCTGTCTCTTCTAGTTTGTTGCTGTTGACTCGCACCTGGAGTTGAAGCTTCGCCGGTTCGACGTCGCTCGAGCCGGTCACCTTTTCCGGCTTCACGAAGGTCTCGGTGTCGCGCGCTGCGAGCTGTCTCGCGCTGTACACCTCATCCTCGCGTTCCACGCCGCTGAAATCAGAAATCCTACCTGGTGGAGACTGTCACACGCTCCCTCCAAGGGAACATCGCGAAACTCACGATATTACGCTTCGAATTTGTCTCGGAGCGAATCGAGCGCCAGGCGAAATAACGAACGATGGAAGTATACTGCTGGCTAGAGGCGAGTCGCGAGAATAAAGCGAGTCGGCCGAGATCGAGCGAGCATCTTCGACGGCCTAGTTAGGGAAGGCTTGAACGGCCGCGGCGCGACGACGTTCCCCCCGCGTTCTCTCCACGAGCTCTCGGGTCCTGACCCTCGTACGAGAGAGTGAAGCACATGGCCACGGCTTTTAGCTCGCGAGTTATCCCCTTACGTAACAATTACGCTCGATCGCTACGGAGAGGTTGCGAACGCGCTCGTTCGACCAACCATGAACGCGAACCCCTTCTATCCTTCAGCCCTCCGATGGGAAACGTTACTCGCCTATACCAACTTCTACCTCGAACTTTTAAAGTATAAACTTCCATGATTCGAAGAAACGTTATTGCTAAACTTCCGAAACGTATTTTTTATCTGTGGCTCACTAGGTCAAATATTTTTCCTTCGATTCAGTTTGAACGCCTCAAAATGCGTTAATCGAGTTATCGGAGGTAACGCAATCCCTTCAATGATAAGTTCCTGAAGAAAATTTTCCTCTATCGAATACCAGAGAAAAAGATTGATCCGTGAACTTGTAATCAGGGTCAAATTTTTCTGTGACGCATAAAAAAACTAGCACAAAAATCGTTATATTAAACTGGAGTCGTACATCGGATTAGCGAAGATTAGGCTCGCTATCAACCGAAAGGTGATGTCTAATCAATTTTACGGCCTATGTTTAGGTATATCTTGAAAGATAGATAAATATAGCTCGGAATGTCGAAATTTAACGATAAACAAGAATCGTACATTGCAGTACAAGTTCGTAAATTACTTTCGGTTGGCTACGTTCAATAGCTGCTCAAGAAGTCTTTCCGCTCTCGTAAAAGCGCTGGCATTGATCATGAAGCGCCAAGAACAATGTAAAAGAGTTAAGTATGTAGATAGAGTGTTGAGGTTCGAGAAATAAATGGGTTATCGGGAAGGTTAAGGCTGCGATGCTCGGAAAGATCGGAACCGGAGGCTTAATCGCGCATGTAAATGAACCGCCAAGGATTTTCGCAGACGAGGGAAACGGATAAGCGGCAAAGATTCCGCGGAGGGAACGCAGACATGCGTAGAGACGTTCAACAGTGGCGTAACTAGGTACGTCGTACAACTAGGTGTTACGCTGTAGGCTTAGTTCCATTTATTACGAGCTGTGCAATCGAAACTTCTGTAAACGATATTTTTCCTGAGAGCTGGCAGATTTACTGTCGGTTGTTTCTAAGTTTATAGATCTCGGATCGTTAGAATGGTCGTGAAGACTTCGATGTTAGATACAAGCGTAGGAAATTAAAACTTTGCACTCGAAGGTCGGTTGCAAATAGCAAGTTTAAAATTTGTTAGTTAAAGAGTTATTGTAAATAAATTCTTTCGAGGTTATTTCTTTAGTAGCATACTATTGTTTGTTTCGCTATGTTTATACATAAGACGTGTCATATTATAGAATTATAAAAATGCTTTATAATTGCTCAAATTATTGTCTTACAAAAATGGTGCTTGAGAATCACCTCTTGAATGTAAAGGATTAAAGATGGCCTCTGTACTTGCTACTTAAATGAATTCTTTCGAGGTTATTTCTCTAACAGCTTCTCCACTATAGTTTCACTATGTTTATACATAAGACGTGTCATATTATAGAATTATAAAAATGCTTTATAATTGCTCAAATTTATTGTCTTACAAAAATGGTGCTTGAGAATCACCTCTTGAATGTAAAGGATTAAAGATGGCCGCTGTACTTGCTACTTAAATGAATTCTTTTGAAGTTATTTCTCTAACAGCTTCTGCACTATAGTTTCACTGTGTTTATACATAACACATGTCATATTATAAAATTAGTTCAAAAATGCTTTATTACTGCTCAAATTATTGTCTATTGTCTATTATTGTCTTAAAAAAATGGTGACTGAATTACTTCTCGAGTGTAAAGGATTAAAGATGGCCGCTGCACTTGCTACTTATTAAATGAATTCTTTCAAGGTTATTTTATATTATAGAATTAGTTCAAAAATGTTTTGTTACTGCTCAAATTATAGTTTCAAAAAAAAATGATGACTGATCACTTCTCGAGTGTAAAGAATTAAAAACAGCCACTGTACTTGCTACTTAACACTAAATCTACCAAACTGGTCAAACGACCGTTCTATAAGATGCTTATTATAAATGACACAGTTTGTTGAATTGATTCTACTGATATCTACATTAATCTTCATGAAGGTGAAGAATTAATGTGTATACTAATGTACACACATTATGTTTTGTCATTGGTTTATTTATTTTTTAACTTCATTTTTCTCAAGTTAAATGAACATTATCGGTAGGTTTAGTGTTAAATGAATTCTTTCGAGGTTTGTCTCACTATGTTCATCACAAGTATATTATAAAATTAGTTCAAAAATGCTTTGTTGCTCAAATTATTGTCTATTATCTTAAAAAAGATGGTGACTGAACCACCTCTCTGTAAAGGGATAGACGTAGATTTGGTTCCCTAGGTAGTTACGGCAATGCTGATGTACGCGTGGCGACGATAGTTCGAGATGCGTTTCGTCACGGCATGTATACGTCGACTGGAGCAGTAACCGACTTTAACCAGTCGCAACGGCTCGGTAATTGTCGTAAATTGACCAGCGGGACCCCAAACGTGGACGATACGAGCGTGGTCGGTCGAGCGTGTGGAAATCACGCAGAATCTCGTCGAGAATGCCGTCTGAGGCTTCTGGCGCGAAAACATGCGCCTCGATGCTATGTAAATAACTGTTATTTCACCGATAGCGAGGAAACGATGTTTTATAACCCTCATTTAGCGCTCTCGCTTTCGATTGTAATAACGTTCATATATTTTTTTATATGAACATATATTTCATAGGCTCTGACTTTTTCGTTATACGATTTTCTATAACTACGAGTTATCTTCTTTTTAATACGTTGATTGATTTACTTGCGCGAATTAAATTAGTTAAGGCTATCTGTATTAATTAATTCCGACAGTGTTTTATTTGCGTATCGGTTAGAAATTGAAAAATAATTGGAAACATTAAATAGCTGTCGTCACTAGCCACTTCCTATTCATTCTCTTTCCCCACCATTTAGCTTCGTGCAACTTCGTGATCTATCGTGCGAGTGAATCGATCGAGGAATTGAATGGTGGCTAATCGATTTCATCGCGACTATCGCGTTTCGAGAAGTTCGCGTCGCGGTCGCGGCTTTGCGAATCAGCTTGCATAACGACGTAACACGATAAAAAAACGCGGCTTCGAGTGGGGGTTATTTTTAGTTGGCCAACGGTCGTTCGTCTTCGAGTGTTTCGAGTTTGGCCAGCGAAATGAATTCCGCCGAGCGGCTCAAGTAGGAAAATAAATTGTGCGACCTCGTACAAGCGTCGATGGTTCAGGTGACAAAGCGTTCGCTCACGAATCCGAGGTTCGCGAGTTCGAGACCCACTACTTCCATCTCATTTTTGTTATACTTAAATTTTAAATCACTTTTTTGTCGTTTTTAAATCTTCGAAAGTTAATAAATATATAAATGAGACTCGATAAAATACACACTGAAGAATTTGACATTTTGGAATGGATGAACAAGCTAACGATTTATGATTTTTATTAAATTAAGACTCGAGAAAATCCACACTGAAGTTTAGAATTTGACATGTTAGAATGGATGAACAAGCTAACGATTTACGATTTTTATTAAATTAAGACTCGATAAAATTCACAATGAACTAATAGTTTAGAATTTGACATGTTAGAATAGATGCACAAGTTGCTAACGATTTATGATTTTTATTAAATTAAGACTCGATAAAATTCACAATGAAATAATAGTTTAGAATTTGACATCTTAGAATAGATGAACAAGTCGCTAATGATTTACGATGTTTATTAAATTAAGACTCGATAAAATTCACAATGAACTAATAGTTTAGAATTTGACATTTTAGAATAGATGAACAAGTCGCTAATGATTTACGATGTTTATTAAATTGTTTCATTAACAATTTATATCCTGACAGCCTACAGTTGGAGTACGATTCTGAAACGAAGATCTGCAACGAAAGAATCCTACATTAAGAAAATGTCCAAGTAAAAAAAGTGCTGTACACATCTTTGACAACGTCATAATTAACTCCTTTAAAATGACGTCGATGATCTCTAAGCTCGATGAAATCGAGACCCTACAGTATTAAGAGTCCTTTCCTTGCCAGTACACTACATTTAACGAGATAGAGCCGAGTGTATGAAAATTGTACGATGAACGAAGAGGAGAATAAGAGAAGGGATCGAGTTAGGTGCAAGTTAAATATGCGGCCGGTATTGTTAAAAATAGAGTGACGGCCGACCGCCGGGTTGCTTGTGCAATCGAACACGTGGGACCAAATATCCCCTCTTTTCCCTGTAACCGCGTGTGAGAACCCTTGTTTCCTGTTATGTTGGTTCCCTGTCTTTCGATCCTTACGAGTTCTTAACGCCCTCGATGCCACGATTAAAATGGAACATCGATCACTTTTAAGTTTATCTGACAACGCTGAATCTCCTGGTACCGAATCGACTTTGATAGCAATTACGATAGACACATGTTTAAACGGAATATTTGCATAGTCGAAATTGTTGTTTAACCTTCAGTCACCGTGGACGGTTTAACGTGGACACGAATTTTCGTGCATAAAGACGAAATGCATTACCAATGTACCTAACCATAAATAATGCACGAAATGCACTACGTTTGCACCTTATGTCACTGCGCGTTATGACATAATTCTATCCACGATTATTACTATTAAAAATAGTATAAAATTTGGACAACACCCCCACGTCGGACGAAGTACCTCCGATACCTCGATGAGAGAAGAGCGAAGTTATCAAGTACCTCGATAAGAGAAGAACGAAGTGGAGTACTCGCGGGAAAGTTGGTAGCCCTATCGTCCCTCTAGCGGTCAACGCGACTACCAGTCCGTACAATAGCGCTTTTCGTGCGTAACCCCCGTCGTTCTTGAAAATCGGTTCGCGTCCCTGGACGTCAGAAAGAGAGTGACTCGTTTGTATCGTGGCCAACAGTGAAGTTTACGCCACGATATTACGGAATGTTATTTTTGCATGGGTAGACGGAAGCGCGTGCCGTTTTTCACTTCAAGGGCAGCGACGAAGATCACGCGTTTCCCTTCGAACGATCGCAGAGCTATTCTAGGTACGATTTCGTGTCGATTATCCAGCTCGGTTGTTTGTTATTGGGCGATAGTTCGATGCCAACCAGGTGACATAGCACGAATCCCTTTTTTCTCTCAGGGCGAGGAGCGCGAACGAGGCAAAGGCCGCGAACGAGAACGCGTGCCGATCGCGGTGCGTGCCAACAATCCTTGGCAGCTCTTCCCTCTTTCTCTTTTTCTTTGAGGCCCTTTGTACGATACTTTTTTCTTCTCGATAGCTACTCAAGCTATTAGGCGGGTGTTCGATAACTTCTATTTTATAAAAGCAAAGAACTTGAAGAAATTGGGAACTTCGATGTCAGACCTATATTATTACATTACTCACTTTCAACTCAGGACAAGGTATCCTTTGAGTTAGGGGCCTGTGAGATACCCTGATGATTCAAGGTACGGTTTGTCACGAGATAACCGATCACGGTACAAAATAAAATACTAACCTATCCGTTCGAAATTTTTTTTGACAGTAACTTTTCGACAAAGTCCAAATAAACGATAAAAATCCATGATGTTTCGTTTCTCTTTCCGCAGTAAGTAGATCGGTAATTCTCATGGCAGCGAAGGCGTTAATTGCAAGAATTTGACGGGTCCCACGAAACAACAAGAACAGTGTGGTCTACTCGTGAATAGCCGCAGCTCGTTACGTAACAAGATTCGCAGCGACAAACAGCGCTCCTCGAGTTTTATCCTCCAGAAACGATCGATCGCGCGATTCGAACGCGTGGACACGGTCGCGCGATCGCTCCGCGTCATACGTTGCGTCGGATGTTCACGAGGATACAAGGTAGAAAAATTTCAGCGAATTAGCGTAGGCGCTTTATATCTCGACGTTTCGCTTGACGTTTACGAGTCACACTGACCACGATCGAAATTCGATACCGAGAAATCCTCGCTGCATTTTTCTTGGTTGAATGATCCAACTTGTAAACAAATGAAGGATCTGAACGTCAAGGAAATTCAAGTACGAAGGAAAACTAGCGAGGGAAAATCTCAGATTGAAACGTTGTCTATACATTTTCGGCAATAATCGAGGCAACACGACGCCGGAGAGTGGGTCAGGTATATGTAGAACGAGCGATGCATTGTCGTAGTGTCCAAAATCGCATCGCGTAAAAAAGAGTTTTTTAACATGTCTATTTCTACACCTATGAACGGACGTGAGTCGAAAGGTGGGGATCAGGTGGTCCTAGCGGACCTCTTCGCCCCGTTCCCGTCCCGCTAGTTTTCTTCCGCACTCTGGACAGCGGCTTAAGCGGAGTTCAAGGTGTCGACCCTATTAATTATAAATTAGTGGAACAAAATATATGACGATCGGGAGTAACTAATTCTGACAGATTATTAGAGACTCGTGGTAGGAATGATTCTTGCGAAATCAGAATGAAAATATTTAACCACTGAGATTTCGAATACTTCGTAAGTTTCATACAGTATTTAATAAAATGTAAAAATTAGTTCGTGGAGGAGTTAAATGAAACTGGTATAAATAATGAACAGTGCTATTGATGTAATAGATACAATCACAATCGATATTTATTACAGAAACTTGAGATACTTTATTTCCTAACAATTACCTTTTCTTCGCGTTGTTATGTATCTTGAAAATAATAGCATAATTAGGAAATATGAAGAGTTTCGTAGAGTCGTTTTAATCTGTTTGGAAAGAGCGAAACAACCCAGTACCGCGTTCGATTTCGGAGTAACAGGTGCAGCCCCTTTAAAGCGTGCAATATAAACGCTCGGGTTTCAGACTGTCATTCCGCTTATATTTTAATTTACAAACCTCTTCTACAAATTTTTATTCCAATCGAGAACAACGTTGCGAAAGTGTCTCGAAAATACTTGCCGTAAAGCTATCGTTCGAACCGGCAGAATACAAAACAAACGTCTGTTGTACAAATATCATCTGCCTTCGTATACCGTGTCGGTTAAACAGATCCGTTGTTACCAACAATTTGTTATAACTTGTTAACAAAGTATCGTATGTTTATGTAACAATCGTAGAACGTACTCTCATGGAATAAAATCCTGGAACACCCTGTCGACACACGCAAATCGAAGCCACGAGTCGATAACGAGAGATAAAGCACAAATTTTCGACGCACCTCTCCGGCAAAAGTTTCGAACGACACACGAGCCGCACTACACACTGACACTTATTCACGCAAACGTTGCACGAGCACTGGCAAGTTTCGTCGTCGCGAGAACGAGCGCACTTCTGGTTGCACTTGCTGCAACGGCCGCGCGAGCGTTTGCGTCGCCAATTCGTCATTCTCGATTAGCGAATCGCGATTACGATCGCGTCTCGCGTGTTTTCCTCGCTTTTGCCATCTACTTTTCAACGGGCGGTGCGGATACACTTCTTAGGGTAAAAACGAAAGTGAAGGAGGTAGTAATGGGTACGACTAGGACACCACAAGATTTGAAATATCTCAAATGAGATATTTTTTAGGGAGCGAAGCTATCTCTTTGAGGTACTTTCGAAAGGCGGTACAAATCTTGGGGTAAAAACGAAAGTGAAGGAGGTAGTAATGGGTACGACTAGAAAACCACCCGCAAGATTTGAAATATCTTAAGAAATGAGATATTTTTTAGAGAATGAAGCTACCTCTTTGGGATACTTTCGAAAGGCGGTACAAACCTTGGGGTAAAAACGAAAGTGAAGGAAGTAGTAATGGGTACGACTAGAAAACCACCCGCGAGATTTGAAATATCTTAAGAAATGAGATATTTTTTAGAGAACGAAGCTACCTCTTTGAGGTACTTGCAAAAGGCAGTACAAACGCACTTCTTGGGATAAAAACGAAAGTGTAGGTGATAGAAACCTCCACAAATGACTAGGAAACAGCAAGATTTGAAATATCTCAAGAAGATTTGAAATATCTCACAAAATGGCGAAGTTACCCCTTGAATGTACTTTCGAAAAGCACTACAAACGCACTCCTTAAAATACAAACGAAAGTGAAGCTGTCACAAACCTCTACAGACATCCCTTTTTATAAAATCATTGAAAGAAATAAAAAATGTCAAACTGGGATGCTGGAGTATTTTTCACCCCTTATGGAACAAACGAAAAGAAAGATAGAACGAAGCTAAATTATACACTCAATTGATACAATCAGAAATAAAATTTTTAAAAGTGAAATACCAAGTTTAAATAAGTGCTGTTGTCGAAGCTAAAACGTGAGGACACAGTGCACAACCGAAGTGCCTAATTTCGCAAATTTAATTTTGCTAAAAAATTTCAAGGTGTGCGATTACCTCGCGTTTCGACGGAGTTAACTATGAAACAGTCATTCACGGTTATCGACCGATAACTAAAGATACGGTTCGCGATATTCGATTCGGTTTCAAAATTTCACGTACGTGTACACGCGTGTGTTGGAATGTAATTATCGTTAATGAATTTGCAAGTATAATGCAGTGTTTAGTATTCAAACTGGAATATTAGATCGTAACATACAGAATTTGTTTCGTTCGCAGCTGATTCGCAAAAACTGTACCGTGGGATTTGTTGTGGGTCAATGGTACCATAAGTTCAGAACTTTGACCCGAAACCGGAAAGCTTTTAAGAGTAATTCAATTTTGACACAGGATGAGTTAAGTAAGAGGTGTTTGAGAGGGGAGTGTTACGTTCATTGACTCGCAAAAAATTTCAACTTAATGAATGCTATTCGTGTGACGTTGAAACGTTGTGTGACCACTCTGTGAAACTCTTACTGTTCCGAGTTTGATTATCGATACTAAAGGTAACTTTCATTTTCATACTGAAATGATTAGATTTTTATACTGAAATGATTAGATTTTAATTTCTGAAATGATTAGATTTTCATTTCTGAAATGATTAGATTTTCTTACTGAAATCAGGTGCCATTCAAAAATAGTAATCGACGATCGAACGTAAAATACAATTTATCAAACTGATGTCACATAATTTCGCACTGATTCGAAGAACGCGTATCGATCAGATTATCATCAAAATACAAGGAAAAGACTGTAACGAGAACTCGATACAGAAAACGCGGTATCGATTCACAGTAAATATTGGAGTCAATGAAGTTAAAATATTCGGATACCGAGATTTGGATTTGAAATAGTAGTATAATTAATCTGAAACCGCACGCGACGAAGATTAAAACTCGTTAAATCTTACGTACTTCCATCAAATTATGATACGATTAATCCACTGACTTAATCTCTTCAACTCTCGACGAAGAAACAGACACGCTTCGAACACGTAGGACGACAAACGATCATTCAAGAAATCAGCCGCGAGCCGCGAGGTTTCGCACGAGTCGGCTCGCGATCCACTAAAAACACGTCGGTCGCTAGTCGCAGAATTATCTTTGCCACTCGAAGATAAACTAGGAAATTACGAAACTCAACGTAACACCACGAACTCGTCGCTATATTGCTCCGTCGAAACCGAGTCATCGAAAGAATAGAGAAAAAATAGATAATAAATGACGGGAAATATATACGGATAGATAACGAATTAGACAAACAAGAGAAACAGAGAGGAATGGAAGGGAGAGTTGTCTTCCGGTCGCCTGAAACGAAAATACCCAACTCCCCCTTTGCGTGAGTTTTCGCGACGCTCTAGTCTGGAGTTCGATGTCCTGCTTCTATCGAAATGCGACACGCGCCACTCTGAGTTTCTGCCAGGGATTAATTCCAGCGTTATTACGTTTCGACGTTTGCCTTTCATTTTCTTCCAAATTTTTGCGCCAAATTTCGATCAATTTTTCCTGTTCATCCCTTGATCTTTGAGGCAACCGCGTTCCGAGCGCTACTGCCTCGAGATTAGACTAATCTCCCTTAGGGATCGAGATAAGTGTCCCCTTTTATGACCGTTTACGATATCGGGAAAAACCTGGAAGCTTCGCAAAAATTTCAGCATTTTGTTACTGCGAAATTTCTTCTGCGAGGAATGCTTATTGACACGTATTATGCAGATATCTTTATATATCTTATTTGCAGTCGGAAATTATGTGAGATGCCAAGGTGCAGTGCTGTACATATGGCATCAAAAATTGTAGTATCTAAATATTCAGAGGTGCAAGTTTGAGTTATTTTTTTGATGTCCACTGTTGCTGATGATGTCAAAGATACTATGTTAAAAAAGAAGCTTGAAATGTCTTAGAAATTATCATTATTTTTATCATTGCACCCTAATACTTTTTTATTCGGAATATTTCAAAGATGCTATGTTAAAAGAGAAACTTGAAATATCTTAGAAAGTATCGTTCTTTTTACCACTGTACCCTAATACTTTTTTATTTAGAACGTTTCAAAGATGCTATGTTAAAAGAGAAACTTGAAATACCCTAGAAATTATCGTTATTTTTATCATTGTACCTTAATACTTTTTTATTCAGAATATTTCAAAGGTGCTATGTTAAAAAAGAAACTTGAAATATCTTAGAAATTATTGTTTTTTTTACCACTGTACCCTAATACTTTTTTATTTAGAACATTTCAAAAATGCTATGTTAAAAGAGAAACTTGAAATATCTTAGAAATTATCGTTCTTTTTACCATTGTACCCTAATACTTTTTTATTCAGAATATTTCAAAGATGCTATGTTAAAAGAGAAACTTGAAATGTCTTAGAAATTATCGTTATTTTTATCATTATACCCTAATACTTTTTTATTTAGAACATTTCAGAGAATCGATTTATCTTAGAAAAACTATATAGTTCCATCTAATTATGACTCATTCTTGTTTCTCCAAAAATATTGCAATTATAAAAAAAGTGTATACGCTATTATATCGGCAATGAAGAGCAGTCAAACTTCTTCAGCTTTCATTTTGTTAAGACATTTATTATTAACGAGAAAAATAAACAAATTTTTGGAAGCAATTCTAAATTATCAAACTAAGACACTTGACAACCGATTTGAAATTGAGGTTCGTTTAAAGTTACTCACACTCAAATCAATGGCAAAGAACAACAGTGGCTGGATAATTATTTAAAAAGCAATTTGGTAACTTTGTCATTTCTCGCATTAATAAATAAACTTACTTTACTCGTGTAATGAGTACACACTGCTAATTACACAAACAGTAAAATCAATAAAATAGTATTAGACGAAATCGAGATTTTTCTCGATATCTAGGACAAGTATATTTTCGCAGGTCGTTAACCCATTTCCGAAGGTAGAAAACAAAGATGAAAGGAAAACTGTATAGCGGGTCGAAATGGCACCAGTGGCTCGTATATCGTGACGACTTTAAAAATACATGCTGGTCGGCATCGAAGATTTAATTGAGGACGTCGAACCGAGGCATTCGCCACGCGTACTCGATCACAGGATCGATCGAGGTAGCCGTAAATCCTTGAATCGTGACGAATCCATGAGCGATCGTTAACGTGCAACACGATCACCGGTCACGCAACACCGCGTTACTCTTTATTACCAGGTTAAACTTCTAAACTCGACAACAATGAACGCGGATTCGCGTTATAGTTGGATCGATAGGTTTGTTCGTACTAGCTAATTCTTCGCGTGTCAAGTATTATCGGACCTAATTGAATTCGTTAATCGGAACGTTTACTAATTAATAACTCTTTGAATAACTGATAAGTGATCCGCAATAAAAATTAGAAATTCGTGTCACGATCTTTACTTTCGTCAATTATTTATTTTTGTTTAACACAAAAACTACCAAACCGGTCAAATGACCGCTGCAAGAGTTTCTTATTACAAGCTACTCATTAAAGTACATTCTTTGAAATCATAATTGATTTTCATCAAGATAAAGAATGTGTACTAATGTGAATGTGTGTACTAATTTATGTTTTGTCGTTCGTGTATTTATTTTTTAACTTCATTTTTACTTTTGAATTAAAGTACACATGCCGGTAGGTTTAGTGTTAATCAACGATGTCTAGTTCTATTTGAGCCGTTCAATGCAAAAATCGACTAACTCCATAAAAGCGGAGAAATGCGATGAAATGTGCATAGGTTTTTCAAATTCCTTTGGTAATATAAATTCAAATAAACTGTGCAGAATGCATAAATACAAATCTGGCTATCATTTAAAAGATGTAAAATTATAAAAAAGAATAGAAATATTTATTTCAGAATGGCCTCTAAAATTCATTACTCAGTGGCTAAAATAAATATCGTCGTTTAATAATCGTTTATGTTTAGAAAAATTTGTATAAACATAAAAAGTGCGTTTACACTTAAATTTCAGATTTTTCAAAAAGTGGAGTCAATCGATTTGTGCAGGGCTCATTTAATCAACGATTGATTCTATTTAGTCAACGACGTCTAATCCCTGCAAATTTGCGTATTAAATACGATAAATCATGTCTGAGATCACAGTTATTGCAATAACGCGTAATTGTGGCGCGAAGTTTCCATGGGTGCGATTATCTATACGGGATGCGAACGGAAAAGCAGACACGCGGTCACGTGTTTGCAGTAATAACGAATCAACGAGCAGCCTCTATTCGGAAACGATCGAAATCTGTGAGATTCGTCGGTGACACGTGCGCTACGTGTGCGCGATTGGAACAGCAAGGTCTCCTCGCGGATAACAGCCTGCCAGAAGTTTGCGCATGCACAATATTAGGGTACTCGATGTTTTATGGATCTGCAACTTTGGCGCGCGACTACCAAGAAAAATACATTCGGTCTCTCGAATCACAATTATTATTATTATTAAATTTTCGAAAACTCTTCGTATCGTCGCTATCAAAATGATCGATTTATCGGATTCACTTCTGTTCGCATACCGCGCCTACGGTCGCTGAATACGATCCTTATGCAATCGTAACGGACAGTCAAGGTCCTCCGTTCGTGATGCTTTTTACTTCACAGAAGTTCGCTTGCAAAAATCGAATCGAGTCTCTTTAAAAACAAAATGTTCTGTATAATGTACAAAAATGTTCCGTAGAATGTATAAAAATGTTCTGTAGTTTTCCATTAAATTATCGAACAGATAACTCCACTAGCTACACCAAGCTATTGTTTTGTAGAAACAGGTGAGCGATAAAAGGCGGGAAACGGAAAATTTGATAAATCGAAGATCGAAGTTCGATCAAGCAACTGTAATCGGGTCAGGATTGATATAACGCGACGACTCATCGCTGACGTTCGAAATCTCGATTATTTTCAGAGAGGCAACACCACGCGCGGTCATCGCGTTTTCTGACGTTCGGCGAACGCTCGTAAATCACAACAATGTGCGCACACGCAATCTTGCTCTCTTGGCTAACTTATCTCGTGATAAGGACAAAAATTATCGGCGGAGAAACAGACATACCCGAGACACCAATTTTACGAAAACCAAACTTTTTTTTAAACCTTGAGACTCTCACTTTTATTTAATACAATAATTTGAAATATGCATTTTTAACTCTAAATAATACTGGAAAATAATTAGTACAGAAATAACCTCAAAAGAATTCATTTAACTGTTTAATTAATTTTTAAAGTTGTTTGCAAACAGTAAAATTACCTTCGAGTGCAAATTATTTAATACAATAATTTGAAATATGCATTTTTAACTCTAAATAATACTGGAAAATAATTGGTACAGAAATAACCTCAAAAGAATTCATTTAACTGTTTAATTAATTTTTAAAGTTGTTGTTTGCAAACAGTAAAATTACCTTCGAGTGCAAAGGGTATTTACACGACTCCGTAACATAACTTAATTTGCAATTACAATTGCAGTAAATTGTTGCAAATCTCACCTGTAAATTACCGAAAAGTAATCAAAATTTTGCTGGCAAATATTTATTTATTAAAAAAATCTTAAATACTAATCAACAAAATAACTTCTCTTGATTCCTTTTTTAAAAAGAGTTTTCATAGACAAACTTTGAAGTCATCAAAGAAATTTTGAATACTTTTCAATATGATACAATTGAAGTTTGTAATATGATACAATTAAATATATAGTTGTATTAGAAACCTGAATAGTAAGAGCAGCAGGAAGTTGCGAGACCACGAGTTTACGCAAACAACCGAAAGAAAGTTGTCTATAAAGATTCTCCGGTAAAGCTACTCGAGTACCGCTTTATCCGCATGCGAAAAAAATTTAACCTACTATCGTGTTCCAGCGGAAGTAACGTATCCGCGTGTTAACGTGTACAGAATATCGTGTATGACTGCAATCCGATTAGTTTTTAGATGTCGGTATAACAGAAGCATCCCTCCATAATTATAACAAAATAACAAACGTCGAATTGTTTATACTTGAATCTATTTGATCTGTTCATTACAGAGTAAACATCGTTGCAGCTACAACTACGCAAACTAAAAACTAGAAATAACAACGTACCTATATTCTACTACCCCTAAGAAGAATAAACGACGTTGGTAAAATTTGGCTAGTGTTTGAACTAAAATCTGAGTGGAACCGGGAAAACATTACCGAAGTTGAATGAGATTTGTCCGAAGCTCGTACGCACAACGTGTCACCTTCCCACTGTTCTCTCGAAAAAGGAGTCAAGAAGAAAAAAAAATCCTACCATTTCTGAATGAACCCGTTGAGTTGCGCGGTAGCTGTCCGAGTTCGGAAGAAGCATGATCGATCGTTAATCAACGGGTTCGAATGCACGCGATCGGGCCCGTAACACGCGGTTGGTTATTCGTTACTTACTGGTCGGGGTTGGTCGCGACGACAGAAGCGGAGAACGCGAAGGTATTTTATCGAGCGACGGTTCGACGCGAATTGCGATGTTCCTGTGCGATTCTGTCGGGTTGGAGAATCGGGGAGGCTACGAGAAGCGAGTTTGCGCGCCGGCCGACTTTCTCCCCTTCGGCTCTCACTTTCGTTCGGGGTCACGCGTACTGACACTGCCCGCGAACAACAGAGTATCGACGACCCGCCAGAGGAACACGGTTTTAGGGAAGAGGACCCTCTTCCGCGGATATACGCAAGTCGCGCAAGCGCCCGGGATGCTGCCCTTCGTCGAACAGCTTTCACTCGATCCCCTTCCGCTTTCACCCACTGCTGATGCTGCCCACACACCCCTTTTTGCCGATCCAGGGCCGAACTAATACAGGGCATTAGTAGATGCGCCCACCTCCGCATTTTCCAACTTCCGTTAACGAACACTGCGCTTTATACGAATATACAGAAATTATTCAGTGTTCTACTACCTTTTGCTTCTTTGCTGAAGTAGTTGAAAATTTCAGGGGGTAGCATTTTTATCTTTAACTCAAATATTTTTGCGATATTCTCTGAAGATAGAATTCTTGAAAATAGAGAAGGTAGATCTGGTATAGAGTTCGGTAACGCCGGCCCTGCATCTACCACCCTTAGAACGCTCCGAATTCCTCGAGTGTCTTCCCTGAACGTAACTCCACGGGTGGATATACAGTCGAGGACAAAAATAAGTGGACAGTCACTCGAAATAGGAAAAGATGAAGCTTAATCGAATTTATATAACTGATATGAACTTCAATTTTATACAATGTTCTTATAGTATGTACATTATTTAGTGAGTAATTGACATTCATATTTGCATCTTTCTGTAAACACAGCGTAGTTAATGAAATTAATGGCCATTTATCAGGAGACAAAAATAAGTGGAGACTATATTACAAAGTTACCGCGGAGCACACAAAAATTAGACAGAAGTCACACGTACATGCAGTGAACTTAAATAAATTTATTAGTACCAATTCAGTCTTCCTATAAGTAAGAGTATTTCTATAATAATTTAAAAATGACAAAATGATTCACTTGATGTAAAGAAGAGCCACTGTAATTATATGGTACATAAATTTCTGCATATTTACAAATAATACCTCTGCATTTGTTTTGTTGCACATGTGTATTAATTTATTCTCAATTAAAATACAATTTTATCAAAGTCACTGTATAAGAATTATTATGTACAATAAATAGATACCTAATTAAAATCCTGTATATAAATGTTCGTAACCTATGCAACTCGTGTGTGTAATTTACAGCATCTTTCATTAAATACATGATCGTTTCGGACTGTTGTGAAAAATTAAGTTACCGTGTGATAGCTCAGAAATACAGTGTGAATGAAATTAATTTCATTGTGTGTTTCATGTAGTGTGTATTTTATTAAGTGTCTACTTATTTTTGTCTGCTAATAAATAGACATTGATTTCATTAACTACGCTGTGTTTACAGAAAAATGCAAATATCAACATCAATTATTCATTAAATAATGTATATACTATGAGAGTATATAATAAATTGAAGTCCATAACAGTTATGTTAATTCGATTAAACTTCATCTTTTCTTATTTCGAGTAACTGTCCACTTATTTTTGTCCCCGACTGTATATTTTCACGATTCGGTACAAAAATAAAGTTCATAAACTTTCAGTCCATATTTAAACTTTTATCAGTCGTAGAAGTGTTGAAACTTGATGCTTTTCTTTTATATATTTATCACTGCACTATCCTTAAACAGGAGTAAAAATTGAAAATTCGGAAATGGAACTATGTTCGATATAGCAAACTACCGTTATTATACCTAAAATTCTACCGCTGTAAACAAGCTGGCTCGCCTTCTGTTAACCACTTCCCCAGTCATTAACCCGGGTACAATCAAATTTCCCTTTTATTACTTTCTCACAGGTATTTACCTTGCTTGTTCTATTAATATAATCTCCTTAAAGCTGACTAACAATTACGTAGATTGTTAAAGGGCACTAACTGCGCCCTAAAAGTACAATGGTACTAGAAATGAACGGCTGAATAATTAGTGGATAATTATTGAAATCGAGGAATATGGGAAGTTCGAGTTTCTACATTTACGAAACGATGAATCACTTTTTATGATATTTGTCCTTCTAAATTAGATGATAAAGAAAATATTATTTCCATTACTCATTCTGTGAATACCGTATAAACGAAATAGAAAGTGAATTTCAATAAAAATTTATAGACTGAAAGATTTGCAAGATTCTGAAATGTGACCGTATCGTGAGATCGATACAATTTTAATTAACTGGGGCTATTCAGAAACCGCAGAGGGAAAATAATCGAATGTTGATATAAATAGTCGAACAACACGTTACGAAACGATGGAGTTATAAAAATGTGATATGAAAAATTTTGCGTCTAAAATCGACGAAGAACGATTGCCAAGGAGCGAACAAATACGAGGATTTCGAGAGAATGAGAAAATTATCTTTCGACTTGACACAGGTCTTTGAGGAGTAATTAGAACCTAAAATTGGTAGCCTTGCATCACTTTTGTGCCAGTTAAAAGACTTGACCTTCTCTTACAAACGGAGACTGCAAAAATCGATGAAAATGCTGTAGAGTATTTCAGGTATTCACTTGAAATGTTAAGAAGAGGCATTCTACCTCGCGTATTCATACAATTTTTTTTTCATCCTCGCTGAAGTATCTGCGCTCTGACAGCTTTAATTTCAACAGACGTTGCGAACGCATAGTGATACAACTTTGATACGTTAAAGTCGATCATAACGTCCGTATGAAAATTAAAAAAACTAATCTATTCGTTAAGAAATAACTTGATATGCATCGTACAAAATAAAAAGTAACCTCAAGAGCGTCACGTATATCGCACGTTTCATAATTACGATATTGCACGTTACACAACAAACTGGCACGTTAAAAAAATTTGGCACGCAGCTACATGTACACAACTTTCTGTCTCTTGAACGTATCGTGTGTCTATTATCTATTCTCTAATTCGAACGTCATTTGATCAACACTCGTTAATACTCTAATACCCTCGATAATCAGATTTTCTCTATTAGAACGTAAAACGTTGCCTTTGAAAAATTCTTTACGACACGAATTTGGGAAGTTGCAGATAAACCTGAAAGACTCAGCAGAGATAAAAAAAACGCTAGAAGGGAAGTAGGAAGTGGGCGAACAAATAGAACGATGAAATTTATCCGACAAACGTTGAGATCGACTAAACCGAGCTCTCGTTCGAAGGGGTGGCAAAGGGTGTCAGGGACCTCTTTATATGGGCCACAAGATTCGCCTTAGTCGACTATCGTCTTACTT
Organism: Megachile leachella; assembly: GCA_963576845.1. Classification (NCBI taxonomy): domain Eukaryota; kingdom Metazoa; phylum Arthropoda; class Insecta; order Hymenoptera; family Megachilidae; genus Megachile; species Megachile leachella. The sequence goes on from OY756259.1 coordinate 11,451,301, forward strand.
CCTGAGGGTTCTACGCGTGTTACGCGAGTGTCGAGAGGGAGAGAGATAGCTGCTGAAATTACTGGGGATGAAAACGGAAGTCGAATAAACGGGATCGAGTTTTATGTGTTTCCAGAACTGCTGCTGAATATTAGCGCGCGAAACCGACACGTTTAATCAAAATTATTAATCTATCTTCTGGAAAAGATATCAAATAAAGTAATTTCAAATATGTACTCAGACTAAAATGCATAGAAAGATATCTGTTATCGATTCCAAAGGAAGGTTGATGCTCTTCTCTAATTTCCCAGATATGTCAAACTTCAATTTTTTTTCTGTGGAAATCATTTAAATTGAAATAAGGTAAACTTCCGAAATATTTCTCTCTTAAAAATTAATTAGAATATTATGCTCTCTTAAAATTAATTAGAATAATACACGTGTTATTTCATCTCGAAAGTCGTTATACGTAATTCCCTCCAGTAATTCGTTTTCAGGCACAAAAATAAAAATTGCTCACTTCTGACCCATTTCCCGAGGCGTTACCTAGAATTCCCTTCCCTTGGTCTCGCAATGTCTGTCCATTAATTGCAAATCATCTTGCGCGATTCAGAGTCACGTTCATGGTTGTAAACGCTTTCTACAAATCTGACGCAAGCTTCTCTAGAAGCGTTCCCGCGTTGCGTCACGCGAATCCCGAGAACGAATCGCGCGAAGGGGAAAATCCTGACCATCCGGACCCTCCAGCAATTTCCTCGATAAATCTCGCTCGTAAACCGAGAAACACGGGGAATTTGGGGAAGTATCTTCCGTCCACGATGAAAAAGCGAGAGGAAAGCAACACAGTAGCAAAATAGATCGATAAATGGGCTTGTCCGCATGCAAACAGGAAAAATAACAGGGTGCACTTACCTTGCGTGATTAGGAACTTCTCAGCGGAGACAAATAACGTTATTTGCTGTAATATCGATTTCCCTACGCACGCGATTATTCGAAATTAACACCGGTAGAATAATTTCTCTAGAAATTAAGACGTTCCGGTAGAAACTATAACAGGATAAATAAATGCTCGTACATGACCCTAATTCGCTAAGTTGTCGCTTACAAAACCGATGACGCGACTTCGTGACGCGAAACTTTTACAAAACTGCACCGGCGAAGTTTAAAACTCGAAATTTACTACGTAAACGTTTCATCGATATTCTGAATACAAGATGGTTAGCGATAATAGACTTATGTTGCTGTGATAGCTTTTCGAAACAACACGATTTCATGACACAAAAGTAAAGTCACGCTTATGTTATGACAATTTAAACTATGAAAAAGTTGGTTACACAAACGCTGTATTCATATTCTACATTGTTTTCTTGTTCGTGAAGAATGATTGAAAGCTGAACGCTGAGTTTGTTAAACTATAATTCCTTTCGTTTGCGTATTCAAGGTATAAACGTTGCATGCAACACAAAGCGAGGGAAGATACTACAGTCATGCAAGGTAGAACGTGTAATCCTACCTTAGAATGTAGTTCACGCAGACGACTGAAAGTGGTTTCTGCTGTTTAGAGCAATGTATAAGGGTGGCCTGTGTGACGACCCACGCGTATCCACCCCGTTTTCCAAGGAATCTGTACGCCACCGTTTCGCACTGACCCTTGCTGAACACTGAAACAATTCGAGAGAAGAAATATCAGCGAGATCCTGCAAGGACTCTAGATGCACCGTGCTCTCCTGCCGCTATATATACTCGCGTATCGACATTGCGCACGCAACGCATTCTGGATGATGAAAGATGTGCGCTAAAATTGCAAGTTTGACTAACCGGAATAGAATCACTAAACCATTAAACCATTAAATCTTGAATGGTAAACATTTTAATCTATAGGTTCACTGGCTAACAAATTGCTCGTAAAAAAGAACAAAAGAAATTTGCCCCTAAAATCTTGATAAAGAGATCACCGTCCTTGAAATCTTTCCCTTTATGGTGTCGTTCACCCGGCTCCGACAAGCTATACCAAACCGGCTCCCCACCGCCAGCAACTTATATTTTTTCTTTTTTTCTTATTTTGGCTTCTTCTCCTTCGTTGAACAGCTACGATCGATAATACCGTGACAGGATTTTCTTCCGCATTAAATGTTACGCCGCCAAAAATAAATCCTGGGCTAACCGGAGGATTTACGAGTCTCGTATCGAGGATAATTTAAGTAAATATACTTTGGATTTCGAATGAGATAGGAAAAAATGTACGATTAGTAATCGCTATGTGGTGCTTGACATACGAACTATCTGCGATTTTATAATTTCAAAATGCTCGACCACGTCTACACAAGTATTCACGAGTTTTTACATTCTTTGATTACATAAGAGCCAGTTTTTAAATATTTATTCGAGTCTTTCCCTGTAAGATATGGATCCGAGGTGAATGAATATGAAAATTTGAATGAGGTAGTCAAAAAAAGAAGAAAGTAAACAGGATCCAAAGGAGTAAGAATCCTACACGTCTACAGTTATTTGAATAAATTATATTAAATTAGCAGCGAACGAACCTCGTGCCGGTAAACGCGTTAAGAACGGTACAATCTTGACGCAAGCGAATCAACGCGATTGGCAAATATAGCGTAGTGGGTCGTGAACGAGCACATTAATTCAAATGACCGTCAATTGGCTTATACTCACGTGATTTAAAAGATTTATCCAGAGCCAAATTGTCGAGGGCGTGATAGAACTCGAAAACGGATTGTCCCATTAACTCCTCGCTGTTCCAGCCCAAATATTCGGCCAACCTGATCGAACAGAAAAAAGTAATTATAATATAACGGTTTCTTGCTTCCGAACAGAAACTAAATGTTGACTCATTAAAGTTTCGGTAGCGGAAAGTACGCTGTAGCATTCGGTTCTCTTTTATCTTGGAAGATGCACGAAAATGCTAAGTAGTCGTTAATAGTCGATCGTTTACTCACTTTTCGTCGGCGTAGGTAAACTTCATGCTGAGGCTGTGTTTGGACAAGAAAGTATGGCGCCCAAGAGGGATCTCTATGTTACTGGGATGCGGTATGGGACATCCCACAAGCACCAGAGAAACTCCTACATCGCGTTCATTGGATTCGTCCTCGCTTTTGCTTTCCTCGTCGTCGACTTCGATCGAATTCAGCACGGGATCGCGACTGTACGTCAATCTGCCGGTACAGTGAATCACCTGACGCAAAACGATGGTTGGCATGATCGAATCAATTGACCATTTGGTTTCTTGTCGAGCGGTTGTTCGAAGAAAAAACTAACCTTATAGGCAGCGCTCTTCAGGTTCACCTTCCTTCCCTTACTGGTCAACGTACATTTCAGTCGCAGGAAGAAACTGCAAGCACGTTTCTCGTTGTTTTTCGACGGTTTCGAGGACAAACACTCGCGTAATTCGTCATGATCGCAAGGATGACTGTACTCGTACACACTCTGACCCATCATGTCCATCTGAACAAACAAGCATTGTATTTAAATCTTTCTTTTGTTATCGCATTGTTTACCATTTACGGATACCGTTTTATAAAGCAGTAACAAGCAAAATTCGAGAGCGTTTATTCTTCTTTTATCGTGACACAGTGGACATCGTGGCAATATAACGAAAGTTAGGAAAAACCCCGACAAAACGTCAACAAAAACAAATAAACGGTTTAGATCTAGATCTAAAGTATGCTATTTAGAAAAGTAAAGAAAAGTTTACGTAATATCTACCGCTAGATTAGACGCAAAGATTATCTTTGATATCGTTACGACGTAAGTACATTGAAACTATTTGTTGAACATTTTCCGATAATTCGAGCAGTATACAGGGTGGTCTACAATGTAGACTCTACATCGTTTTAATCTCGAATAATTTCTAGAGCTTGATTACAATTGTACCATTTAAAGGGACAGATAATGTACATTTTTCTACAAGCAGTGTTTCGTAACTCGTACTTAATAAGTTATCCAATACGTGTAGAGCACCCTGCACGTACTTCGTTAAGTATCGATAACAGTTTCATATCTTTCATGGATGTAACAGCTTAAACGTTATTGTACAGTTTTCCTTAAGTGATCGACTATATTCCTCTTCGGAATACATCTAAGTAAAGAATCGCCGAGAGAACGTACTTGAGAGACACCAAGATAATCGCTAACATTCTCCGAAAGGTAAATCATGTTGCCATCCCTGGAGAGCACCAACATGAACCCGTTTAGGGCTTTAGAAAATAGCTGGTCCATTTGGTTGGACGATTCCGACTTGGCCACCGGCTCCGAGACTGGAAGAAAATTTTAGGGGAAAAAAATAAGAAACGGAGCGAAACAGATAAGAGTTAGGAATCGTTCGAAGGTACTCACTGGAATCTATCACCGAACGCACTTTCAGATAAGCGATAGCGAGCCTCATAACGCTGGCCTTATCTAGGTGAGCTGCCTGTTCCGGTGCTACCGGAAGGGCGGCAGCCAGTTCCGTGAAAATGTCTGTCTCCTTGCTTCGACGACATCGCGCTGCGTCACGGGACTTTTCTTTCCTCTTCTCGTTGCTCCTGAAATAAAAACATATTCGAAACATTCCGATCCTGCTATCTCTCTTGATTTTTGAACCTTTCGCAACTTGACGTATTCTTATCTATAATACGTAACTACACAATATGAAATTGAATAAACGAATTAAAAGCATAAGTATGCGTTTTTCTGACCGGAAATTGCTCGGGTCAAAAGTCAATCTTACAGTTTCAGATAATTGTGATGTAAAACTGGATAAGATGTTATGCTAACGTCGTGATTATCATGTAATCGTTTTCCTTGTACGTTACTTAATGCGCGTTATTAAAGACTTCGGTGTAAACAATGTCCTGGATGATATAATATTTAACTTCTACGGAAAATACGATGATACAGAGTATGCTAAGAATGTCGACGTTGAAGGCAAAGATAAAGACATCGGTACCAACGTGGTTGGTCATTTTGAACATGTGTTTAAAACAATCGATGTAACATCGATTTAAAAGTGAAGATCACGATAAGTAGATATCATCCGCGAGCAGACAACGCGACAATCTCCCTCGAAGTCGCTATCGGTACCATAATTTATTTCAAGCTTTATGCGGGTAACTCAACGTTGGAACATGGTCGATTCAAATTAGATCTAGAAAACGACGAAACTGGAATCGCAAGAATTATTCCGAGAAATGTAGAAAAAAACAACCATGTTCGAAGGTCATTTTGTAGAGGCGATAACGACCGTTCGAGATAGTCGAGACGTGACGAGACGTTTGATGAAAATCTCAGTCGTTTGAGGTGATATTTACGCCATTCCATCTTGATCTGTCTGTGTCAATTGACGTAGTATTACACATGGTGGCATAGATGGTGGCCATAGACACCATGAGCGAAGAAGATAAAAGATCAAACGAAATTTTCTATTAGTGCACGAGAATATTTGTGCTACCACGTTGCGAGTTTGCATTTTTCTCATTCCACTTCGAGTAATCTTGATGACTCAATCTTCATCGTTGATTACAACAAAATTAACTAGGAACAGCCCAACATATTTCAATGTAAACTTACGTTGCATTCTTAAACCCAAAATACTTGAAACCTTGTTCCCGATTTTAATCGAGTGAAGACCTACCAAACAAAAGGAAAAATCGCATTTGTCGTTTAGTACACGGACGGCAGATCAGAGTTCTCTACGACGATCACAGCCGAAAGCTTACGACCGTGCACTTACAAGTAGTCCTCGAGAAGCTGTTCGTCCTCGTTGTAACCGTATTCGTTTCGGAGCTCCTCGTAAAAGCACGGTGGCAGGATATTGTTCGTACCGTCCGGGTAGTAAACGCCCTCATCGTAGAGGGGGCAACGATCGCTGACGGGACACTGCAGCCATCGTTCTTCCGTACAAAAAGCGAACGCCTGGGGACAATTCTGACAGAGGCTCGCATCAATCCAATTCGTTTGAGGCAAATCGTTCGCCAACTGCCTGTTCAGCTTCGAATATTCGTCGTACTTCGATCTGGATCGACGAAACTGTCGACCGAGTCTGTCTGCTTGGCAATTCTGGGACTTGTCGGTGTCGAAGCACATAGCGAGATCTTCTACGTCTACGGGGTCCGATCGACAGTTTCTAGGGTACACCACGTTTTTGGAGCAATCTCTGAATACGCATTGGTCGAGCGTGCAGGGTAAAGCGTCGTAGGGTGTCCCGAAGTGGAAGGGTTCGAAAGATCTGTGCGGATCGTGGTTAATGGGTCCCCTAGCGAATCGACAGGGTGGAAGAGTCTGATCGTAGAAGTTCGCGTAGTCCGTCTGGCCATTAAGCCAGTCGGAGCAATGACCCAGGGTCTCGTTATCGGGCAACCCACCGACCCGCTGCAGCACACGTGGAGCGATCATCTTTCTCGAAATCCTTCCGACTTTTTATCGTGGACCTCCCTTCTTTTTCCTTTTTTTACGAGGCGCTCCTGTTCCCGTTACACGAGGCTATGACGAATAAAACTCTTGTCCTATTTTATCGTCCCCTTCTTACGACTCTACCCACGACCCTTCTTCTTTTTCTTCCTTTCGCTCACCGCTCCTCCTTCCCGTGACCCCGTTCCTTTCTTCGCTCGTGCAACACGCGTGTCTTCTTCGTTTCTTTCGCCCGCGCTTCGAACGCTTTATCGATCCGTCGAATTCGCGATTACGTTGATCGTCTGAGCAGATTCGATTCCCTGCTGGAAAGACAGAGACCATTCTCGAGGCCTCGTAAACCGTTGTCCGACTCGAGATCGAATCGTACGACTGTCGGACACGATACTGAAAGGCAAGTACACCTGAAACCGATGAATATCTCGAGACCGATAACGATACGTGAAGATATCGCTCGATACAGATGTTGTTTCTCTAACGTTCTTCTTTTGCTCGACCAGTGCCTTTTACCCCTACCGTTCTACGAAATCTCGGATTGACGTAGACGGATTGATATCAAAGATGAGATCTGCCTAGTTGGTCGAGAAGCATTCTGTTCCGGGTTTCTAACGTTTCGCAGGTTCTTCAAGGCCTACGAACAAGTCATTTGGCCCAAGTACGGACAGTTGTACGACGAGTTTTGTCGGCTAGAAAATTTTACGGAATCTAGGTGGAAGATCTTTTGATATACTCGAGAAAATACCGAAACTCTTGCAACATATTTTTATCAGGCTGTTACAAAACAAATAAATACTGCAGTACTTTTTTAACTGACTTCGAAAAAGGAGGTTACTCAATTCGATCAGTGTATATATATATATATATAAAATAAAAAAAATTTTATATATATATTTAAAAAAAAATAATATAAATATATATATAATTTTTTTATTTTTTTTTTTGTTTAATATATATATTAAATATATTATTTTATATATATATTAAAATTTAATATATTATATTTATTATATTATTATAAAAAAATTATATAATATATATATGTAAAGAAAGTATACTTTCTTTCATTTGAATTTGCCGCGCTCCGTATACTGCGCGCGCATCAACCGATTCCCGAACGGAGGACGATCGGTTGGGAAAGCACATAGAAAAAAGAAACAGTGGAAAGTGATATATGTAAAGACGAAGAATTATAAGAGATTATATTGTTATAGAACTATAGATATTGGTGTGAATAGAGAGGTGACAATAAACTTGTCGTTTCTTTGTTTACAGGTAAGGCTGTGAATATAATACCATATAACTACCGTTGTAAAAGAATGAATAAAATTTCAAAACTTTGTTTATAGAGAAACACACTCTATTATATTATTCGTCCCATTAGATTTATCTTATATATATATAATTTTTCTTAATCTTTTTCTTTTATTTTTTTTTATTTTCGTATCGCAAGTAACGAAACTAACATTTCGGAGTCGTGTATCCTGCCCATTACTTCGAGCGTCGACCCTGCAAATCGATTTACGGTACCTATGAGCAAGCACAATTTGAACAGCCAGTTGAAACAAACTAAATCCTCGTTTCGTCGATTTTATGTAGAACCGAGTGCCATAAAATTGCATCATGAACCGAGTTAAATTACGCCATCAAACTGTGTCGAATTAAATCGAACTCGGTTTCGCAAAACCGGGAATTGAGAGTTTTAAATCCTGAAATCTAAAAGCTAAAACACGTAACAAACGATAACATTGACATTTACATATGTTCGAAAAATAATTGATGAGCAATTTTTCAAACTGCGATGCAGAACAAAAGGTCAAGGATTAACAATAAATATAATTGTTCTTTCTTGTCCATTGTATGGAAACAAGAAAATGCAGTATATGTCAACAGGTAAGATAGAGAATGTGGCACGTGCTGAATACTTTGTTGCGATCGGCCTTGATCAAGTAAATTATCTCGAACGCGGAAACGAAACCTAAGTATCTACGTACAGTACTGATCGTTTAGGAAAACGATCGTAAAGTTTGAAAACTGGTGACCCACGTATCCCTAAAACCATTTCAACCCCTACGAATATAGAATCTCGATTGCTTCTTAGAATTTGGATTATGGTCGACCCGAAAGATATCGAACGCTACATTTTTCATGGAGAACATTACTTCTTCGAATATATTTTATTCTGTTAATAAGCTTATACTGAAGTATAATTCAGCTTATACCGAAGGGTCGAATCGGTGAAGATATCTGAACTTTACATATCTCGCTAGGAAAAGTAAATACTTCAACTTGTAACTCGTGTGATTACATAACTTTGTCAATGCATATTTTCACTGTGCCTGTATTAACTGATAAAAAAATAAAATTACGGTATCCAAAGATACAGTGTTTTTCGTTGCTCTTAATTGTCTCGATACAAGGAATTCCGACGAGATGATTAAGCAGAAACGGTATGGAAGAAAATTTCCTGAAATTACTGCTTCGATAGATCACGTGACAGCTTGGACGAACGAGCGCACGGAGCTAAAAATAGTTCGGCTTCAATAGTTATTCGGACGTATAAACAGTTTGTTAATGGCCTGCACGGGAAGAATTCGAAAAGAAAGTTTCCAGAAGGTCGAGCCGTTGCTCCAGAATACGTATACAAATGAATGCGCGTGTGTTTTCTATGTGCGAGTGTATTCTTTATATATCGCGCGAGGGAAACACATCGTGTAGCCCGAAGCAGAGAGAGTTCTTTTCTCCCTTCCCTCGAGCTGACCGCACGAACAACGGTCATTATATACATATTCACGTAATAACTCAACACACATTTCGTTACAGATACCATCCTTCGAATTCTATAAATGCGCTTCTGTGTCGATCGAGATACGTTTTCTTCTTTGTTAACTTCGAAATTAATTCACTCCGTTAACCCATTCATTCTCACAAGAGACTACACTATTTTCAAATTAATAATCACACTATTTAAGCGAATATCTGTCTCTCATGCGAGCACACTATCCCACTATCCTATTAGCCCAGTACACTGTATGCTTCAAATAAAATTTTCTACTAAATATCTATACAACCACTATAAAAATATTTCACGATAAAAAATAAAGTTTAATTTTCAGTCACCGAATAAGTCACGTGGTTACTCCTCTTCTCGAAGTCATTTTCAATTTCTTGTCATATCGATCGAGACAAAATCGATTTCTCGAAACGGCAGATAATCTCCAACCGGTCAAAACCATCTGACATATTTTCGAAAGAATATTTCCGAGAAAAAGTAAAAGACCTTACGGGGCAAACACCGATACATGTAAATAAGGGAAGGCAGTGCTTTATCTCAGCGGTTGCTTTGATATTAACATACACGGTACGCGTGACGTTGGCGCTTTTGATTTATCTGAATTTCACTGATTCGAAGAAAGACGATGCGACTATTTTTAACAATCGGGAAAAAAGTTTTTATCTATCTCGCACGTGTACGACGCTTTTGCGTTTCTACGGTTTGTTTTTTTACGAAGAACGTCAAAACATTGTTCGACTCGAAATTAGCATGAGAAGTTCGGCGTTTTTAGGTTATGGCCGCGATCGATTATTTTATTCGGAGAGTGTATCGAGTCCAGAGGCTACTCTAGCGCCGTTCTAACGAACAGATTCGTAACCTCGGCGTTAGACGAACGCGCGGAATGCGCGCGAAAGAAAAAAAGAGGAACGAAAACAAGTATGTATGGAATACAATTTAGCACGTAGCTTCTTGTTTCTCTTTATCGCGACACGATATACAATACACAAGGCAGCGGAGCTCGCTCTTTGGCCTTAGAATGGAATTATCCCAAAGGAACATGGTATCGCAAGGACATCTGTGTCAAATGCAATGATGAATTGGTATGTATGTATATTTTCCATTCAAATAACGTTCCGTATAAAAGACAGAAAAAAAGAGAAATCGTCGAATCCCCACTCAGAAAATCCTACCGTTTTCAACGCAGGTTTTCTCCGATATACCTAACCTGACGACCCTACCTAAGAGCCAGTTTCGAATCCATTCGATAAATTATCGCTGCATTTTCTATCGGTGCGGAAGACCTTTTTTCCTTCTTTGTTCGCTCACACGCATACCCGCACACATGCGCAATCGTGGTTGTAGAGCGAATGGAAAGAGATCGGATTATTAGAGAGAAGAGACCATAAGTAATCTTGTAACCGGTGGAGGGGAGAATATATCAGCCGACGAAAAGAGACGGACAGACGACGAAGCAGAGACACTGACAGAGAAAGAGAGAGAGAGTCATCAACTCGAAGGAAACGCGATTGCGTCAACATGCACGCATTCACTCACGCGTATACAATACGACATGCGCGCGCGCGACAAACAGAATTTGTTCTTTGGTGTTCATCCATTCCGACATCCTAAACAGTGTTTACGTAGTACATGAACACGTAAAACTGAATGCTATATGTAATGACACGATTCGAGTAACGAATGAAAAACCACGAAAAATTCGAGGTGTAGCCGACGTAGCGGTGCATCCATACGGATACCGCTGAGTTTGTATTTTTGTACGATTCCACTCACCTTCTTTTCTCCTTGTGTTTCTTCTCTTTCTTGTGCGATTCCATCGTGAATCGAAAAATTTACGAGAAAGATTTTTTTCCTTTGGTACAACACCCTGGGACACTCTCGGTCACTGCCAAGGAACGTATCCAGCGTGTACTCCCGCCTCGACTCGTCACGAAATTTTCGTTCTCAATCGTCTATGATCGTACTTTGCTCGCAACGACTTTGTTCCGCGTTATTGAAATCGATGCACAAACATACGTTTCACACTGAATACGCGACGTCACCTCTGCTCGGTTACTCGTATTAACCGAGCGAAACGAAAACACATCCTTCTTTCACCCGCACGAAATGCTCGACGAACGCCACACTCATGGTGTGATGGCGATGACGATGACGATGGTGAAGCTAGCAAGTAGTGGTAGCGAGACCAGTACAACGGTGCTGGTGGTGGTAAACGATCGCGACGTGGTGGTAGAGGTTGTATACACGAGAGGACCGACTGTCCAAAGGCTTGGAACGAAGGAGGGGAGTTACTGTACAGTTGACGTCATGCCGTTCTCGTTCTTCTTTACCGTACGTACCGCCATCGAACGGCCGTAACGTCAACCAGTACGACTTGTCGTCGCGCGGTAAAGAACTAAGGCTGTTCAAAACTTTCTATGACAAAAACTTATCTTTCTTTTTAATCCATGCGTCACTATACATCGACAGAAGGAGGTTATCTGTTCATTCGTATAAGTATTTTATTGATCACAATGTACAAAGTATGTACAATAAGCTGCGAGTCAACGAGAAATTATGTGTATCGATTGCACGTTCAATTGTTCACTTTTACCTTTTAAACAAAAATTAAGTAAAATTGAAACTGCAGGCAAATGCAATGTTTCAGTTGTGTTCAGAACAACGGGAGTTTTATCTTCTACGATAGCGATAGGCAAATTAACCGTCGCAAACGGAATTGCCTACCACTGTTCTACAACTTTATCGAAAAATTAAGAACGGGTACTTTTTCTCTCGAAAATACTCGATCGCACACGCATCTATTTCTTGCGGGAACTACAGAGATCCTATCGTGTTAAGTCTCGGTAAAAAATTTACTTTAGGTAGTTTGCAATGTAATCGCATTGCATTTATATTTGTACTGGCGAGATAACAATCGTTTATTTAGCGTTAGTTCGTTCTACTCCTTTCTCGATACTAGCAGTTTCTGGTATATCTTCTCTTTCCATCTGATTTTGTACACCGGAAACTTTGTCTCCGCTCTCTAAATTTTTGTGGTGTTCTTCCATCGGGTCGCCCTCCTCGTCGAGGTCATCTAGGACTGCGCCTTTACTTCGGTATAATGCAGGGTACTGTACCATACAGGACTGCATGGTTTTGAATGCTTCGTAGCAGTCTGAACCTTTTGGATCTGCGGTAGAGTAATGGAAACAGGAGAAAGCTTCACGGAATTCCAAACCACATGGTCCTGTAGCCATCCCTCCAAGACAGGGGCAGTTCCAGTTGATTTCTCCATTGGCCAACAAGAGACCAGGACTTGGTTCTGGTTCTGGAAGATCTATTTTACTAGGCGTCGCATGGTCTTCTTTCGACGCAAATATTATAGTGTCTTTGCCCTCCTTACGAATCAATGGCATATTTCAACAGTTAATATAATCATACAAAAAATATATAAATGTTCCCTTAGGAGAGAGATCTTTATATTTCAATGTTGATAGTTTCTACTATCTGCAGTAAATGATAATAAGTTATGTGATGCACGATGAATTACATATGTACAAGGCTCTCCTTCGTATTTTTCAGCTATAGTTAAAGATGCTCTCAAGCGTACATAACAATCATCGGTGCACCTCAGAACAAATCTTCGTTCCTTTTGATTATATTTTATTATATCGATCGTATACTTGGTTCCTTCTTCGCCAAACAGTTGTCTTATAGACTGAAGAATATTTTTCTTCAAATACACTCCTGATACTTCGAGATTAGGATTCTGGGGCAGTTCTCTACAAACACAAAATAAATTCTGCTTATTAATTTTTACCGATTACATAATTCATTGATTTTACAAACGTTTTTTCACAAAAATAATTCCAGCTGCATACGGAAATATCTAGAAACAAATGACGAAAGTTTGCAACTTATTACAAATGAAAAATTGTAACTGAAACAACGATTAATACGACTACATCTATATTAGAGTTAAATTATAAGCAAACATAGAATTTGTTACAAATTGTTAGGAACGACAGTGTCCTTAGTGTACACGGCAAAGTTTTATTTGTAATTTCATTCGTATAAGCCGAACTTCGAATATAGGTTAAGTTACATGTGTTCGAATGAAAATATAAATGGTGATTAAATTTACTAACAGAGAAACATCTAAGTAATACATAGTATACGCGACACTCACTCGCGATTCACATTGAATGTTCACAAATTTAATACAGCACTTTTCAGCAAATTTCGTTCAGGCACTGCGGCATTACAGAGCAGACAACACGTTACGTATAAGCAGATGTCGCCCCAATCGCTTACATCACACTTTTTTTCAATCGAAACACGTCAGAGCTATTACATCCTACTTTTTATAGTACTATCCTCACTTTTCTGTCAATATTGATCTCTTCAAAAGTTCATTGATTTTTGTTCAATCAACTGAATACTTAAAGGTGGTTTTCAACGAATTTTATCTTTACTACTGTTTTTTACAACCAATACGATCGCTAGATTTCTAGGGAATGTTTGCATGTTGGTAGACAGTAATTACAAAATGGACAAAAGATTTGAAACAATCGACGATCTAGTCATTATCCCGTAGAATTTTACTTATGAAGAATAAAATACGTTATGCAATTGAAAACAACGATATAGGAATATTCGACTGATCGCGCATGCGCATTAGTGTAAGTATCGTATAACGAAATATATTATAACACTGTATCCAGTTTATCTTTTTGTATAGTACTGTATTAAAGCATTTAAGTATTAAATTTATATTTTATTAGGAAAATGAAGTTCTTGGAAATCGCGAAATTTTAGTGTTTCCGTGTACGTAAGTTTTCAAAATATCGCGCGTAAAGCCGATCGATGAGCGAGTGTGCATGCGTGATTAGACAAGGACAGAGGGGTCTTATACAGTGTTTTCTTTCTATTCCTATTTCGCATCCACTTATATGCCAGCATATGGCTCGCACACTTTATTCTTACATTTCTATGGATTAGAGAACGAACTCAACGATGTAAATCTGAAAATTCTACGATATTAAATTAACCTCGATAATTTCGAAAGATAGCTTGAGTCCCTAATTTACGATCCTTTTAATCTTTTCTAAAATCATAACATTCCCTTTTTTGAGACAGTTAATATATCTTTTTCTATGCAATGTGTAACGTAGGAAAATAGACAAAGTAAACTAAAAAGTGAGCTCGAAGTTAAAATGTAATTTTGACTGAACACGGCGGCGCATCCTCTTCGCGCAAGGTCAATGCTAATGTCAATAGCCAAGGTTAAAAGCTGGTACAAAGAAAGGTTTAAACTTTCACTGAAACCACGTGGAAAGTAAAATTACAAGTTCTCTAAACAAAGACTACCGAATTATATTTTTATCGGCAAGAAAAAATCGCGTCTTCTCCTATATTGATTGAATCGTGGAAAAAGAAGAAGCACGGGGTTTTGCCGTGATATCTTCTTTGTAGACATTCGAAACATCTGGCTCTCTTTTCTTCGACTGATTTTGACACGTCCAGGTTCGAAGGTGCGATTCGCGAAAGAATTGACACTTGAGTTACCTGAAGCGTTATTCGAATCGCTAGCCAACTGCGAACTCAGCGATTTAGCTACCCAAGACCCTTATGCTTATCCTTTTCACTGTTCCATGTGGGTCCGGTACACAAGGCCTCTGCATTGGCGTAGCGTGTCGAGAATAATGGGGTCTACGGACTTGGGTTGCACAAGGGAGTCAAAGACCCGAAAAATTCTTATTCCAAAATACGAGTCTGAAAAGCGCTTTCAGGAACGATACGGAGAGTCTACTTCTCGTGAAAAATATATTTTCATACTCACCACATATAAACATTTTAGAGACGAAAATTTAAGAATAAATAAAAATAAAGGTTCGCTACATACAGTCAAGTGTATGCGATGGCGTGGCAAGTCGCGGCGTGCTAAAAGGAAATCGCAGGAACGTGTGAAAATTTGCAGCTTGAAAGTATTTTCGCATGGTTATCGTGTGACCACCTGGCCAGATGCATTTAAAGATGCGCTCAAACCAGATTTCTTTCATTTAAGGGGACGATCAATGATACGATGCTCGAAATACGACCGCGCCTGCATCTCAACCGAGCTTCAATTCCATCGATATCAATCGAACTTCTCGATATTACGTCAAACTCTACTTATCACTGAATATCGTATTGTGTGCAAGACGATAACGTACTTTGCAAATTACCATGCGAATCGTCAAGGATCTTAGAGACAAATATTTTATACAAAGAGGTTTTCCGTGAGGAACTCGAGGATATAGATGGTCTACAGGTGGACATAGAGGATACCTAAGGATACTATAAGAAGGGGACCTAGGGTCCGACAACTATCGTACTTCTTTTATTAGCTGTATTTTTATTAACAAACGGTGCAAAAGGAGATTCGAAAATAGGGTAAGGTTGCTTAAGTCGTACCTGTGTTAAGTCGTACCTCTCCTATATTTGGAGTATTATGGCTACTACAGTAATGGTGCGACATTAGGATAGTGCCCCATGTAATTGGAATGTTTTATTCGTCAGGATTTTTACTAAGAGATTATTAATAAGTTTTCATATAATATTCTACATATCTGTGATAGTTCATTTTGTATTTATTGTTTTTGGAGCTTTGATAGTGTTGTAAGTTTAATAACTATTATAGAATCATTTGAAACTAACATTACGATCAATCAGCATGACGTTATATTAATTTTGAGTTGGTTGCACACGCATTCAAGTCAGAAGCAAGCTTCTTTGGGCTTACTGCAACTGGTCTAAGAAAACTTGCCTATCAACTCGCTGAAAAACATAATTTACCACACGTACATACAATAATAATTGTATTTTTATGTAGGTACTTAAGCCATAGGTGGTACGACTACACTGGTTTCGTAAATCGTATCCTTGCAACTTTTTTTTAATTTAAATTAATTTAGGACAACACAAAGATTGTTCAGAGTTCTAATAAATACAGACAGTATTTTCAGTAGAATCGAATAGCAAACATAGTTTTTACATATTTGCTAAATACCCATTGTTATGCAGGGGACTTGAGCAACCTTACCCTATTCTTTATCTGTATCTGTTTTTTATTAACAAACGGTGCAAAAGGAGATTCGAAAATATATTTTTACATTCTTGAATGATCCTGCCCCCTTTATAAAACACACGGAATCCACAAAGTGACTATAATTCCATATCGAGTTCGGTAGAAGCGTGTCATCGAATACAATAGAAGACTAATGACGTCACCGGCGACCGTACCATGGAAAGTGGTATATTCGTCGGAATGTCATGAATAACAAAGAATCGTAAAGTCATCGTATTTGTGCGGCCGTGTATTTAATCGTGGCTGCGACTCACGCCGATATTTCCAGAAGCTGTTTTCGCCAAACGGTTACACGCCGCGCGAATTATTGGGACGGAGGAACCGAGCCGGTAGAAGCATAAAGAAAACAATGACGTATTTGAATAAAGGGGGAAACGTTAAATGAAATGAAACATCGCGATAAAAAGAAAAATAATGGTGACAAAGGTTGAAATTGCACCAGGAAGCGTGATTCCTGTGTTTCATTGTATCCGGACTCGCACACGCCTTCCGCATGCAAGTTTATTCGGTTTGAACGGGAGGTTGCGTTCAAAGGTTAAAAGATCCTACCGGTGTGCACGGTTTTAAAAAATAAAACGTATGTCGAATTTGAACTTTTCGAAACGTTACGCCTGTAGAGTTCCAGAACCCCTGTAGAATTTCGTGTTACGCAATCGACGGAAGAAGGAAAACGGAAGATGCAATAAAAATAAGAAGATCCCTTGTAATCATTAAACTCCGTGCACGAGCCCGATGGACTGGTTCTCCTTGACGATACGCACGCGTCATATTGCCGTTAGTAAAATCTGTCGATTCAGTTTTCTGAAAATCATACTGTTACGGCTTCGGCTGTCCTCCTTTCTCCCTCTCGTTCCCTGTTTCGCTATATAACAACCAGTCGGAACGCACACAATCGTGTCTTTCTTTGGAATCTTTTTTTGCTGGCTGTTCGATCCAAAGTCGATTCACGGTTAAAGACAGATTTACATTATACGTACCAGAGATGGGACGGTTCCGTATTGGCACCGCACAAATACAGACGTTAGCGTTTGTATTATACCTTGCTTCGAATGCTTTGTAGAATGTTTCGAATATCGACAAATTCTTGGCAATTCGTAGACGTTAATTTACAAGTACGAGTACTCGATTTTTTACACCTTGCGAAACAACGCAAACAACGTTGTCGTAGAACGCGCGAAAATTGAATAGACGACGTTAAGTTGAAATCGAAAAGTCCAACGAAGTATCTAAAGTGTATAATACGCAGAGAAGCGAATGAATAATAATCGTGGTTGTTTTAACATGAAATATAAATATATTTGGGTGGTATTGTACAGTCAGTGATTCGTTCGTATATACAGAATTATGTACATGCCGAACACTATATATCCTCGAATACTCTGCGCGTAAACTCACACATGCATACGTTTGACACGAATCGGTCGACCCACACGTGTTTCGAAATGATCATCCATTCATTCGATTCTTGGATCCGCGAATCACACATCCTCTCTCATTCTATTTCTCTCTCTCTGGCTTTCCATTTTTTATTATCCAGTGTATTTAAGTTCGAACGGTATTTGGCGGTCGTTTACAATTTCAGTGTTGCGATTAATTAGGACGTTTGCCACCGGACAATTCCATTCTACGAGTACATTTTGGCGCTTGTCGCGAGTTACTTTTTTTTGTCGTTTTCATTTTAAAGTCAGCCTAAGCGGATTTTGATCATGTTACGTGTCATTATTTTTTTTCCTCCGTTTTACTTAAATTTTTTTTGCATTTTGTTCTCTCTTTGCTTCTTTATTACTATTATAGAACTACGGTTGTATCGTGTACGTGTGTGTGTGTGTCCGTGTATGTACGTGTGTGTGTTCTTTACTGTTCCTTTAATCCGCGTTACAAACCACAACGAGGTATCGTTACTTTAGACTTCATGACTACAGTTTAGAGAATAAGCGTAGAAATGTATCACACTAGAGACTTGTACATTATCTTAAATGCGTAGGTATGTTCTTGTTATTTTTTTCCATTTTTTCTTTTTCGATAATACGAGTAGTAGTTGGTTAAGCTAGCTTTATCCCCCAACGAAGTCCCATGGTTGCTTTTGTTTTTACGAAACCGAAGAAACATCTTGCTGCTTCTGCCCGGCCGACGGAGCACGGAGCGGCAAAGCCGATGCGCAGCGCTTTCGTTAAACCTCGAAAAAAAAAAGATAGAAGAAATAAGGGGGTAAAGAAGAGAGCCCAGGAAAGACCTATTCTCTCTCCTGTTCGCGTTATGAAACACAACGCTCCCGAAGACTCGCCAAGCCCTACCATTATGCCGCGTTCACAATACTGTTGGTGAGCACTTTGTCGGATGATAAACACTATTCCCTCGGGACACTCCAACTGGAGCCACACGACCGTTTAAAATTACTTCGCGATGGACTTCATTCGATGTACTCCACTGCAACGTAGATTGCAAATTTGAAAAAGAACTTTCAAATTTTTCGATCGATCTATTCATACAAGATGGCGGCGATTTAAAGATCTGCGATTTTTGATGAAATTTGCAAATTTTTCGGTCGATATTTTCATACAAGATGGCGGCGATTTAAGGATCTGCGATTTTCGAGGAAATTCGCAAATTTTTCGATCGAGATTTTCATACAAGATGGCGGCGATTTAAAGGTTAAGAGATCTCCTGCGATTTTCGATGAAATTCGCAAATATTTCGGTCGAGATTTTCATACAAGATGGCGGCGATTTAAAGGTTAAGAGATCTCCTGCGATTTTCGATGAAATTCCGCAAATTTTTCGATCGACATTTTCATACAAGATGGCGGCGATTTAAAGGTTAAGAGATCTCCTGCGATTTTCGATGAAATTCCGCAAATTTTTCGATCGACATTTTCATACAAGATGGCGGCGATTTAAGGATCTGCGATTTTCGATGAAATTCGCCAACTTTTCGATCGATATTTTCATACAAGATGGCGGCGATTTAAAGGTTAAGAGATCTCCTGCGATTTTCGAAGAAATTCGCAAATTTTTCGATCGACATTTTCATACAAGATGGCGGCGATTTAAGGATCTGCGATTTTCGATGAAATTCGCAAATTTTTCGATCGATATTTTCATGCAAAATGGCGGCGATTTAGAAGTTAAAAGATCTCCTGCGATTTTCGATGAAATTCGCAAATATTTCGGTCGAGATTTTGCCAACCGTCTACGTTGCAGCGAAGTAAACACCGAGTGAACACGGCAGAACGAGATAAAATAACGCACGCATCGACCCATATCTAACCCTTTCGGCCGCGCCCTATCGCGGACAGATTCGTGTCCCGCATATATGCGTCGAATTAGCAACGAAAGGATTAGTAGAGCCGCCATATTAGCAACGATCGCAAATTGCTGAGCTAATCGCGAACCAAAGGGGAAAAGAATTGCTCATTGACCGGCTGTCGACGGAACCGACGCGATAGGGCGGCGAACCACTAGATTTGTTTTTTTCTCGAAAACGAAGAAAAACAGGGTAGGAACCGCGATTCGAAACAATCGAAGGAGCGACACGTGGCAGCTACGCATGGAACTTTGCCTCGAATCGATTTGCCAGCGTTTCGTGTATAAACCAGAAACTTTTTTTCTGTTCGACAATCGCGTCACGATTCGAGCTGCTCTACTTAATCTACGAGAAGGGAGATACGTGTGGCAGCCTCTCGCATCGTCATCCCCGTCACTTCCCGGAACAGCTCTGCTCGAATGAGTCACGGGACGCAAGAAAACTTGAGTCTTACATTTTTTCTTGGATCGAGATTTTTCGGATAAAGTCGAGCACGATGTAGGATGTATTTTCTAAGCGGTAGTTTTAGGTCTAACGAAAACTTGAGACTTTCTGGTTTCTTACCCTTTGGAAGCGTTGCACCGGATTGTACATTTCAGAGATATCCAAGGCCGGATTCTCCTCCGTGTTCATTCCGTTCGTGTAGATCGTGGTCCCGGTAACGGACAAGGACAGCCTGTACGCCGTCTATCCGTACCTAAACCACAAGCTGCGAGGGTAACGGACACGGAGAAGGGGAAGCCCGGAGGATGCTCGGACATCTCTGGTGCATTTGAACAATTCCAAGTTAAATGACAAAACAATGTGTAATTCCGTAAAGGCTATCCGCGTCGCTCTCAGCTCTCCCGGTTCCATCGCACTCGGGAGTCAAGCGAGTTCCGATCAGATAACGTCGGTCAATTCCTGGAACATCTCCCTCGGTCGCAAACTGTCGTGGCCCGGTCTCGAGCCCGCGACACTTTGCCAGAGACTCGGTGACCGTGAAACGAAAAACGTCGCATGTAAAGAGAGGAGCTGGAAAAATGGTAAAAACGGTAATTGCCGGTGCAATTAGGAATGGGGCTGTTCTACGCGAAAAAGTAAAACGAAAACGTGGAGCAAAATTTGTTCGTACGTGGCTTTGTTCTCGAGAATGCCGCAATTTGACGCTTCCAGACCCGGCCGTGTTTTAAAACGCATTCCACAGAGGCGGCAACCTTTAAGAGCTCATAAAATCGTTCGAACATAAAATTACACGAAATTAAGAGATATAGGAGCGATAAGGTTATAAACAATTTGCAGCAATATTCGGCGATCTCGCTGAACAAAGGCTCGCACGAAGAATCGTTACCGCGCGTTTTCGTCTTAGTTTTTCACGCAGAATCATCCCCTCGCCGGTCGTTATCGCCAGTTACCTGACAGCCTGCACAACGGGGAGAAACGTTGGCGGAGGCTGTCAAACGATAGAGGCACACGGCGTGTATCGATTGGCCAGAGAGGCAGGCAGGCCTCGGGTCGCTCCAGGGGCGTATTCAGTTGTCCCGTTTCGTGCCCGACTTTTGCGGTGGTAATTTTTGCCAGCTTGTCGCGAGGAAAGGATCGATCGTCGAGAGAGCGTTCGTCGAAGCGGAGATGGCAGGCCGAGGGCGTGGTCCATCGTTTCAAATCGTTCCAACTATCCATAGACGGTATAACCCATAATATCCTGACGTTCGTGACACATGGATGTCTCTCCTCTTTATGGCCGCATGGTGCTTTTCAGAATCGAGCCTCTCTCTTTCCCTCGTACGCCCCCACTGTCTTTCCCGAGCGCATCCCCCGCGTGTTTAACTATCGGAACGGGGATTTTCGATTTGACGCACCGAATTACTACCAAGTTTCACTCGATCAAACCGAACGTTTACTTTTTTCGGAAAAATGACGGGGGTAGAATGTCCCACCATTCGATATAGTGCTGAAAAATTAACCCCTTCCCGTAGCATTTATTTAACAGATGCGTCAGTCAAGACTATAAAACGTTGACTGCCACGTCAACCTTATACAGGTGACACTGTCTATACTGATTTAGTATATTGTTAAAAATTGATTCACTGTCCTAACCGCAAAGTCTCGCACTAATTACTTGGATCTATAGAAAATAAATGTAACAAGATATCGTGAAAATATTTTGAAAAATTCGTCAAGAATTAAAACACTACTGAATGCCATTGAAAATTACTTTAGCGTGGCAGTCAACGTGTTAAAACGAACAAACAAAATCAAAATGTAAATATTTTGTTTTCAAGGATCCTTGATAATGCAATTTATAGTTACACCTAAACTTCAAGTTGAAGTATGTTCAAAGTTTAAATAAGGTTTGTCATGTTTGAGCTGTAAGTGCGTCACGAGTCAAAGTACAGGAAAGGGTTAAAACGAACGAACAAAATTAAAATGTTGTAAATATTTTGTTTTCAGCGATAATGCAATTTATAGTTGAAAACTTCAAGTTGAAGTGTGTTCAAAATTTAAATAAGGTTTGTCATATTTGAGCTGTAAGTGCGTCACGAGTCAGACTCGTCAAAGTACAAGAAAGGGTTAAAACGAACGAACAAAATTAAAATGCTGTAAATATTTTGTTTTCAGGGATAATGTAATTTATAGTTGGAAACTTCAAGTTGAAGTATGTTCAAAATTTAAATAAGGTTTGTCATACTTGAGCTGTAAGTGCGTCACGAGTCAAAATACGGAAAAGGGTTAAAACGAACAAACAAAATTAAAATGTTATAAATATTTTGTTTTCAGGGATCCTTGATAATGCAATTTATAGTTGGAAACTTCAAGTTGAAGTATGTCCAAAGTTTAAATAAGGTAATAGAACTGTAAGTGCGTCACGAGTCAAAGTACAGAAAAGTGTTAAACGAAAGATCACACTTGCCACATGTTACAGTATCCGACAGTTTCGTTACAACATCCAAAACTGCCCATCTCCAAAAGTTATCTCGCTATGAAATTTTGCGAAGTAAACGCCCTCCCCCCGCCAGTATACAAGATCGAAAACTGTACGTAACGCGGCGGAGCGATTGAATCTACAGAAAGAAAGAACGAAGAAACCAAAGAAGAAGAAGCAGAGGAAGAAAGGAAGAATAGTCTGGTCGATGCGGTGTTCAAAAAGACTCGGGTAACTCGAAGCGAAATACCCGGGGTAAAAAAGCGCTCTCGCTGAGCAAGCTTGCGCGTAAACCGGCTGTGCGACGAAGCGCGTACAAATAATAGCGTAAAATAGAGTACGTTATATTTGGCGAATCAACCGGTGCGTACAATTCGTGCGTCAGAGGTACGGTCATTGTTGAGTACACCCCGCGCGGCTTTCTTAAGCGCTTTTCATTCGGCGAGGCCGACAGTGACCCTCACCCTCCCTCTTTCCCAGCGTCTCGAAAGAGAGAATCGTTCATCGAGAGGGTAGACGATTTAAGAAAAAATTCGCGTACGGCCTTAGGAGGTCCACCCACGGTGCACATTGTAATTCGGTCTGTCGAGGGATCGTGAATCAAAAATGGCTTCTCGGGCTATACAGGGTGGCTCGCCCGAAATACCTTCAAACTTGTAAAATGTTTAACATGAATTGAAACGTGTCAGAGTTAAAGGTATTGTTAGTGTTCGATTGATTAAAAATCAATATAAAAAAATATGAAGTTTGTACCAAAAGATGTGCATTAAAAATGTACGATAAAACTGATTCGTTATCGTCAGGAAGAATAGCCGATAAGCATGCAACGTCGGATTAAAATGTCTGATCGTAAATTTACTGTCCGTAATACTTTTTGACAAAGACCGATAAAGAGCATCGTTGAAAGACAAAGAAATTTAGTTAATACGATAGAATAAATAGTTTGAAAGATATTTAAAGCGGAGGTTCACCCTGTATAGTGCTTTAAACTACCTGCTACCACTCGCTACCTCCCTTTGCAAGCTTTACCTTCAACCACGTACCTGCCCGGCTCGCTCGCCCGTCTATCTAACCTCCGTCGACGTCGCCGTTTCTGCCCCAGTGTGTTCCTGGACCGGGTGTGTTCGGAGGGGTCCCGAGTTCCACGGAAAAAGCCTTGGGTATATCTTTACGAGCGGAGCCATAAAAGCCGTAGGAGTTCTCGTCCGTTTCTCGATTAACTCTCGTGGGGTATGGATCGTGTTCGACCGGCTACGATCCTTATTGTCGTGTATATTCTTCGAGCCCGTATAATACATGAACGAAGAAACTACCGTCCTTCGAAACACCCAGTCGCGCGTCTTTCAAACCCGAGCCGAAAGGAACCGTCCAAAGCTTTCGACCAACTTGCCGGTAAGTCGAAATCCCCTCGGCTCAACCACCAAAACTCGTCTTCGTGTCCTTTCAACCTCTCGCTTATTCGAGGCAATTCGTGAGAGCAACGAGAGAGAGAGAGATGTTATACCCTTTCTAGGCGTGTACAAGTGCCTCGATGGCCGGTCCGGAAAAAACCTGGTGGGCCTGAAGCACCTTTGCGAATACTCCCCAAATTGATATAACCATTTTTGAAAATTTCACGAGTGTTCGTAAGATTTCTGTGCCGATCTTTGCTGGCTCGAACCCGTAATCTCGAATACTCGCGCAACCCTTATGTATCTCCTCGCCGGCGTATTTGACCCGTTGTTCGCCGGTGGAAAGAATCGTTCCTTTCCTCCGATAAATCCTATCGCGATAAACGACGAGTTAACGTTACCGGACCGGGATCGATACGTTCCGCGTTGTCCTTCTCTAATCCGCCCGCGCGCGCACCTAGCTCGCTCGCTACGCGCGAGCAGTTTTCGTTTAGGAATGCGCTACGCTGCGCTTCTCTTACTCTTTCTCTCTCTCGTTTGTCCCTCTTTTTCAGTTTTTTTTTCTGTTCGCAACGCTCACACGTTTTACACGCTCTTTCCGATCGATCGTTATCTATATCTCGTTTCGTTTCTTTCTATTTTTTTTTACTCTGTTGCTCTTTCCCCCGTGCAATCGCACAACTTGCGACGACGCGATCGCACTCCGTTCGTTAATAATAATAACAATAATAATTATAATAATGATAATCATAATAATAATAATATAATTATACAGGATTAGGCTTTGTATTTCAGTCGAAGTAGTGAGGGCGCTAGCTCGTTTAAATATATTAATAATTTGAGGCAGTTTACGTCATTTGTTTAAGGCCGAGTTAATAGTAGTGAACTATGAAGGTGTCGCGCGTACGCGTCATTTTTCGAGGCTGATTCACGATGAATGGGCAACGAAGGAGCTCGAATCTTCAGAATGTTTCTACTTTTGAGAAGCTTCCGTGTTTGTCAAAAATGGCACTCTTTCTCCTGGTTGCCCGTCGAACATGAATCGCTCTTTCATCCGGTGCGCGTCTACCGCGTACGCACAAAAGTACACTCGGTCGGGGAGATACAGCGCTCGTAAAATAGTTCGAACTCGAAATTTCGGAAACGCGTCTTCACGCTTTCGTTTACGACCGCGTTATATCTTCGAGACCAAATGCGCATACGTTCGGTATAGCGGAGGGCGAGGCACGTTCGAGCACAGATTCTCTATCTTTCTCCATATTTGTTCGTCTTCTTCTTTCCATTTCAACGCGATGCACACGTAGGTATCTCGAGAATAAGCTTGCGACCGTATACAGGATGCACCGCGTAACCGTCGCCAGGATCTTTCAAGCGTTTCCGCTTTCGGACAAAGGTTCTCCACAAAATTACGCGGCCGATATTAAAACGAGTTCGATCAATTTACACTACGATTACCTTGATTTTTGCACGCTACTCTTTTTATTATACGCTCTTCCGATCGCCACCTTCGTGTAATCCGATGCGAATAAAATAATTTTCTAACTCCACGTTTCCCCGGAAACCCACGTTTCTCAAGGTAAATGGTCGAACTTGTTTTCGTATTAGCCACGCTGCTGTTAGTCGTTTTACGAGAAATTTTCGGAAGTACCCGAAAAACGGTGACGACAGTTACGTGATGTATCCTGCACAATTATTATACAATAGTTCGTTACACGCGACGTAGGACAAAATATTTGATGCCAGACTTTTTCTTCGTACCCGCTTACGGAGGAAGCACGTTTTTTTCTTATTACAGAGTAAATATATGCCTTGCTCTCGCCGACTACAACGATAAACAATAGACTTTTGCGGTCGAACGAAGGAAAAGGAACGAGGAAAGAGAAAATGATCGCTTCGAATGCATTCATCGAATGCAATGTTAAATAATAAAAAAAGAGTCGACCGGAACGATCGCACGTACCGTGTTATTTTCCTCCGCGAGATAAACTACCGTTTCCGGTTTAGAGCCCCGATCGCACGCCTTTAGCGAACGCCGTTGCGAAACGTTGACGAAAAGTTCAAGGAACATATCTTGCGAACGAACGATCTAAACGTTCAATAGAAGTAGAGTCAATAGAAGTAGAATGTTAATTGAGAGGGATCGAGATAGTAAAAAAATCGATGCACGTTTAGCGCCGTTTCGAAAAAGAACCAAGAAGCAAATGTAGAGTCACGGTGGTCGTTGACGTAGCATTACGTCTTTTCTGTTTTCGTTTGAACGGACACGTTTGTCAGAATGTTTAAAGATTTGTAAAAATGTACCGTCTTCGACAATCGAGGTACACGTACCGCTTACATTACCAACTGCAAAGAGGAGCTTCCACTATCGCGTTATCTCCCCTTACAGAAGATTCACGCGGCCTGGAAAGTCGTTCAATGTTCCTTTACGTAACAGCCTAAGGTTTTTCAAGATAGTAACAACGATAAACTTGTGCGTGTTCGATGAAAAAGAAACGTGGGTATATCTAATGTAAATGCAAGATGTAATACTGACGTGGACAAAGAAAAGATCTATCTCTAACGTTCGAGCAACGTCTGCAACGTTCTCGAACACGCGTACGCAATAAAAAATAACAGCAGACCATAAAAAGACTATAGCTTTACACCGAGGGTCGTTCGACGGAATAAAGTAAAGATAATATTAATACTCGGGGCTCCACTAATATTAACGTTAATAATACGAAATGTCACGGTTCCCAGTGGCCCTGTAAGGCACAATGCAATTGCAATTATTCAGAATACGGTTGTCCTATCTTTCGCTCGATTTCTCGATTACGCATTAACCCTCCAACGTCGTTAACCGGGACAATAGTGATCCGAATCTGGCCGTAAACCTCTTACGGTTAAAAGGGATATCTTCCAATTTCGGGCTATTGAACCAGTGGACTCCAAAAATTTTAAAACTTATTGTAGGGACGAAAGTAATCAAAATTTCTTCAATGACTTCAAAGTTTTTCATTGAAAAATTGAAAGACTTTTTTAAAAAGGCAATCGAACAATTACCTTTTCGCTAACAAAAAGTTAGAAAATAATAGAATTATTTTGTTGGTTAGCATTTAAGGTTTCTTTAATAAATAAATGTTTTTCGAAAGCAAACGAAATGACTACTTTTCAGTATCCCTAATAGTTATATCTTGGAGGTCACGATATTTTTCATTGAAAAATTGAAGGACTTTCTTAAAAACGGAATCGAACAATTGCCTTTTCGCTAACAAAGAGCGTTAGAAAATAATAGAATCATTTTGTTGGTTAGCATTCAAGATTTCTATAATAAATAAATGTTTTTCGAAAGCAAACGAAACTTTTTTGTATCCCTAATAGTTATATCTTGGAGTTCACGATATTTTTCACTGAAAAATTGAAGGACTTTCTTAAAAAGGAAATCGAACAATTACCTTTTCGCTAACAAAAAGTTAGAAAATAATAGAATTATTTTGTTGGTTAGCATTTAAGGTTTCTATAATAAATAAATGTTTTTCGGAAGCAAACGAAACTTTTCGGTATCCCTAACAGTTATATCTTGGAGGTCACGATATCCAAACTGGTTAAAAAATCGAGGTTTGGCACAGCGAGAGGCGTTCTCCATTTTGCCGATAAATTTCGAGTGACGTAATTGGTCAAAGATGAAGGAACATTCGGCGTCGATTCATGATATACGCGAGAGGAACAATTTCAAGCAGCCTCGATCGTATTGGACGGCTGCTTGACATTCGACCGCCTCGTCGGCTACGATGGCCTGCCGAGTTTCGTATGCTCGCTAGTCCCTTTTCTTTCGACGCACACCGACAATCGAATTCTATGAGCGTACCCTTTGCATAGTAAGCGGTTCTACCGGAGAATATACGACGGAGAGGTTACGTCTCTGATGGCAGATTACGAAGAAAAACTGTCTTCGAAAAATTGACCCTCGCGTTGATAACGTTTAAAAGTGCAAGTTACGTTCGTTTCAGAAGACTTAACCCTTAAGTTGTACAAAAGCAATATACCAGTTAATCTTATAAATTATATACAAAATGTAGGAAACGAGTAGTGTTATAAAGCCGTTCAATGCACAAATCGATTAACTCCAAAAAGCGGAGAAATCCGATGAAATGTGCACAGGTTTTTAAAATTTCTTTGGTAACATAAATTCAAATAAAGTGTGCAGAATGCATAAATACAAATCTGGCTATCATTTAAAAGATGTAAAATTATAAAAAAATTTATTTCAGAATGGCTGAAATGTATTATTTATTATTCAGTGGCCAAAATAAATATTGTCGTTTAATCGTTTATGTTTGGAGAAATTTGTATAAACATAAAAAGTTAGCATTATACCAAGTGCTTTTACACTTAAATGTAAGATTTTTTAAAAGATGGAGTTAATCGATTTGTGCAGTGAACGGCTCATATGTACCAATCAAACACGTCATCTTTTAATTTAAATCAACCTCCTTCAAGGTATTTTGTCAGTTTTCAGGTAAAATTTAAGGGTTAAAGTTTTACCGAATTCTCGTTTGAAAGAAGTCGTATGGAACTGTAGCGAAGGACAAGTCGTAAATAGGATCGTTTGATGAAAGGCATGCCGAGTTAAATAGTAGTAAATTGAAAATGCGGCGGTATATTTTTGCGTGCACATACAGAAGAGACGTGGAACACTGTGGTCGACGATACTGTATTTAAGTCCGGGTATCCGTTTTGCTTCCCTCCGCTTTGCCGCTAAGAGGTCCGTTCTCTTTGAACGAGCAAAAACAGCAGGGCGGAAATGCTCCTCAGCTGAGAGATGGCCGCGGCAAAGAGGGTGAGAGTGCCAGGAACGAGGCTGCTGCTTTTCGACCGGGTCTCCTGTGTGCCGATGAATCGACCAATGGAACAGCCTCGGGTACATTCTCGTGCAACTTAGGCTTCCCTCGGTCGAGGGGAAGCCTTACTTCAGATTCTTTATCTACGATGATAGCAGATTCTATGTTAGGCTCTCCTTAGGGCTCTAGATCAACTGCGACGCAAACTTTACTAGAAAAATTTGCGAAAACTATTTCTTGAAAATTGCCAATATTCGAGGCGGAGGAAAAAGCAGTATTCTCTGGGGAAGACACGAACAAGCGTGCAAAATTGAAAATCTGTTCCTTCTCGAAGCAGAATTCGAGAGATTCCACCGTTGAAGATAATTCGAAAGCAATATGTAGAAGCGAAAAACGGAAAAGAGGAAAGAAAACCGACAAACGAACCAGTGAAACCTTTTCAAAGACGATAACGTTTCTGCTTGCGACGCTTCCTAATTACCTAATGTCGACGTCACATTATATAACGAGTTCGACGGGGGTTTCAACGAGCCGCAATAACGCCATCCTTCCTTCCACGTCCTATAAATATCTATCAGTGGTTTAACCCTCTATCGCTTAATCTGTAACTACGAATAATATTAGATATCGACCGGTTAGAAGTTACGATTGCGTGTGCACCGTATGCGTTAGAAATTCCACCCTTCCGTTCGAGTCGAATCTTTCGAGACGTTGCGAAACCTAGGAAAGCCTCTTCGGCGAGTAGTGTTCGCGCATGCGAGGAATCAGGGTGCGCTCAGGGTGGCGAAAGAATGCGGGACTTTGAAGTTCTCGAATTGCGAAATTTACCCCCCGATGTACAGCACGAGATGTCCATAAGGTCCACATGGTCGAGTGTTTTCGAGTTGCATCCCTCCTCCCCTGCGAGAAAACCGTCTCTCGTCTCTGCCGATCCCCATCTTGACCGCGCCCCCTTCTCGTCTGGTCTGGCCGTGTCCCCCCGTCCCGTCCTGGCCCCTCGTCCCGTAACCGCCCAGATCCGTCCCGTCCCGTCCTGTCCCGGTCGTCCCGACCCGTCTCGTTTCGCCTCGCCTCGCTTCGTCTCGCTTCGCCACGGCTCGCCCGTACCGCCGGTGCGGTCGTGCGGTCACGTTGATCGATCGTTACCGTGTAACGAAATACGGTCCCCGTCCGTTTCTCCTTGAGCGCGCTCTTTGAAAAGGGCGCAGGACAAAAAAGAAGAAATCCTGCCCAGCTCTCCGGACCACGGCTTTCTAGAGATGTTCCGCGAGACCGAAAGAGAACGACGATGACGACAACGACGACGAGGAACTAACGCACCAGACGGAGTAGATAGGGATAGGTCGAGAAGGATAACTGCGGTACCGTCATTTCCTGCATGTGCTCGCAAATAAGTCTTTGTTTGGCAAAGTTGCTTCGTTTTTGTTCGGGCTTTGGCACTTGCGATTGTCGATCGGGGTTCGAAGAGCGCTATCGTTGGGAGTCTGAATAACGCATTACGTCGAGAGGACGTTTAAAACTTATTTATTTTCAATAAAATATCGATTTAACTAGCGTTAAAGGGCTATACATGATTATTGGTTAAGAGTTCATTATAACCGATCCAGTCTTGTACTTCACCGTGGAAATAAATGGTCACCCTAATTTGAAAGCAATCCGAAAGCGTCGAAGAATAACTAACGGATATAATCTCCGTCACGATATGGCGAGGCCGTAAATTAAACCCTTGTCAAGCGCTCGGCGAAGTCGAGGATCGTATTCTGTATAGAGAATATTGGCACTCCACGGAATCTTTCGTCGTACAGCCCTGGCCGCTTCTTATCCCCCTCCTGAATCGCAGTTTCGGCGCTCTGATTTCGGGTACTTCCGAACAGTTTTATGATCCTGCTATATCGCGACAGGAACTACACCCGAGAGCGGTCCGAGAACGTTCGGCGAGTAAAAAAGCGTAGGAATTTTACCAACTAATCGCGTAAATCGTTCAAAAACTCCGGTCTAATACTATATCGGTAATGTCTCGTCAACCTTCTCGATCCGGAATATATTTCCTAAAAATACTATTGTCGTGTCTCGCGATCCGTCGGAAAAAGACCGAAAAGGCGCGCGGTCGCGATCGTTTTTCTCCTGGAAGAAAGACATCCCCCAATTTCAAGAATTCGAGCCGAGAAAATGTTGTCCGGTTGAAAGTACGGCTAAAAATAAGTCGTTAATGCGGACCTAAGTAAATGGATTTTTCTACCTGAGTATCGCAGGTGGATGAAATAGCTCGATGCGTACGGACGCGATCATTTCAGTTGTCTCGATCCCTCCATCTGTCCCTGGACTCGAACGCGCGCGTGTGTGCAACGTGTACGTTCGTGTGTTTATTCTGCGGCTTTCTGTCTGTCCGTCCGTTCGGCCACCCGCACACTGCCAACGAGCGAACACGGCACGTACGATCGTTGCGTCGACGATTCGTATATATACGTACACGTATGTACAGGGTGATTCGTTAGTTGCGCGACGCGAAGCAAATATCATCGAACTTCGCTACTCTTCAACAACAATGATTAAGTGTCCGAGATAAAAATTACACGATTCAATTTAGCTTGATTCACTGGAATCGATCCGGTTCTACTCGACGATACTTTTCCGTTGTTTCGATCCAACGGACGCTCGATTTAACTCGAAGAAGATTCGCCCGCATTCGGTGAGGCCGAACAATTTACTCGATGGTCGTTACGGTAAACGAGCACGAACAGTCTCGTTCGTTTAGCGTAAACGCATCCTTAGATCCGAGACTAGACGAGTAGCTAAAAAGGAGGAAGATAGGTCGTTTGTTAACCGACCAGTCGAAAGTTTATGGCGCGGCGACGTGTCGGTGACCTTATCTTTACGTCGCGCAGCGAGCGAATCACCCTGTATACATCGCGTACACAACATATACGCGGGGAAACGTATCCCGTGTGTATATACCGGTGGACCAACCCGTATGCTCTTTAACGACCGGGAAAGATAAGTCGCACAATGGGGAAGCAGAGCTTTGCGCCCGGATTACGCGAACGAACGAACGCTGGCAACGGGGTCGGTCTCTCTTGGGTTAGTGGTCATCTAACTCTGCGGTAGAAGCGCATGATAACCGGGCGTTTCGTAAAAGCCGGCGGCCTGAAGGGCGTGCAACGAGGTCGCGTGATGCCTGTGTATCGTGCTCGCGTATACGCTGGAAACGCTGCCGGAAGAAACGCCGCTGGAAGCACCGATGGACGTGGAAGAGGAAGAAGAGGAGGACGAGGAAGATGAGGAAGCCTGTTGCCCGACGTGCGACGCCGTTCGCGATAGCAACGTCGCCGACGGCCGTCTGTACGGATGATGAGCGACGGAGGCCGTCGCTGCCCGCAGATGACCCGTCGAGCTCGAGCTCGACGCGTTATAGGTCTGTTGATAACTCTGCCGCAAAATGCCGGAGATCGACGTGGCCGCCGGCGTAACCGACGAGGAGGAACTTCTGTCACTTTGGTGAGGTTGATGATGAAGTTGATGAGTGGTTCGATGCTGTTGCTGCGGTTGTTGTTGTTGTTGCGGCTGCGGCGGCGGCTGCTGCTGTTGCTGCTGCTGCTGCTGCCGATGCTGATGATTGTGTGCGCGCATCGCGCGGAAGTAATGTTGATAAATACCTGATATGACTGCTTTCTCGTCGGCAGAGATCAATTCGGTGCCGGAAGCGGTCGGTGTTACCGAACCCTGTTGTTGCTGCTGTCCGTGATGCGTGGCGTGAACGTGAGGACGATGATGATGATGATGGGGATGACTTTGCGGCTGCTGTTGCGGTTGTTGCTGCTGTTGTTGTTGTTGATGATGTCGTCTCTGTTGTTGAGAGAGAGTAGCAGCGGCGTTGAGAGCGGCGCGATAGGAAGCCGCCATAGCGGCGGACATTTGACCGGTAGTGGGCACGAGATTCGAGCCGGAATCGGTCGTCGCCACCACGGCCGCGGTGGCCGATAGGACGGTGGCGGAAGTCGAGGACACGGTCGAGGTAGAAACGGAGGCGACCGTGGAGGACGGCGCGACCGAGGACGTGGAGGAAACGGCCGCGACGGCGGTTGCGGTGGCGGCGGTGGCGACGACGACGGCGGCCGTCGCGCTCCTCCTGCTAGTTCGTCGCGAGGAAGATATAGGCGCGTTACTCGGGGGCGGTAGATTGTTGACGAACGGACTTCTCCTCTCGCGTTCGGCTCGTCGATAGTAACACGGATGGATCATCAAGAGGGGTTCCCCGCCCCCGGGCGGTGGTTTCGCCTGGCTAGGTAGTTCGTACTCGACGCTGCAGTCCACGTGGAGCGGTTGCGAGTAATCCTTGTAATCCTTGTAGGTGGTGACAGCCACAGCGGCTGCAGCGGCCGCTGCCGTCGCGGCGGCGACCGCTGCGGCGGTCGCGGTGGTAGAAGCGGCCGCGTTAGCGGTCGAGGCAGCGCCGACGGAGGTAGTGTCCAGGATGCCGGTCGATGCGGCCGGCAAAACGGTTTGCGGACCGATCCCGGTCGGCCCCGTTCCCGGTCCCGTCACGCCAGCCGTGCCAGACCCGCCGGCTATTCCGTGATGATGATGATGATGGTGGTGATGATGGTGGTGGTGATGGTGATGACCGTGTCCGTGCATAGCGGCACCTACCACCACTTCCTTTTCGTAACAGGCGGCGGCCATGTTGGAAACCTCCTACTATCCGGGCTTCCGCCGCCGAACCGTCCCTTCTCGTGCGCCCGCTGACGAACAACCCACCTCGAACGCTAGGCTCTCATTTCGTGGGATCCTCGCGATTATTCTCCCTAATAACGAGCCGCGCTCCGTCTCGCCCAGTGTTCAGACGGCAATTTCCTCTTTTCCGACCACTCGACCACCCTCTCCTTTGTTTCTTCGTTTTATCCTCGTATCCGCGATGCGGACCGTATCAGTTCCTGCGCTGCTCGCCGTCACGAATGCATCTTCGAACTAGACGGAAATGAATACGGTTCATCGCTGCGAGAGGCTCGCCTTATCCAAGGGTTGGACCAAGCAGGTATATCCAACACCGAGGAAAGCCCTCGAAGGGGAAGCCCCCGATGAACGCGGGCAAAGGAGCGTTATCGCATATTTCGACAGAGGGAAGGATAAAAGTCCAAGTAAAACGCTTACGACGAGTACGAATCCGACGATCTCTCCCGGAACGGATTCCTTCTCTTTCGGCTTCTCTACTGACACGTATTTTTTTCCTCCCTCTTCTCTCTTGCGCACGTAGCAATCCACTTCACTCGGTCACAAACCCCGTGGAACGCAGTTACCCCGACGGCCACATCCGTACATCGCATTCGCGTTCGACGCCAGGATGTCGCTTATCAATTTCCGCTTGGCCAAGTTTTTTCGTAAACGACCCGTGAGAACGGATACTCGACGTGTATCGGACTCGCCGATGGACTCCTATGTTCTAGCTGGGCGTAACGTTCGGAAGAACGTTTCGAGCCTCTAAGATCGTACACGCCCGGTGTCGTTTCGCGTATCTATACTCCGAGAACGCGTGCCCTATTTTATTACGATTATCAAGTCCCTTTCACGCGCACCACGCACAGTGACACGAAGAAATACTCGACGAGAACATGTTCAGGCTTCTTCGAGGGGGTACGCCATTGCTGCGCGTGTGTCAACTTGTCCGGCGTATCGGTTACGCGTACTCACGCGAGACTGCGCCTATGACCACCAATACATGCGCTGTACGCGTATATGCACGTTGAACGCACCCTACTAAACGTAACTCGATCGTCTCGTGTAGACTGCCGAGCTGCGACTGAAAGCCGACTTCCCGTCGAACCCTCGTGTCTGCTTTCGACATTTTGCAACGCCCTCTTCCTCACCCTATTTCTTTCTTGCTCTCCCCGCTGCTTCCTTCGCAGCGTGGTCGATTTCGTCGGTTCATGCCGGATATACATGAACCTCCAGACCCGGGCTAGCCAACGTAAACGACCAATTTTATTTTCATCGAACGAAAATTTTATCTGGTGAAACAAGTAGGGGAACTTTTTGTATTTTTATCTGATCGCATGTACGCATATTCGTTGAGCAACGAATATTAATTTTCTTCACTAAATGTAACTTGTATAATTCAAAAATTTAATATTGACTTTTATATATTTGAATATTATGTCATATGCAATGTGTGCCATGGCACATGTTGCATTTATTACCTTTATGCGCATGCGTGTTGCTACTATGTCCAAATTTTTTGTAGTCTATGACAGTAAATTTTGGAGATTCTCTCATTTACTTTCTGTTGGTAAAACAGATTACTCACTACGTAACTGTTAGAAGAGGTCGCTAATGAATTGAACAATGTAACTTCGATTTTCAAATTCTTGCAATTCATTTTCTCATAAAAATTTTGTGTATGAAAATAATAAATAAAGAGAAACCCAAAAATGATTTGCTTACAAGGTTAGTAATTATTATAAATGTTATAGAAAAGCAAACCCTATCAAATATTTCTTTAAGTTTTTTAAATCGATTTTCCTTCAAATCTTACATTATACTAAATTTTTGTCCATATACTCATAGCATCGTAAAATCGACTTTCCAATTAGGAAATTCCTGAAAAGTTAAACGTTAAATGATTCATCACAGTATCACCACTATATATGCGGTATCGTTGCAGGAGGTGGAAATCGTGTAAAAGAATATGATAGTACCGTAGAGAATGACGTCAGTAGGAGCATGCAATTATTCGACGATGGTGGTGGTAAATAAGTATGGGAAGAAGCGCAACGTGGCAGCCAATAACGGTACACCACATGTAACGTTTCGCGTTTCAACCAGTCACATCGTAAGTTGGAGTACGTCGTATTTCTAGGATGTTCCATCCCCGGTCAAATGCTGCAGTATGCCAGTTTGATTACATCAGCTAGTAAAAGTGCATGAAATATCTTGCTAAGCAGTGTTATGTTTCCGATCAGTTGTAATTCGGCGTCTCGAGGAAAGAGAACAGCGGCAAGAGATCGGCCAGTGACTTCATAGAACAAGTGATAATAGTAAATTCATTCCGTATTGAATGGCAGATTATGAGCGTATTGAAAAGCGTTATCATCACTTTGCCTAAGGGCTTGTCAAAAGCTCCTGGCGTCATTTCGGTCAACGAATTTCCAAAATCCGTGTCGAAATTTCATTTCACGACATCCGGGTTGAGCGATAAAGTTAAAATGGAACCGAAAAAGATAGCGAAGCATGATGAAATGCAGGATGAAAGTGCACTATTCAAAACGGATGTTTGCGTTCGTGGAAAGAAACGACGACTGGACCACTTAACGTGGGAAGAAAAACTACAGAGGAAGTATGTTGATATTCTGTGTATGATGTGCAATATTGATATTCTCAGATTTCAGTCATAATTAATTTATGATTTTAAACACTTTCATTGAAAATTAGACAGATATAATTGACAAATATTTTGTTGTTGAGTTGCATTAATGGAAAGTTTCTTTTTTTACAGAAAATTGAAGAACAGGGTAGCGGCTCAAACTTCTCGGGACCGTAAAAAGGCCAAACTAGATGAGTTGGAAGAAACTGTTAGGACTTTGAGGGAACAAAATGAATTGTTATCTCAGGAATGTGCTATGCTCAGGTCACAGAATGAATTGTTGGCCACCGAAACAAAAAGATTGAGGAAGGATAAAGATGCAAAGAATTCAGGGGAATTTGTTTGTTCTATGTGCCAGAGTCGTGTCGGCTGTAGTGTGTCCTCGCTGGGATCTACAGTATCCCCCTCTCACCCTCTGCAGCAGGGTGGAACAGTACAGCTGGCACCGTCTCTGACACTAACCCCAGGAGCAGCAATTCTCCTGAAGATATTGACCATCTACCTCCTCTTGAAGAATTGTTTGGCGACCTCCAAGGAGACGAATACATCGAACGACTTGAAGAACTTGCAGAGAGTCTTTTGCGAGAAGTTACCGCAGAAGTGGAAGCAAATTCTCATAGAACAAATGAACAAGTGAGTATTTTGATGACTCGCGAATAAATTTGTTTGAGAAAATTGTATTTACATTATAGGAATGAATGAATTGTTTGAAAGAATATAATACCACGATTTTTTAAAACGCCGAATTTCGCGTCAGAAGTCTTTGATTATCGCTAAACATTTCATTCGTTTCTAGATTAATATTGTTAATTTACAATTCAGACTTCCTTTTGTTAATGGCATGATGATTGTGTCTTGCATAGGTCCAGGAAAGTACCGGTGAGAAATGTAGCCATTCGAAAGGAGTGGTGGGGAAGACATCAGAAGATGTGGAAACCGGTAGAACCTCTAGAAGCATAAGTACGCACCAATCATGGCATTCTGTTACTAGCACAGACTCTACACCTTATGTTACAACAAACGCAAACGCACCTATATCAGTGAAACCAGAAATTGAAGTAAAACAAGAAATGGATACACACGATTTAGACACAATTTATGGCACCTACGACGAAGCTACCAATTCTGTAACAATTATTTATCCTGGAGACGACAGCGATGTGGGTATTCAAGAGTGTGTTCAAGAAGTGATCACGGATGGTGTTTCCTCGACCGAGGAATCGTCGCATCTGACACCGAATTATTACTCCAATCAGTTGTCGCCGTCTTACACAAGCATGGATTCAATGTCTCCGTCAAGCATACATTCCGAAGATATGGACACTAATGTTACAGTGGATACTAGCATCGCGTTAGATTCCAGTGCATCCGACTGTGGATATGAATCGCACGGTTCTCCAACACCCGATGTACGTAACGAAAAATGTAACGTAAACTTAACAGACCTTTGGCACGAAAGTTTTACAGAATTATTTCCTACGTTAGCCTGACAGTGTCTGTAGGGAAAAGAAACAATTGTTATCTGTGATAATTCGTTAACCATGCTTGCATAAGATGACATACTTTCGAGCATCATTCGATTTTCGGTTTTATTCGTTCTGAGCTTAAGTACTTTAAAGAGAACGTTATAGCACAAATTGTGACGACGTATCGCTCATTTTTCATGAACTGGTAGCACTCGTATTTAGTATACAATTATCTATGTATTTTTATATTCGTATTTGTATATTGTATTTGTTCTGAAAAACGACACTCACTATTTATAAATAATTTTTTTTAAACACGTGTCTGAAATAATTAGATGTTAATGTATATAATACATATTAGATGTTTATCGAACAGTAACAGATTGAGGATTACTGTGTTAAGAAACAGTATGCCAAATAAATGATATATCTCTACTTCGTCTTCATTATTTATATTCCTGTTTCCCATCGTTTGAAGAAAAATCGAAAGATTAAAAAAAAATTTAGTGAGCATTAAGTCTTAATTTTTATTCATTAATTTATTATATTTTGTTATGCATTTATCATATATGTATATTCAACAGAGGCTCCTTAAACAGTAATTTCAATATCGTGTAGAAACAAACAGTTTAAAAAGAGTAGCTTCCATTTAAAAATTATAAATATTTTATAAACCTGTATCAAATTTAATGAAAGAACCATTTAATATTCCATATAAATATTTTTCAATTGGCAGCTATCGTACTCAATTATGTTATATATAAATCTCTTAACAAATACATTATTAGTAAAAGTAAGCTACGAGTTAGCACCTTTTATTAATCCTTAAGTTGTATGATCAATGATGAAAGTGATACAAAATATCCATGAAAATATTAGCAACGAATCCTTATTAAGGACAATGGAAGATAAAGTTGACTGTAGATAATCCGTCACCTTATCCTTCAGATAAGATGATGACATATACGTGATACATAATTGTGAATTCTTGCACCATATTTAATGTTAAGATTTGTAAAAATCTCTAAAGGCTGTTTTGATTCGTAATAAGCTTAGATCGTGAATAGTTTCGTATAACGACTAAAACGATTACATGCCCTACAGATATAGACGTACACCAAGGAGCATCGTAGGCTTCCTCAGAAAAAATGAGGACATAGTTCTATCCTGACTTTTGTCTAATAAACTTGTAAACGTGAAGGTTCAAAAATTTTTAAATTTACATATTCGATCTTTTAAAGAGAAAAACTTTTCTCTCAGCCAAAAAAAACCTGCGTTGTATCCAAGTGTACATCAGGATTCTATAAAACGGTAAGTAATACCAAGCAAAACAGCTTGTTCGTCGTTATGTTACAAATAAGAATACTCTGCGGTAAACGTTTAGCCGAACAGCTTGTCGAAACATCCATGACAATACGGCTTATCATTTTGTTCTTTGAAAGTGCCTTTGTTCAATTGTTTTAAGCAAAACGCGCATACAAAATGTTCTGGATGGAACTTCCGGAACATGGCGGTTATGCAACGACCTGAAACAACAGCTTACTGTTAATGGAATTCCTTCGAAAAAAAAGAATGATTAAACTCATAAATTTGCACCTGTAATCGGTTTATGACATCCTGCACACAGAGATCCTCTTTTCGCGTGATAATGAGTTTCGCAATAAGGCAAACCTTCGTGATCGAAGAATGACCCTCCCTGGAATTTTTGTCTACAGTCCTGTAAATAAAAAAAAAAGGATGTAGCGCTTGAAGATGTTTTGGAAGACTTTAACGAGTCATTGATTTAGTTCTTATTGGCATAAGTAGTTAGAGACTAGTGGGTTTACTGCTCTCCATCGAGCTCTTCCAAATATGGAATATAGCTTTTTATATAGCAAGAGGGACGAAAATACTACGTACACGAAATTTTTAAATTCTCAGTTTGTCGAATTTAGAAATCTCTGATTTCCTAAGTCCTTGAAAAAGGAGTCATAACTAATGGAAGACGTTGACATAAGTCGAATGAAAATCCCAGTTACGCTAATATGCTACGCATGTAACAAGCACCGACATGGTGGCACGTGGCTAAATAATCTATGCCGTCATCGATTATACACTGTATGCGGAGCGAATACCAATAACTCGCAGCAGTTGCACGTATTATAACATACGCTGGCATCAAACCATACTTGTCTTCAGCGAAGACATATGGCAAGAGACAGCATCAGAGTCAGTGAACGCTAACTCTTGTGTTGTGTGTGTTTTTTGTTTTCTTTTTTTTTCCTAATTTATTTTTATTTTCCATACAATACTAACAACTGCTATTAGTGTGTGTACGATCGATTGTTAATAACATTAATAATCTCCTAACTAGAAAGTGTAATAATTTGCCGATAAATCAATTTCGACTGCATCAACGTCCCATTAGAATAGCATATTATAAATTAACAACGCCCTAGCTGTATTTCCGTGTACTGTACATCTATGTGTGTGGGTGTATGTGTTCGTGGGTGTATGAATTCGGCGAATCAATAATTTCAAAGCGGAATATACAACGACGAAGTCGCATCTATGCATTTTCTTCTTTCGAAATAACACCAAATCTGCTGAAAAGTGAAATGTATAGGGGAAGAGACAGACTCCGCATTCATGGAGTCTGCCAGCATTTATCAATGGGGGAAAAAGGGCTTTATACATAAAGATATCGAAGCATAGCAATGCGGTCTTCCGCATCGTTTATGCTTCCTCTTCTTCTTCTTCTTCGTCATCGTCGACACCGACGCATTTCGGGCAAACGGGTTTGCCCTCCATAGCATAAAACGACTTTCCAGAAACTGGTTTCTTACAATCCTGCAAGTGGTATAGTTTAGAGCAACCGAAACATCTTTAGATAATTTAACCCTTTCGCTACTTTTTCCTTCTATACTCATGTTTACCAATTCCTTCAATTTTTACTTTTATTTATCGCTCTTCCACATACGTTTAATCGTCATAAACGATGAGTCTAGCCTCGGTAGCCAAAGGGTTAATCCCCTCGCTGAAAGAAAGTATACGTGAAAAGCGCTCGGAGGCGAACCTACCCTGCACACGAAACAGTCCGGATGCCACTGACTGTTCAGTGCCGATATGTAATTCTCCATGATGGCACGATTGCAGCCACCGCATTTCGGAGCGAACATATCGAAGTAATCCTCCCTGCAGTACGGCTTGCCGTCCCGCTCGTGGAATCCCTCTTCACCGAATTGTTTACCACACTGAGCGCAGAAGAAGTGCTCAGTGTGCCAAGTTTTTTCCAGAGCGGTTACGCATTTCTGAAAATAACAAGACTGTTCGAATACGCGCCTCACCAGACACAAGAGTATCAATCCTTACGTCCAGAATGGGACCGTTACAGTAGGCACAACGGGGAGAGAAAAGATTATGGTAATCCGGCTCGCAGTACGGATGACCCTCCCTCTCGAAGAAGTTTCGTGTGCCTAACTCTTGGTTGCAGTGGGTGCAGGTGAAGTGTTCTGGATGCCAGGTCTTTCCTAGCGCGGTGATCACCTAGAACAGGTGACGATCAGTATCCGTGCAAAGTTGTCCATTAAGCTATCACAATCTGTAGATGTACTTGTCCCACGATAGGCTTCTCGCAGGCGCTGCAGCAGCCCTTCTGAGTAGTGTTTACACCTTGGCGACTCATGTCGGCTTGAAGGTTTCCTAGCATAGAATCTAACTGATTCTGTTTCGTCTGAGCCGCTGGCTGCGTAGGATACGGTTCTCCGTGTTGCTGCTGATAGTGATGTGTCGTGTGGGTCTCTGTGATATGAATTCGAGTTTGCGCGCCTTCAGGTGGCAGCGGGCTTTGCGAACTTTTCGTCGCTTTGTTGGGCTTCGCGTACGGAGAGTCGGTTACCGTCTGATGCTGGTGGGATCCGCTGTTGATCTGCAAACGTTATCGGTTAAATATCGTAATCGATAAAAAACAGTAAACCAAAACAAGCGTAAAGAAAGATGGAAGCTTTAATCAAAGTTGCAGAAAGAAGAGGAAAGATTAGAAACAGTTCAAGTTATTTCACCGAGGAACGTTACGAGAATGTCAAGGTGCATCGAGGAAGTAAAAACGCGTGTAAGAGAGAAAGAGAGAAAAAGTTTGAATAAAGACCCGCGGAAGAGATGTCGATTGGTACCAGGCGAGCTTGCAGACTGGCTGAAAGCTTTGAGAGATTTCGTGGATCAGTGTAATCCCCACCTTCTATATTTTCCCTCTCCTACCAGGCGGAAAATCGGCGAGGATGAAGGAAAGGAGACGTTGGGAAAGAAGAGACGAAGAGGTGGTAGATCGGTGGATGGTGGAATGGAAGTTATTTTGGTAACCTAGGGAGCCAAGAATGGGCAGGAATAGTTTTAACGGCACTGTTTTCTCATTCTATAGTAGTGGCTTTAATAGTAAGCAAACATTAGGAAAGCTTATTGCACCCGGTGCTTATCGAGGCAAGACAATATTATGCAACCAAATTCAAGTAATAAAATCATTCAGGACATCAAGAATATTACAAGGCAGTGTGTACCTTGAATTCCGACAGAGACGCCATTAAATCGTCCAGTTCCTTCGTTGCGTTGCTAGCCGTGTGACCATTCGTGTAACTTCTTTGTACCTCGCTGCGATTCAACGAACCGTGTCCTCTGGAAGGATAACCATCGTACACGGGTTGAATCTCCGTCGATGTTTCCTGTATGGTCACTTTAACCTTTCCGTCCGGAGGATAATCCCTTTGATCAAGAAAGTAGTTTGCGTTACGACGAATCTTTCGCTTGGTTTGTTAACCTCTCTAACATAGGTCGTTGACAAACTCAAGACTCCTTGAACGAATTATCGCTTAGAAACCTTATTGCTAATACTTTAGTGTTCGCGACTAACCTTGCTAATAACTCGACAATGATATACCTGTCGACGATGTTACGTCTTTTATTTCGTATACTGTTTATCAACGCCTATTCTATACACCTTCTGTTTGAATACCATGTGTACTGTTGAGAGCGGAAGGGTTAAGGAAGAAAGTGCTCACCCGTTCGGTACTGCAGTGCTCAATTCTTCGAGCAGCGAATCAACGGTGGGTCTGGAGGCTGACATACTGCTTGGAGAACGAAGCATCGGACTAGAGTCTCCATTTATTCCTCCGGACACGCGATTTTCTACGATTTCACAAATTCGGTGAACAGCTGTCCAAACAATGGACCGAAGTTCAAATAATACTGACCTCGTTCTTGATAGTGCGCATTGTAGCGAGCATTGCTGAGATCTTGAAGAAGCGTGTCTAACTCTGAAAGATTATTGTTCAGAGAAGGCATCTTGCCACCGCTGCTGCTTTTGGCAATGTTCTCCTCTATCGCCTCTCGATTTTGATAAGTCGGCTGGAACAATTCATTACCAACCTCCTTTTTACACACAAAATACTTGGAAAAAAATTCGTGAGATCTGCTACATATCTTTCGATCGTGTTAAGATTGAAGTTACAAGGTCATCGAAGCGAAGGTTGATCTATTTAGCATTCTGAAGGTCATCGACGTAATAGCGACACTGTCTGCGGTAATATTATCAGTATTGCTAATACCAATGCCAACACAAAGGATTGATTCGATAAACATGTCAGAGCAAGTTTGAAACGATTCGAGAGATGATTTTGGAACGAACACGAGGGACGGTGGTCGGTTTGGCGGGCGAGTTTCTATTAAAAGTGTATGACGCCTCGTCCTCCGCGCGTCCACCTAATTGATAATGTATTTACAAATTCCGCGCAGCATCTAATGACATCATGT
Organism: Megachile leachella; assembly: GCA_963576845.1. Taxonomy (NCBI): domain Eukaryota; kingdom Metazoa; phylum Arthropoda; class Insecta; order Hymenoptera; family Megachilidae; genus Megachile; species Megachile leachella. Next base: position 11,494,604 of record OY756259.1, read on the forward strand.
TTTGAAATAATACAGTTCTGCGGGAACTTGGCACTGAGACTAGAGCGGTTTTCTTTTTTTTTCCCCTAGATTTAAAAGCGGGCTCGAATCCACTCTGACCCATTCTTTCTTTCCTCCTCGCGAAAGCTTCCAAAAGAACCGTCGAAATGCTAAATTTACAGTGTCCAATGTCACCGACGAATAATTGCTTCGGCTCTCAAAATACCTTCGGGATATCCAGATAATATTAAAAATACGAATAGAAGCTCTTTTCGAGTAACCTGATCAGAATCCCGCATTATCTTTTCACGTAAAGTGGAACGGTACTTAAAGCTTTAACTTCCTTCAGAAAAGATCATCGGAAATCAATAAACGATTTCTCTTTTTGCGACAAAGAAGTTGTACGAGAATGAAATATCCTGATGATGGAAACTAGGTTGCTCTCGGTGAGTTGTCGTTCCAAAAATATCCAATAGCGAACCACCAGCGGCGAAACATGTCGCGGTACATCGAATCCTGCAGAACCCTGTTTAAAATCTCTCAAACTGGAACTCGTTCCTCGAACACCGGGCTCGCAGCACAATTTCTCCCTCAAGGCTGTCGAATCGAAAAATAAACAATTACGGGCCAAATTAATTCGCTAAAATTTTGTACGAAATTTCATTTCTGGAGCAGAGTTCATAGATGTTGTACTTTGTACCGGTTGAGGATCGAGTGCGCTCTAATTTACAGAAAGATATCCTGATGGAATTGAACTGAATTGCAGTATCGAGAATTCGTGTAATAAGCACTATTATTAGAAAGTATACTAAGAAACTACGATTATAATCGTAATACTAGGTATAAAACGAATCAAGATATCAGAACCTTGACAAAGAATCTTCCGACACGTACACCTTCGCAATCGATTATACTTCACAATTTTTGTAAACGATACATCTCTAATCTCTCTAAAGATAGCAGACATATTTCTGTCGAACAAAGTTACTGCTTCCCTGCATACATGAAACATTCGCTCGAAGCAGCATGTTCGACGTTGGGCTAGCGGCAACGAAATGTTTCGACGGGTCATGAAATCGTTCCAAGAAGCTGACACGAGCAACATGCGTTTTATGATTTACATCAAGTACATTCGTCAAGCCGTGAAAACATTTATCTTCGTACACGCGACAGGTGGCAGATATAAATTAACGATGGAACCTGATGTTCGTTATTCCTATCAATTTTTCCTCCACGCGGAAAACTGATCTTTCTTCTGGATTACTTTTTTTTCTTTGCCAATATAAAGTCCACGGTTCATAGGTGCAATAAAATCTATTTATAAGACGAAGCTCCAGGGATGTTCGAAAAGACATTCGCTATATTTACTGCCAATGTCGAGGAAGTTTCTCTCGCGAGGCTAAAAGTTTAACTGCTCGAAAAAGTTGAACCTTCAAATGTGCGAATTGCAGGAAACTTAGGTGAGTTAGGTAGGTTAGGTTAGGTAAGTTAGATATGTTAGGTTAGATGGGTTAGGTATGTTAGGTTAGGTAAGTTAGGTATGTTAGGTTAGGTGGGTTAGGTATGTTAGGTAGGTTAGGTATGTTAGGTCAGGTGAGTTGTGTATGTTAGGTCAGGTGAGTTGTGTATGTTAGGTTAGGTGGGTTAGGTATGTTAGGTTAGGTGGGTTAGGTATGTTAGGTTAGGTAGGTTAGATGTGTTAGGTATGTTGGGCTAGGTGGGTTAGGTATGTTAGGTTAGTTAGGTTAGATGTGTTAGGTATGTTAGGCTAGGTGGGTTAGGTATGGTAGGTTAGATGTGTTAGTTTAGATGGGTTAGGTAGGTTAGGTATGTAAGGTTAGGTAGGTTAGATGTGTTAGGTTAGGTATTAAAGTTAGGTAGATTAGATGTGTTAGGTTACGTAAGTTAGGTATGTAAGATTAGGTAGGTTAGGTGGGTTGGATGGATTAGGTAGGTTAGATATGCTAGTGTCAATAAAAAGGACACTAATGTTCAATTTATTTCATATATTGAGGTTCATGTGTTAGATAGTAGTCAGTCTAAGTTTCAGTCAAAAGAGCTTCACCTGAAAATTTTGAGACAATATTTTTAAGATGTTCCACTATTTTATAGAAAAAAAATGTTGTTTTTTAAGATTCTGAAGGTCCCCCTTAAATCGAACAGAACAAGAAACAAATTTATACCTGTTAACGCGTTAAACGGTCCAACTGTCGCTTGCGCAAGAAGGAACGCGTTTAAAACGATCGATAACGTAACCAGACGAGGCAATTAACTTTCGGATAAAGTTGTATTTTATAAAGAGTATCGGTTTTGGCATCGGTTCGACTCAACTGTGCAGTTGGCTCGTGACACGAGTCCGTCGTTTCACACAAAGCGGAAAAATTTAGCGGCCAAAGTTTAACGGCGAAAAGCTGAATAATAGATGCGAATCGATAGTCCAGCGGGAAATGTAACAGGTGTTTCATGGGAAAAGGGATCGATGAGAGTTCAAGCGAGACTAGAAAACTATGTAAGCTTGGAACGTTTACCGTGTGTGTATTATACGATGAAGTTTAATTTATAAAAACTGTTTTGTTTAAATATATAATTATTATTTGTTCCTACTTGATGACTGAAGCGGTTCTTTGAAATAATCTTTGTCATTTCCCTAAATACTGGAAACTGGAACGACACGTAACCTGAGCCCACTTCCTCTTTTCTTCTTTTTTCCTACATGAATTTACTGCGTTTGTGGCTGAGTGATTCAAGTAGTCGATTTTAGAAGCAATATTGGTTCTAATTTTAGCTAATCTTTGCGTCACACGCATATCTGGAATGTGTCCGTTTTTTCCATCATTCATTGCGCAATTCCGATCGATTCATATTCAAATTGGAAAAAAATAGATCGATTCGGTTTTATTAGAGGTTAACGCGTTGGTAAAAAAGTGCGATTGAATTACATGGAAGAATCTTCTAATCGTAAAAATATATCTTTTTACGATTTTGATTTTAACTGTTTTGATTCTTCATTGAATTTGTTCTGTCAAATGGATCGTAAAGATTCGTATTTATGGATCTAAAAAGATCATTGTGATAGTTTTTCAACTGAGACAGCGCGTCTAATCGCTCTATTTCGAGACGTTATGGAAAACCGAAGGAAGGTCACTTGGCGCGAAATTCGAAAAGGAGCTACGGCAGGTTGTCAAAATATCGATATTTCATATTGCCAACTTCATTGTGCTTATGTGTATGGATTTCTTCCTTATCGGCTTCGTATACTTTCGATGTTATCCATTAGTTTTAATATCGTTATATTTTATCTATTCAAAAATATTTGCATACATTTGATATTCGTAATATTTCTGTTGCCTTATTACGAAAATATAATTTCAGGTAAAGAAAATATGTTAAATTCAATCTTACTAATTGAAGTTATGCAACAGGTTTAAATTAATACTTTAAAAATTACTTTTGGTAATATTCTGAAATAAAAACGAGGAACAGATAAATTATACGTATTATCTATAAATTACCCACAACTACGTTGCATCCCTGCCATCTACCGCAGAAACTTATTACTTTCAATATCTAAATCCTTTAATCATTCGTCGATAACTCGCTGCAACTTTAAGCAATTTTTCGAATTAACGTTCGATCGATTAGTTGGATACAATTTTTCATTAAAAAGCACTTTCCAACACAAATTTTTTTCGTTCGAAATAAGTGGTAACACTGACGCATATACTTTTTTACCGACATTTTTTATAGTCTATACTGGACATGTCATTTAAATGTGAAAGTGTTAACGGACATTTATAATTAACGTTAATCTTTGATCCATGGAGATTAGATCAATCGAAAGATTAAACCGACAATTAATCATCGAACCTAATCGATACGGCGGACGCATCAAATTCTTCAGATTCGATTGTTAATGGACAGTGTATCGTAAACAAAGCGTACATACCGACTGCGAGGGAAGGGGAGAAGTTCGATTATCGTACGATCTGTACGCAGTGGTTCGTGCACCGTTCAATGATCCGTAACCAGGAGTTGCATTACTGCCGACATGATTGCCCTCCGATGATACAGTGTTTTGTAGATCCGCCAACAATGCATCTGAAATCAGTCATTTAACACCATAAATGACATGGAGTACTATAATCGATTATCTTCAACGATGTCGAGAAAACTCGTAATACAGATCGTTCCGACAAAGATCGAAAATATCGATGCATCGAATAAAGATTTATATGACAATTCGATCACTGCTATTACTCTCAACGACAGTATCGATGTTATAGTTTATCGATAATCGATATCATCGCTAGTAGGTACCACTCCCAAATGTTCTCATTATCTTGCGACAGAATAACGAAAAAAGCGATGACGCGAGTGTTGTTTAACCTCGAGATAAGCGTATAAGGTAGCGTCGTGAACAGGTCACAAAAAAAACTTCATTTACCAAGACTGAGAAGATTCGTTTCCGTTTTCGTGGTGTTGTAAGCTTCGTACAGATTAGTCTGAGCCTGCGATTCACATCCTGTTTCCATCGCGAGACAAACTACGGCACACCCACTGTTTCCACAACGTCGAACTTTGACACGTACTTCCGGCTAAATCGGAACTATGAGCGAGATGATTTCCAGGAAATCGATGTCGTCACGAGTTCGTTCACCGTTCGAGAATTTTTCACGCACGGAAAAAAGCAGACGCGTAATGTTCGCCGTATTTGCAGACTACGCGAAAAGTTTAATGGCACTCCACGGACCTATATCGGCGCCCGTTTGCGTTTTAACGATTACATCGAGCGATATATCGTTCTATGGTGGATGACGCTTCCTTGCACCGAGATATCGATACGATCGATAAACTGCAATAAGATCAAATACAGTGTCACGTGGTGATCGCGATATAGACAGGATTTTCGCGCGCGCGGACGTGTGGCGATCGACAAAACGGTACTGATTGTCAATAAAGTTCTCGGTAAAACGACCGGCTTTGAGACCGGAGAATTGAAACCTGGAGGAGGCAAACTGGACTGGAGAAGGAGAAGGAACAAGAGATGGAGGGAGTGTTCTCATAATAAGGGAAGTAGGAACTCGATGCTGTTTCGAAGGAAAAGTAGCCTAGTCGACTCGCAGAACCGATTACGAAGAAACGCCGCGTTAGGAAAAAAATCTGAGTACACGATACATCTGAATCGAATAGGTTTCGGGGAATTGAAAACATTTTTTATTTCGTCTGTTTTAAGCTACGTGGTAATACCAACAGTATATTTGTGAATTTTCAAGTTATCGAATGTTTAATTAATAAGCTCATTATATCAACACTGATTTCAGATAAAACTGTGAAAACGAATGAAAGGATCACACGCTTGAATGAGATTCGATGCTGGCAACAAGCCTACCGAGCTTCCCCTGGTCTATTTTATACTTATGAATCATACTAATTTCTTCAAGTAAAGAACGGCAATATCGCACGATTGCAATATGGCTCTCGACATATCACACGCTGCGGTATAGATTGGTGAATGATAAAAATGAGATCTTGTTATCTTTTGTACACGAGCTAATCAAGTTAATGAGTACCGACGTTGTTTCACTGTATAATTACTTACTTATGTATTGTTCCCAGCGTGCATGTTTTTGGATCGTTGCCCAACGAACCGGTGAGATTGGTGACACAGGTCTCATAATGTCGGTCATGTTATTATGCTTTCAACAGTATAACATCAGATTTTACCGAATCGAGCAACACGAGATTTAATACGATTCAACGATAAATATCTGCGAAGGATAAAATGAAAACTCCGGTCAATCACTTTTCAGTAACCTATGAAAATTATTAGACACCGCTTTCTTGAGAGCACAAGTGCGAAATAGCGAATATGAAGGTAGAGCGACGACTAAATTACTGTTTGAACAAAGGAAACGTTAAAAATAAGTCTTTTCTTCTCCTGCCAATTACATTTACTATAAAGTTCGCATAAAGCACCTGCAGCTGACATCGCAACGCAATAAAAATAAACGTTCAAATTTAAAAGATAAATTATATGATGAAGCATTAAATATATGTTCATAAATATTTTGATCACGATTTTAAAAAAACTTAGAATTATCTTTCAAGACAAGGGCGATTTTATAATCACTCATTTACTGACCATCCGTATTTAAAAATAAAAACAAGGTCAGCAATTAATTTTGTAATCAACAATTCAATGTTTACATACTGTAACTTTTCAATTATATTTCAGTAAAATTAATAAAGCGCCAATTGAAAGTATCAACGGAGGCACCAAAGGAGATCAAATAAAAAAATAGTCACTTCACAAATTAAGCATCCAAGATAATCAAGGGAGCCACTACGAAATAAAGTTTTTAACGATTATGTTTTGGTAAGCATCACCTTGCAGAAACTATCAAAAGCAATATAGAAACAGATAAAAAATGAATAGTTACATTTGAATGCACTATTGTAATTATAATACGTATCGTTTTGTATATTGCAGAAAATAGTGTGCTTTTGAAGAAACGATCGATAAAGTCGCGAATGTGTTGCTGGATCAGATGAAACTGGCAACACGTGTTGTTTCTTAAGCTGCATCTACAGAATCTGTGTTACGTGAATTCATCTCCTCCTTCCTTTGTCCCTATTCCCCTTCCTTCTTTCAACCTTGTTGCTGTCCATCTCTATTGCTCACCTTCGTTTACACACGATGTTTATAGGCGAACGTTTTCACCTAGATTCATGACGACAAACTCGCCAAAAATAACTACGAGTACCTAATCATCTCTCAGTTTTCTCCTTCTGTTTTGACTTTTCTCCAAAGCTAATATCTCTCGTCTGAGTTGCAAAAAATCTTAATGATGAAAATGACGTAAATGCTAAGTACTGATTATAGTAACATGTGACAGGAATGTAATGGGTCAAGTTGAACCTATTTGAGAAGTTTACGCGACGCAAAAGCGTAGGCAGTTAAATCACGCACTGTCGTGCCTCATATGGATATGCATAGATCAGCCAAGGTTCGATCAAGGAAGAGATACCTACGCGTGTATTGGACCATTACATGATCTTTAATGTAATATTATGCACGATAAACAAGCGATTTCCGCGTAACCTGTACTTTAAGAGAAAAACATGTATAAATTATATCTAGATGCATATCCTAACTGGTTTCCACGCTTCTAAATTGGTAGGTTTCTAGAATCGACACTAGGGATACATATTTTGAAACATAGAGTGGTCCAAATTTAGTAGATTTAAAGTGTTATCTTTCATTAATCAAACTGTGCTCAAATGTTATTAAACTTTCAAAGTCATTTTTTATAATGTACGCTAATAAATTCACTGTTGGTAACAGCTAACCTGCTGGGTCGATAAAGCAAGATTGTATATTAGAATTAATTCTAATAGCAACGAATAGATGGCACGCGCTAAAGAATCGGTAGGTAGTGTATTTTTAATTCAAACTTTGTTTAGAACGTGCGGAGATCAAACTACCACATTCTTCTTATACATTTCCATAAAAAGAATCGTCGGTAAATAATGACCTGAACAATCATTTCAGAAAGTTTAGTGTCAAGGTAACCCACGTCGTAGGTGAAAGGTATTCCAAAAAAAATATACAAACTGTTGCACTGAGTCATCTTTTCGGTCAAGATCAAAAGTGCATTTTAAAAAATAATTTAAACACATATTCTGTAAATATGCAATAATATTCTTACCGCGTAATTAGATGGTTCAATTTGTAATGATTTTTGTAACAAATTCCAAACAGAAAATTAATTAGGCAACTACTTTGTAAAATGTGGAAGATGGAATATGACAGTTGTTTCGAATTAATCTTCGCGCGTTAACCTTTGAAAATATGCCAAAAATCCGACAACGGTTCAAGAACATTATAATTTCCTGGGACGTCATATAGAAAGTTCTAGAAAAACGAATATACGCAATATAATCGCTAATTCAAGTACATTGGAGTTTACGCTAAAATTGGAGGTTATCATAATAAATTAAAATCAAGGCTTATGAATTTTATTCAAGGAGACAAGTGCATTCATTTCAGCACATTTTAACGTCCATTTTAAACCGACAAAAAAGAAATGGATTACATCATGAGCAATTGAATCTAATTTAAAGGTCCACGTTAATGATATCGCGCGCAGTTACAGAAATACAGATTATAAAGTGACACAACAGTTATCATCTTAATGCTAATCTTTTTTAAAGAGAAAGTTATAAAAAGTAATATACAATTCATATTTCTAACCGGTAATCATATTACGTATGTAAAGAGGTCGCATATATGCACACAGCATTCATGATCGTTAGAAACAATATTCTATTTCGATTGTTTACGATCGATGAAATAATATTTTAGTCTAGGTTATTAACCCACTAATTTCCAACAGTTGAAAATGCAATCTTCAAACAGCGCGAACATGTCAATCCATTTCTCCAATCTGACAGAGATCGTGTTAAAGAAAGTAGATATTTATAATACGAAAAGAAACGAGATAACGAGATAGTGACCATAAAAGGCACAACAAAATATTGTATGTACAGAATTTTAATGCATTGAACGTGACAAAAAACATCAACTCACATCCAGGTGGTGAACCCTTTTTAATTGTGATTTTATAGGGTTGATAAATAGCAGTCGGTTCTATTTTTCCGTACATCGTTCGGTCCATAGCCATTCTCTTTTTTCTTTTTCCTTTTCAACGTATCACTTGTAATCACACTGGCAGTCATTAGCTTTATCACAATGTACGCGCAAGAATTACGAATTCATTAAACACATCAACGTGTACTATTATGCAGCACTTTTGCCGTGGCAATGCTTCTCTTCACTGTCTATCGCGAATGACCGAGCTGTGTGGAGGATCGATTGGTGGTGGGGCTGATGCACACACCAAGCGGCCACTTGTTGAATGTCGTCTGCGAATTTTACACGCATAAGTATGCGAATAAATCGCAAGTCTGTTTATTTATAAAAATGTACGTGGATAATCAATCGTTATTTCTTAAGAATTCTAAACCGATTTAAATACTTCCTTACGCGATGCGTAAACTGGTTACGCACACACATCATGCGTTAACGAACCTCGAACTTTTTTAGAAAAGATTAAATCGATGTTTTTTCTGATATAATAACACGAAAACAAATTCAGTAAGTTAAAATAAAATAGTGTATGTATTGCTCTTTCTAAAGCGGATAGACCGATTTTGACCGAGGGAAAACGAGAAGTTCAAATGCACCAGTGTATTTCAGGCGTTCGCCCGCACTAACCATGTCCGTCCTCTCCCCGCGACGCCAATAATGAGAGGACAACGGCGCCGTGAAATACACTAAAAATACGTAGAATCGTTGGCACAAGTTACTCAGGACGCGTTTGTAATATTATGTTGTTTTAAAGGTCTCTTCCGGTAAAATGATCTTCGCAGGTCATGCGTGTTTTTCGTCTTATCAGATAAGTATAATATTTATTAAATTATTCTTTGCGTAAAAATTATTCTAGAGCTTAAAAACTACAATTTCACTGAAAAAATGGAAACGTATCTTATCATCCTGTATTATCAAATAAATAGCACTTACAGAAAACAAACTTGAAATAAAAGAACATTTATACAAACAAGTGATATCTTTACCGCCAATATGCAATTAGTAATGAAATCTACTTAAGTTAACATTTTTAGTTTAAATCAAACACATGTCAAACAAGTGTAGTTAAGAAGTGAATCAGTGTAGTGATGTAATAAGATGTTACTTGTAGAAATTAAGATAATAGTTACACATTTACTTTTTTCTTGTTTTTATTACAAACTTACTACATAATAATCAAATTTTATTATTCAATCGTAAAGTATTTTCAATATATATTACACTTAGGCAATGGTGTGAGCTACTGTTAAATGAATGCACATTACATGATTCCAGTAATAACTACTTACTTATAAGAATGGCATTTAAGTTCTTATAACAATGGAGTACATGTATAAAATTAAACAAAATGATAACTACCAACTTATATTCGAATTATTTAACATCAATTTGTTTAAATTTTTACATAATTTTTTTAACAATATTTTTTCGTATATCGGCAATGTTATTGAACATAAATACATAATCGTAATTTTGTTAATAAATATTTATGAAATTGTTTAGTTAAGATAATGCATTGATTGTTATTCTATATAATTTCTAGAAGCGTTTTTACAAAAGTAAGGAATTAGTAGAAAAAAAGATTAAAAAATAACGGCATCGAACAATACGTACATATCGAAATGTTCGACTGTTCTGACAGTTTAATTTAGATTTGAGGTTATTCCAAAAATTATGGGTTTAAATTTAAAGTTACTCACCTAAATCATCCATCTTCGATGTATATTGGCTTTAACAAACACTATATCACGAATCGCACCACAGTTTAAATAATTACAAACAACAATTGCAACAAAATACGTGAAAAATGTATATTAAATTCGCCAGTTCGAGCTGAGCAAAGCAAACATCAAATATGGAGAACCCGGTCTTCATCTTTCAATTTCCAGTATTATTGCCTAACCTTTACATATTTCCAAAAATTTGAGTTCAGGATTAATAAATTTATCTGGATGAACTTTATACATCACTATTTAATTTGTAATGTACAACGATTAAAATATAATAATATATTTATTTTATTATACATTTGTTCACTTAAATGTATGTTCATTTTTTTAACTCACAATGAGACCATTCAAATTATAATTTATTTAGCGTGTATAATTATAAAAATGTTGTATGCTTAGAATAAAAGTTATAAACAATTTATATGTACACTAATTCAAATTATTTAAATAATCATTTTACCACGAAGAAAAATCACCAAATGAGTTCTGTATAACCTTTTTTTTCTTAACCACCGGTCCGAGATTGGATTCTTCTTTTTCCGTCCTGCGGAAAAAAGAAGTAATTAACATTGTGTTAACATCTTCAATATATACATATATAATTTTATACGCAATTTGATTTTACTTTTTTTCCTTATCCATTTTTATATATTTTCCTACACCTGATCGATATATTTTTAAGTCGTCCTTTTTTCCTGATTTATCGTCCAATTTACTTTTCGCACTTTCTTGAGCCAATCGTTCTGTTTCGGCTGCTCGTTCGGTAGCTAACTGCTCGTCCGCTTCTTGGAACGGATCGACAAAAACTTGAGCTTTTTGTATCACTATGTCTTCTATAGGTCTATCTTTGTTGTCTACCTCGACTTTTTCAATTGCGTTCAATGTTTCCAATCCACCTACTATCTTTCCGAAAACAGTATGTTTACGATCTAAATGTCTACATGATCGAAATGTAATGAAGCTGTAATTAAATAGTCAAATTAAATATTATGTACTAGTAAATTTGTTAAGATATATGATAAATTATATACAATTGCGATCCATTTGTATTTGGTCCAGAATTTGCCATAGAAAGAATTCCCCTTCCTTGATGAACCAAATTTGGTTTGAATTCATCTTCGAATGTTTTACCCCAAATGGATGTACCTCCATTACCAGTATTTGTAGGATCACCTCCTTGTATCTAGGTAAATCGGGAAATACATATCATTCATTGTTTTTGTATAAGATGCTAATTATATTTACCATAAAATTTCGTATGGATCTGTGGAATTTTATTCCATTATAATAGCCACTTTGACAGAGTTTTATAAAATTTTCGCAAGTTTTCGGAACAAGATCGCAATGTAGTTCGAGATTTAAAGAACCAAAATTTGTAACTAATCTTACATATCCTGGAAAATAATTTTATATTATTGAACTACCCAGAAAGGAACAGGACTGAGTAAGTATTCACCTTTCTTTTTAACTCGTTCATATCGTACTAAATCTTCTGCTATAACTGCTGCCTGATGAGTGGTCTCAGTTGGCATGACCGTTGATGTAAAACCGGCAGCCACCGCACCCGTAGAATAATGTGCCTAAATATAAATATTACTATATTTGGGTATCATATATAATTAAAATACAAAGTAATAATATTAATCTACAAACTGCATTAAATTTATCAGCTTTTGGTTTGGAAACTTCTTTTTTAACTGCTGCTTGTTTATAATCTCTATCCAATTCAAATAATATTTCTTTAGTTTCCATTGACACAGTTTTTAGTTTTGCATTAGGATTATTTTGGTCCTTTATCATTTCTGCAATATTAAATTCAATTTTAAAATATACAACAAATAGTAAATTAAATTTACAATATTAAAGCACAACCTTCATCTTCCAGTTTTATATTGTTTTTAATATGATGAAAAGTAGATAAATTGAATTTCATTGCATTATTTGGGTCTTGTATTGTAATAATATCTTTTCGTGTAAAAGGTTCATCATTTACTAAATCTCTCCAGTTACGGGTTTTTATATTCAATTGTTCCACTGCCTAAAAGGAATAAATATGAAACAGCTTTCGACAAAAAGAATTAAAAAAGAAATAAAAAAATTTATACCTCATGTGAAAATACATTTCCAGTTGTTTTAATAGCAACAATATGAGAATATTTGGTAAATAGTTTAAAAAGAACTGGACAGTGATACTGTCCTTCTGCATTTTTATGAAAGTTAAGTTTTATCAAACTCTTTGGATCCAATGATTTTCCTGTCACAGGATTATGTTTATATCTTTTTAAATATTCTAATATTGCTTCCAATTCAAACACATTTCCATGTGGATCACAGTAAGGGTGTTCAAATGGTTGTAAAGTTAAACAACAATGATCATAGGGTAAGCGACGGAAGTTTGCATCTTCACTTGATTCAGAGGTTCCTGCTTTTTTACCACCATACAATGTTGTCCATTCTGTATATGTTAAATACCTATAAAAATGTTATATATATGTCAATGATTAATTAAATAAGTAATATTTTATTTTTTCTAACCTATATAGTATTACTTACATTTTATCTTTTTGATGTTGACGTTTACCCATTTTTTATTTTATTAAGTAATCTATTATAAGTAACTAATTAATTGGTTGATATTTCTCTGTACTATTTAATATATGTTTTCAATTATTGTTTTATAACGTCACTTTAGAGTTGTGTATGCTTTGGGATAGCACATAAACACCTTGAAGTTTATTTAGCAAGGTAACCTAAAGTGTACATTGTAAACTATCAGCTGTTACATATCAATTTTACATGTATTTATATGTTATCTTAAATATATAGAAAATTTATTGTACCTGTAAGACATAAAATTACTTATTGTAGATAGATATAAGTTTACGCCGATTTTGAGGTTAGAAATTTTGTAAGAAGAAATCTACAAAAATGTCTAAAGCAACGAAACAAGGACGTCGTATGGCGAATAAAATATTACCAAAAGTGGATCATTCTGCACCTTTACAAGTATACATTCCTGCAGGAATGGCAAGTGCTAAACCACCACTTGGATCACAACTTGGGCAGGTTATACATTTTGTTACAATATTCATATTTCTTTACTTTCAGAAATCTTTTCACATTCTCAACAGATTTATTATATTGTTTTTAGAGAAATATTAACATAGCAAATTTTTGTAAAGAGTTTAATGAGAAGACGGCACATATTAAAGAAGGTGTACCTTTACCATGTCGCATAAAAGCAAGAGCTGATGGAGGTCACGATTTAGTAATTCATCATCCACCAACATCATATTTTTTAAAACAAGCAGCTGGAATTGACAGAGGAAAAATAATGAAAGGTAATAAAAATAAAACACAGTTGACACAAATCTAACATGCTGTGTTTATTACAGGAGAAGTAGCTGGCAAAATAACATTGAAACATTTATATGAAATTGCTTGTGTCAAGGCACAAGATCCACCTATGGCATTACTAACTGTACAACAAATTTGTCAAATGCTTGTTGGTATTGCTCGTACTTGTGGTATAGAAATTGTGCGTACCCTGGATCCTAAAGAACATGAAGAATTTATGAAACAAAGGGAAGCAAATGTTGAACAGTACAGAGAAGAATTGAGACTAGCTAAAGAAGCTAAATTACTTAGAGGAAATGCTTAATTGTTATATTATATTAATAAACTGTACATATATAGGAGAAAATATAGTAGTTTACACTGAAACATAATGTTTTTTTATAAATATTTCCTTCTAACATATAAGTTACATCATAGCTTTTTTTTAATTGTATGGGAGAACTTTATATGAAAAGTTTGACTTTAGATTTTCATAGGCTTTTCCAATGATGATAGTAATAGGAGGTTCCTTCTTTGAATTGCATTGTTTTTCAAAGTGTTAAAATTTCAATATGTTAAAGGTCCGAGGTTCTAAAGGTTCAAATTTCCAAAATTTCATAGCCTCATAGTTTTGATAGTTGTTCTCCTTTTACAGTTTGGGAATTTCTCAGATTTCTCAGATAAAGTATTCAAAAGAACCTGATGCATATAAATATCGGGGAATTACATATCGATAATGCTATTGAAATAATCGTTTAACATTTATTAACTAACTTCAGAGCGATTTGCTGACGTTCTACTCAAAGATGGCGGTGATGAGTACGCCATGTTTTTTGTGATGTTCACGCATTAGACAAATTTTTTGAGAATTATAATCTGTATGAGCAAAATGGCTGATGATGATCCGTGGTTATTGAAGGAAGACGGTTATTTAGATGTGTATACTGAGTGTAAAAGTATAATCTATCATGCTAATCTAAATGTGTTACTAATTACTAATAGCAGGTCGCAAGTATACGTATTTGATGTCAACTCAGGAGTAATTTTACAAAAAAGTTCTTTATCTGGTAAGCATTTTAATACGTTTTCAGTTTACACAAATGGATTTTCTATTAATAACGATTCATTTTATCATATTCTGTAGAAGATTTATTTGTAATGTTCAATCACGCCTCATGGTCAAGGTCGTATTGTGCGAATAAAACGTCAGGCATGACTACAGTTTTTCTAATCTATGTGTTTCGTAGATAAAATGATTAACGTTTTGTTAATGACTACTTCTCATGACCATATTTTGATCTTAAATATTCTTACAGATCCTCACAACTTCCTACATTTTTACTTTAAACAGTATCTATTATTCTTCAGCTCTACATTTTGACCTATTTATTGTGGAAGACTCAATGTTTTTCATGCTTACATTATTTATTCCAGTACGATCAAAATATTGTTGAAATAGTTGTACTCTATATATCATATCATTTATATCATTTTCATTACGATAGATAATATGTTAAAAGTTAATCTTTCTGTAATATGTTTGTTGATGATTTTAATATTCTGAGTTCTCCAATATATCTGGTTTTTATAAAGAAAAAACCTTAGTATATTAGTACATTGAAGGGTTAATGATGTAATTGCAATTTTCATTCTTATAGGCAAATTAAATGGAAAACTTCAAGGTACATATTTATCAAACGGTGTAGATAAAATATTATATACAGATGGAAGAGGAATTGGAGTACGTAGTGATTACAATGGTGTACTCCTTTTGGATACTCTTTTACAAACACCTGTTTCAAGAAGCGAAGATGTTGTAAAACTAGAATTATTGTTTTCCGAAGCTACTTTGTTATATCAGTGTCTACGATGTGTAGAACTACCAGGTGTAGATTATGTGCGAGAAGTAATTAAAAAATTAGCAACTCAAACCTGTTCAGTAAAAGCAAACCAAAAAAAGGGAATAAAAGCCCAAAAAGTAAGCAAATAAGGAAGTGCATCATATATATTTTAAAGTGATTAAATAATTTCTAACATTTTTATGAAAATTATTTTATTTGCAACAGTGGAACACAATATGTCTGGAATTACCACATGGTTCTTTGAAGCTCGTGTGTTCAGGATTGGTACTGGAGTTGAAAAGATTAAATCGACATATTCCAGCATTGCCAATTGCTTCTGCTATCAATGAACGATTAAATGGCCTATTGCCGGGCCTGCCATTAGAGGGAGGTTCTGCTGATAAAGGAGTAATGTTTAGTGAAGCCACACGACGAGAAACTTTCTCAAAATGGCCACATATGAATTACAAGTATAAATCTTGAACAGTCATTGTACTTGTTGATATTAATTCATCAAATGTATTATGTGTATACTTCTTTGTAGGTGGGCTTTACCTGATCAAATGGCTCAAGCTGGATTTTATCATCAACCAAATGCAACGGGTGATGATAGAATAATGTGTTTTACATGCAATGTTTGTTTAGTTTGTTGGGAACCAACAGATGAACCTTGGTCAGAGCATGAACGTCACTCTCCAGCATGTCCTTTCGTTAAAGGGGAATACACTCAAAATGTTCCTTTATCCGTTATCCTTGCCACGGCTCCTGCACAAGAAGCAGATGATAGTGTAGATGTGATTAGCACTACAAATGTCAGTGGTCTTGTGGCTACAGCTTCCAATAGTGGTTATATTAATGTGTGGAATGTGACAAATCAACTAAAGGTAAATCTTAAATTTAAGTAATATTCGATATTTTCTAGAAACATGTTTATATAATTTGTTTTTTTTTTTCAGAGGGAAGTGTCATTTTATGTGGTCTCTCCTCCTGTAGATCAAGAAATAAATAATAAAGATTCTATTCAGTTTGGTTCTGCTAGAAATTTGACATCATATTTAAGGACACTTAATTCAGAAACAGATCCCTTTGCCGAATATAAACATCCAACATCTCATAAAGTGCAACTTACAGCTCTGTCTGTAGTAGGTTCTGTTAAGTCTCAAATCAAGGAAACAACATCTGGTTCTACGCTTTTACCTGTAGAGACAGTAGACTCTAAAATCAGGCCGTGTGTAGTGTGTGGTGTTACAGTGACAGTTAATAACCCATCACAATTAAGAACTTTAGAAAATGTGTGGGCAGCTTCAACGGATTTAGCTCCTTCTTCGTCTCTTGTTCATGCAATGAACAGTGTAAATAGTGCTGCCAGTGATACTTTAGATATAATGAAGGTAGCAGGTGATAAGTATGCACCATCGAAATTGCACTATTTAGTATTTTACGATTTTTATCATAAAATGACAATACCACAACCAATGAAAGAAGATAATACTAAGGATTCCAAAACTAAAAAGACATTATCTGGAACGGAAACCAGTGCTAGTTCAAATGGAGAACGTCAAGAGAATTTATATCAAGAATTTTTAGTTGGTAAATTTTTTTATGATGTTCCAGTGATAGAAGATGTAGATTCAGATATGGTAGTTGGTCCACCTTTCGAGGGTATTTTTCCAACATCTGGTCTGACTGCATCATCTTCCAATGGTATCTATTCAAATCCAATTGGTATTACGGTACCTCCAACTTCAAGTTCATTTGATGCCAATTACAACCCTATCAATGGTCCAGAACATTTTGCGTCAACGTCTGATTTGACAACAGTAAACAAAAAAAGTCTAGATATTATGAAAATGACAAAGACTGAACCAGTTGTTGTAAAGACTTTACCTATTGAAGCTCCAGATTTTCTTAAAATTACACATATTGAGCCATCTAAGGATGGGAGACATTTATATGTTGCCATGTGTCCTATGACAGATAACACAGATTCATTGATGTCAAATAATAATCAAATGGATATTGATGAGGAGAGTGAATTTTTCCCACAAAAAGGTTACGTGTATTGGGACCACAATGATACACAATCTGATAGATTTATAAACGATGAAATGCACGACGAGTCAACTAATATGAATGCTATACTACTTGTGTATGCTTTAGACTTTTCGGGACAGGTAGTTAAGGTTTTCTCGGAACCAGTGGCAAAACGAGAGTTACCAGCAGATCAAGCACCCATCGAGCATGTGTTTTTACCTCTTCAAGAGAAAAATAAATGTTCGTTGCCTGGTGAAAATTATAGTAAGACTACTTCAAGTGTACCAGAACCTGTTGGACAAGTAGCTTTAGTATGCAAAGATGGTATTGTCAGAGTATTAAATTTAAATTCATTAAAAACTATCAGTGAAGCAAGAATAGAAGGGAAGAAGTTTGTTTCTGCAGCTTATTGTAATAGTAAGTTTATATTATTTACTTTTCCTTTTATTAACAAAATTCGTTTTTTTCATGACATGATTTCTTTTAGGTTTAGAAAGATTGTGTGCATGTACAAGCGATGGTGAACTACATTTTTTTATTACAACAGACGAAGAAGATTCTATGGAAAATAAAGAAGATATTGAAGATATCAATATGATGACAACAGAAGAAAACAGTAAAAAGAATACTATACCTAGTACTTCGTCATCCACTCAGTAAGATTAAAACCAAGATAAATAATATATTATTTATGTTATTTTTACTAAATATTATATATATTTTCAGAGATCAATTAGTTGCGCACAAATTGAGATTCTCTTATTCAGATTTACGTGTTCTTTATGAATTAACACGGTTTGATCGACATTCTCCCGCGTACGGTGCTACCGTTCCACCATGTTGGAACGAAATGCTACAAGCTCAAAGACAACGTCGGCATCCTCAACATTTTCATCAGTCAGAAAACCAACATCATACGCGAACATGGCGTTTGCATAATGAACGGTACATGTTGATACTTGAAGCTATTCATAACATATTTTATCTTGTCTTTATAACAATTATTAATTAAACCCATAGGACTACTTGGGACGAACATATATTTGAATTAACTCTTCCTCGAAGTGCAACAGGAAATATTGGTCATATAGACGTTCGATTTAGTTTGCATTCAGTTTGTCAAGAACTACCGACAATTCAAGTTACTTTGTTGAAGCAAAACATCAAAAGAATTGGTCATCATAAGTTTCTGTTAACTCCAGTTGATGAGAGAATAGACTTTAACATAGGTGAACAGAAAGGAGAGAATCCGGTGACTACGGAAGAGTACCAACGACAACATAATACTGAAATTTTATGTGGACCGATTGATTTACATCGAAGTTTAGACTTGTCTTGGCGTTCTGGTTGTATCACGTTAACCAGCCCAAAACTATTTCGAACGAAAGCTAGAACGCTTCTTGTTCACATTAAGGCTCTAGTAGATCCTTCGAAAGATAATGTAAGTATCTGTGTGAATTTTGTTTTATAAAAGTACGTATCCTTTCAAAATTTTAATAACACGAAAATCGAAAACATTTGCATATTTTTAGGCAACAGCAAAATCGGAAACAAATGCATCGGACAACAAACCTCCAACATCGAAAAAGTTAAGAATAGCCGAAGTTCGCCCGACGGTCCCTGGTAGTACAGTTGAACGGTTTGTAGAAGGTGCGACTAGTAAGAAGTTAGATGGCTATATTGGTAAATATAACTTTCATTATTTCTTATATGACTTACAATTCATTTAACTTATTTTTTTTCAATTTTTATCATTCAAGGTTGCGATTGGATTCACGAAATATCAATTACCGTCAGAACGGTGCATCCTACTAATATACCAAATGAAAGAGCGCAAAGATGTACTATGCTGGAATCTAAAAGTTGCTTTCATAATTTGTTAAATGTAGCTTGTTTAAAGACAGCTGATAAGTAAGTGAATATTATGGAACTATTGATACAAGCTTCCATAAATTTATAGTGTGCATTACAACATGTATTTGAATGTTGCAGGTCTCCCATTGCACAGTCACTCGCATTAGATATTCTTGTATGGATTACTGCTATTAGATTAAAGAGATTACGTAGCAGTCAAAATAATGCAGAAATAAGGAATTTCCAATTGGAAACAATTCGTTCTGTGCAAGCGCGGTTATCTAGTTTATTAAGAACTTGCCTGTTGCATGCTGGGCGGAGTATAGCGCACAAATGTATCAAATTAATTATGCTTTGTAACACGTAAGTATACACTGCACTAGTATTCGAATCAACTAAGGAAACGTGAAATTTGTTTCAATGTATAAATTATTTTTCAGCGGATTTTATAATCTAGAGGATCCTCCATCTCCTTCGTTCGATGAAGCTCTTGTATCTGTTTTGGTATCATTATTACCATCTATAGTTGAGGTTCAGTGGGCTGGTTCATTACGATGGTTACAATTATTAATTAATGGAATCTTACCCCGAGATAAAAATCACAGCATTGCACGTCAATGTATTTCTTTGATAAAACAAATAGCCGCTGAAATATCGAATCGAGTCAATCCTTATCATTTACTACTTTCAACGAGGTATAATGAAAGTTTAAATACGACATACTTTATTGTGTTCTTATGAAATAATATTAACAAAATAATGTTCTTATAGGTTTGGTTTGTATAATACTCCATTTGAAACGGAGCTTTTCGATATAGAACCACCAATGCCTCCAAAATACAGTCCGATACCTCCCACATGCGTGTCAGATGCGACTAATGAACAAACAGGTGCATCAGCTGCTTCGTCAAGTTCTGTTTACTCTCAGGATGCTATTGATTTGAGAGATCTACTTACACTGCCTACGCATCCAGCTAGTGAATTCGTGGTGTCTAGCAAGTTGAAAGCTTTGTGTGCTAATCATAATATGAAAGGACTTCTTGAGGTAATTTGTTAATAATATCTTGTGAACAATATTTTATTGTTAGACTATGAATATTATAATTTTTGACATGCAGGTAGAGCCCCTTCATTTTACTTGTCATTCTGCTTCGGATGGTACCAAGATGGAAAAAATTGACTCTGGTATGAATACAATTAATATTGGCGCTCCTCTTTATGATAGCACAACTACAAGCAATAACGGCATATCCGATATCAAAACTATTCACCATTCTTATGTAAGTTTTAACGAAGAAATTCATTTTTTCATATTAGTGCATCAAAAGTTACTGTATCTTTTCTGTTTCCTTTTGTTCGTTAGACTTTTAATCTGAATAATTTTATGAAGCATGACATTCTTTTAAATTTTATCGAATCGTGATAACATTCAGATTGGCAAAAGTAAAACAGTTATTGTCTACGAAGCAACACAGTAACATAAAACAGACAGTTGAACATGATATATTTTTTGTGAACTATAACAGTAAGACAATTTTTAAGACTCGTTTAGAATTGTGCAGTAAAATATAAATGGTGTAGATGTTTTTTCAACGAGAAAAAACATAATCCAGATAGAAATCATTGTACATTGTAGAACATGGATGCTGGATCGCTAGGACCAGATGTTCAAACTTATTGTAAGTCGACACCTATTTTGAGCGATCTGCTTAGTCTATGTACAGGACGAATGTTAAAGAAGCCAGCTCCACAACTTATATTCACACTCGATGACCAGTCAGACTGTGATGAGGCTAACGATACGCCTGTCAGCAATCAGACATGGCACGATACACATAATGATATGCCTAATTCACATATACTAAATTCTACCGTAACAAAAGAAAAATCGTCTGTACAAAGTATCAGTACTACTGTAAACAAAGTTGAAGACAGCAATCCTAAAAAGGTAGACTATATAGATGAGAAATTGCACCTTTTACTTTCTGTTCCTCAGTTTGACGATTTTATTTCGTTACTGTGAGTTCTTCTAGCTTCATTAATATGCTGTTTGTAACTGAGTTTATATCATTTTATTAATGTATCGAATATGGATTTAGATACATGATTAGTAAGTTGCATGAGTAAGTTGCCTTGAAGTACCATGCATTTAATATCGGTGTCATTTCAATATCATCTCTTCATATTGCACATCGTATCATACAAGTTATGTACAAGTTACATACAAGGTTCTTCAAATATAGGTGTAATGAAACGAATTGAGTTATTGTGCTGTATGGTTTATTTTAAGTACAACGCACGAACAAATATTTTCACAATACAAAATGCCTATATCTATTTTTTATAGTTTCATTTGATTTTGCAGCACCATTCTTAATTTCACTTTACATATTAGCTTTGTTGATTTAATTTAATGAAACGCGTAGATTTTTGTTCATGTTCAATGCTTTTAATGTTACACACAAAATGTGACAATGCATATTCTTTACTGCACCATGAATTTTGAGTAACAGTTTAGCGATAATTGGAACAGAAGAATTACTTATAAAATGGTATGCAAAACAAA
Source organism: Megachile leachella (assembly GCA_963576845.1). NCBI lineage: Eukaryota > Metazoa > Arthropoda > Insecta > Hymenoptera > Megachilidae > Megachile > Megachile leachella. Next base: position 11,516,594 of record OY756259.1, read on the forward strand.
ATATCTTTTACTATGTTAAGAGATATAAAAAAGGAAAAACTGAATTTACCCAAATTTCTAACTCCAGTATTTTTGAAACATTCTGTTTTGAATTACTGTGTTGTAGAATAAACGGATTTTCGTCTGTATTTTCATATAATTAGTTACCTATATACCTAGATAGATGTTTAACAGTTGCTGAATTATATACATTAAAGAAGTAATGATTGTTACATCTATATATTGCAGCGAGAAGATGTTACATTTCCATGGGGAAGATTACTATGTTCGCTACCTCAGCAGGCATTGGTGGTTGATAGAATGCACTCTGGAGCTCGACGTTTTGTAATTCTTGATTTTGGATCACCTGTGTTGCTTACCGACTTGATTATTCCTTGCTGTAGCGATTTGTCGTCGTTGTCCATAGACATATGGTCAAAAATCGAGGAAGTTGATGGCACGCGACTAATCGTTGCTGGCGATATTGGAAATAGGCCATTAGTTGTATGCGATCTTCAACCACCACCTGTATGCCGATATCTAAAGGTAATGTAACACATATATTTTGATGCAATTATTTAACTATAATAACAAGTTCTGTTGCTTTTAGATTACTATCATAGGCCGGTATGCAATGTCTCCTACTATGTGCAAAATTCCACTGGGAGTTTTCTATGGCCACATGGTAGTTTTACCCGGAGAAGATTATGCAGAATTAGATAATACTTCCCTTTTTGATAATACTTTCGACTCTGCTGTACAGGCTACTATTAATACCCAGTGCAATATTTTATCAGCTCTTGCGGAGGATGTTCAATGCAGGTACGTAATGCTGTATGTAATATTCTTGTATTTTATAGTTACTATTTACATATATTCCTTCTTCTAGATTTAGCCTAGCCACTGAAAGATTAAAAAGCCTATTGGATCCACTATTGTGTTCAGAAACCACTAATGTTATGCATATGCAGCATTATCTTTCTTTTAGTAAAATTCCTAGTTGGAAGAAAGAACAACCATCAACAAAAATACTATCAACGTATCAAGTAAGTTAGGGTAGATTATCATAATATTAAGTTGAGATCATAAAACAAATTATTAAAATAAAAAATTGTGAATATTTCAGGAATGTATAATGTTTCAACACCAACTGAACGTTGTTCGCGGTGTATGGCGACGACTGGAGTCATGGAAAGGTTCTCAAACCGTTCCAACGGTGTCTTTAGCGAACGCACCCAGTGATAAACTACGAGCTCTCGGAGAGACTTTACTCGATATTCTTTTATTTGCGGTATATGAAATTGGTCCTATGCCTAGTGTACGTTTTTTAGATTATACTAAAATTTACATTTCCATGGCAATCTTTTTTTTTAATATTTACATTATGATTGTTTAGATACCACCAGCAATATGTAATGTTTTTACACCAACAGTTTGCGAGAAATTTTTCCACTCGCTTTGTGTCGTTACACCAGCTCCACGTTTGCAGTTGCAAGCTGTTGCACTTTTGACACGAATGGCTGGTCATCAACCTTGGTGGGGTAATTTTTTGTCTAATATTTTCATCAATCTCTATTCATCGTCATCTACGCATATATTTCCGCAAGACAGGTTTGTTTCAGGATTTGAAATCTTTTAATCTACTATAAAATAATTGATCTGATGCATGAACGTTATGTTTTCCATTTTCAGAGTGTTTATTTTGTTAACACTTCTTGGACGTAAGTCATTGATCGCGGGAGTTAACAGATCTTCTGTGATAGATGCAATGGTCCAAACTTTAGGCAAATTATTGACACCGTTATCAAATGCTCAAACTTCTAATACTAATCACTTAGACATAACCCTCATTGGTTGGGTATTGCTTTTCTTATCGGTATGTCTAGACACCATAGCCATTTCGCCTCCATGTTTAGAAGGGAGTAATAAAAAAAGTAGAGAACAAGGTATTGTATATTTTATACAGGAAGAATGCTTACATTTTAAACTATAATTTAACTTCTGATATCGCTTTTGGAAGGTCTACTGTCTCGTTGGGAGTTTATCCAAGGAGAATCCGCGATGCAAAGAAAATATGGTAATGCCAGTCGGTGTCCAGCTTCCTATAGTTATAAAAAATTACAAAAACGTATAATGTATCACAATCAACAACTTCAAGAACTGGAACAAGCGAAGAAAGTATTTCAGACGTCGTCACAGGTATGAAATTACTTATATTTTTTTAATAATGAACAAGACAAAATATAAAAAATATTAATGGTTTTATAGGGATTGGCAAATCTTTCATCGCACGCAGCTTCATTTTTTAGTAAAGTCGAGGCTACGTTAAAGTCCCAAGAACGTCTTTTCATTAAAACCTCAAAACAGAACTCTGCCAAGCATTTCAAAGATTTTCTCGGTATCCGTAAAAATGATGCCCAACACGTGTCGCGTAGTTCACGTTCACAACCACAGGCTAATACGAGGTTTGTAACTAAAATTTATATAAAATTTAACATTTAACATATCATTAAATTATTTTATTATGCAGTTCTAGTAAGTCGGAAGGAACGGATGTAGATGTCGAATACATATCTAACTTGTCTCATCAACATGTTCTACCTGTTGCGCGTGGACTCATTGCTCTTATTTTATATAATTCTGCTAATGTGGATATGTTCCTATTAGCTTGCAAGGTACGTAAACATATATAATTAAACTTTGCCTTTGTTTTATGTACTTTCTTTTTAAACAGACATTTATGAATTACAAAATTAGTTTGTGAATACCCTATTCACGCTTAGTACCATTATATTAATTTAAAAGATGTTAGCTTGTAGAAATGATGTTTTAAAATATAGTTTCATATTAATGCTTTTTATGAAACAACTTGTTGAATTGTTGTATTATGTGCCATATAGGTAGTCGCTAGGTTAGTGATATCTACACGTCCCGCAATTAGCTTGTGCGAGCTTATGAGCGAAGAACAGCTCTTAAAATTAGTCAGGTTGGCGACGGGTAATTCTGACGCTGCCTGGACTTCGCACGCAGTATCGTGCCTTTTACAGGACTTACTAGAAGGTATAGAAAAGGTTCATTTTACTGTTATCAGAAATTTTAGTTTTGATACTTATTCCTTTTCGTGTACTTTAACTTTTAATTCTCTATTAATTGTAACTGGTTTTATTGCAGGTGAAAAATTACTTCCAAAGACGTGTTCCACCCACGAGGGAAGTCCATCGGAAGAAAATTTCGAATGTCTCGTTACAGAGAAAACCCGAACGCCAGAAGAAGAGTACACTGCCTCGGCTGAAACAAGTAGTACTAGAGTTCCGCTTGGTAATGATGAAGGATTTGCAGAGGGTGAAGGAGAAGAGGATGCTCAAGACAGTATAGTAGTACCGCCTGCAGCCGCTTCAACATCAAAATCAAACGGATTTCTACCATCTCTTTTAGAGTCTGACGACAGTGAATTTGAGGACTTCTTAGATGATATTCTAGAACGTGGTAGAAACATGTTAAAGAAGGGTCATCCGTTACCAAAAAATGTGAACATTTCTGGGTATGTTTTGATGCATTTACAAATTTTGTTATATCCAGATGTACCTGTACAAAGAACTAAGTCAATTGTCCATTTTTATAGTATTTCTTTAGCAATGGATGCGAGGTTAGAATACGGAGTCGAAATGGGAATAGAAATATCATTGCGAATATTGTCTACCTTCAGCATGTACAACTTACCTTACAGTATAAGCACTTCGATACATGTAAGTTGATAATATTTTTTTATATTTCCTGGACAATGTATGTTTTGAAGGATGCTGTTTAATTAATTTCTACTTTAAAGGCACCACCGGAGTCAAATCGATATTCTCAGCAGTCATCGTCGAGAGTTGAACCTGGTTGGAATGAAAGGAGTCAAGATGCTTGGAATTCATCCGACACGATGTCATCGAGTTTACTAATGTTAACACGATGCTTTGACAAAATATTTACGGACTTATATTTACAGGTGAATAACAAATTTAATAGCAAAAAAAAATAATGATGTTTGTATAATCAAAACATCTTTTTTCTGTTATAATAGAGTGTGGGAACAAACTTGGAACTTCTACTTCAACTGTGGTTAACACTGAATTTAAATGCATCTTCAGAACAGCCTAGTTCTTCTAATCAATTTGATCCTTCGTTATCACCTGTTATTCCACTGAGCTCAGCAGCTATTTCCAGTCTTATATCTGCATTATCTTGGTAAATGATATGTTCCGTTTTTTTAATCTTGCTCATAAAAATAAAAATTAAATGGTCAAGCATTAAAAAAAATTAATTTTCAGGCACCCCGGAGTCTCTTTGCGGGCTTGGTGTCTTGCTCTGCAGTGTTTGACTCTAGCAAGTAATCAACCATTACAAACAGATTCTACGGAAGCTACGAGCAGTAGACAACCGTTAGATGGTCTTTTGGGAGGTATGGCTGGATGTATTGTGAAAGAACGCAACATGGGTCCTATGCTTTTGCGTTTACTTTCCGGTAGCGGATTAAGCGTTGACGCTATGGACAAACAATACATTATGGTGAATTTAATGTCTCTACAAATATATAATCCTTTTATAAAAAATGTATAACCTATTGTTGAATTTTCAGGCTGGACCTACTGTATGCCAAGCATTACAAGATTTTCTAGTTAGATTAAAGATGAGATGCGATGTAATTACACCTGGTAGCTCTTTAGGAAATGCGTTAAACGAGCTCTTACTGTGGGTGGTATATCAACTTGTACAACCTGGTGGAGCCCTTTCTGCACGAAGAGGACCTCTAGACGCACAGTACAAACTTATAACCTCGTTAACGAACTTAAATTTTGCTAATACAGATTTGGGAACTGCGATGAGCGTAACCGAATGCGTTGGAGTACTAGTTTCTACCTACGTTAGAGGTTCTGGAGGTAATTGAAATTCAAATCAGTCTATATATATATATATGACTATTTGTTAACTATTCATTTTTTATGTAAAAATAGTTGGAGCTCAATGTGGCGGTACAGTTAACTTTGAAAACCCATCACGTCGATTCAATGGATTGTTTGCTTGTGTCTTCGGTGGAGATACGAGACAGGGTCGTCCAGTTTCTTGGGATACCTTAGTTGTAGCTCTTATCGAATTAGTGTGTCGACTTATTCAAACTCCTTTACCCGAGGTATATATTACTATCACATAAGCCATTATGTATCAAGTAAAAATACTTCTTAATGTAATATTATTTTCAGAGTTGTGCAGGACGGTCTGATAATACAATGCGAATCGATCTATCAGAATCGAATCTCAATTCACCAAATGATATTAATGATTCTGAAATGAAAATAAATACTTCGCAAACGGACGAAAGTAAAGTGGCAGAACAACAGTCTTCTCGTTTACAACAATCTTCGTCTAACAAGCCCCGCGTACGATGTGTCGCAGATACTGGTAAGCATAAAAATGTTTATTTTTAATATTTTTAATATTTTTAATATTATTTTTTTTTTATCTAACTTCTTGTATATTTTTCAGTGTTGCAACATGAGCCCACTATGATGCGACTGTTAGGTGCTCTCGGAAACAGTACCGGTTCTTCTTTAAGTATGCTTTTAGGCGAAAGCGCTGAAGCAGGAGCAGTTACTGAACTTGACGATCCTGCTTCAATACCAGATGCTACGTTTCAGCTTTTGACCACTCTTACTAAAAAAGCAAGCAATCGTACCTTGGTCCTGAATCCACTTTATCAATATCTTTCGTCCTGTAAGAACTGTAATTCCAATTTTTAATTTTATAGCATAATATAATTTCGAGAGTGTATTATATTCTGTATTTTTCAGCATGTGGACAAAGAGAACTAGATTGTCAGTTGGGCGTCATGCAGTTATCGGAACCTCTTCTCTGGTACATCCTAAGCGTCCTCGACAACGAAGTATCACTGGCAATGTTCACAGCGATGGGTGGCGTTAAAGTCCTTTGCGAAAATCTGGTAAAGTCGAGCAGCAGTGGTAGTAACAATTCTGCGTCACCCGGAGTGATCGCGTTGGTAATGGAACATTTATCAAACGCTCCTAACATGGTGCCAGTGGCTTCCACGAGTAGTAAGAAGTCTGAGAATACGCAAGAATGCAAACCTTACGAGGAAACGTTGTTAAATTTTGCTCCTTTGGGAACGATATCATGGTTGCATCCTTCGACTCAGTCGGCAGATGTTCTGATACAAAATTACACACCTCACAAACGAGCACGGACTGCTGCGTGGTTATACCATTGCTATCCTGACGAAGCGTGGGTCGATTTGACGATCACTTTACCTTGTGCAATACTGTTGAAGAAAGTTGAATTGCAGCCACATCTTACATCCTTAGCAAGTAAGATAATACAGTGTAGTTTTGCTATATCCCTTTTATGTCGCACGTTTAAATTTAAAAATTGAGAAAGATCAGTAATGTATTAATTTGTGTCATTATTTGGCAGCGTGCCCGTCAGCTGTAGCCATTGAAGTTTCACGAGAGAGCAACAGTCCTTTGACACCTGTTTGTCCACCTATGCCAACGGCAGGCTTAGCACTTATACTCATCACCTTATCTCAACCAGAAGTAGCAACATCTGTACTGGTTCGACTGTACAAACCTCGCGATTCAACAAATATAAGCTTAAGTCAGATTAAATTGTTAGGTACAGCTGCATTCGGCGAAATAAAAACGAATCACGACGCGATAGACGAGGAGCAACTAACGAAAAAAAGGTACAATTCAATTCGATTATTGTAAATAGTACTCAGATATCGATGATGTTATTAAGGGACTTTCTATTACTATAAGTATCTAAATACGATGTTTATCATGTATCTGTCCAGCTTGGGTTGGTTGCGATTATTGCATCAGTGCCTGTCGGTGAGCACTTTAAACAGCAACCTCGCTGTTAAGGTGCTTAATTCTGCGGCTTCGGTCGAAGGGCTGGTTGAGGCATGTTGTAATTTCTTGCTGCTCCCAGCACCGTCCCTTTTCACTCCCGATTTGGAGAGGGTTCTATTACAACTGGGCTTACACTCTCGAGAGCTTGGACTTCGTCTCATTGGTCTTTTACTTCGCAACAGGTCTACTTCTTTTTTCCAAGGTATTGCTTTTATTTTCCTTAATCGACTCTATTTTCTTGGAAGGACAAATCACTTCTATGAACTGAGGCTTACGTGATCTACGTTTTGCAGGTGCAGTGACCAAACAAGAGACATCGATCGTTCAGTCGGTTGTTGAGTTACTTCAGCAACTTTGCTCCGTTCAGGATTCTTGTACAGAAGCTCGAATGTCTGCGGTACTGTCATGGCTACGAGCGTCAGCTATGAATGGAATCGCGCGACATAGCAATGGCCCTAATGCCATTAATCCTCCGGCTGTATATATTCATTGCATATCTTCTATTATATGGAAAGCTCACCAGCAGCAGAATATTATTTATAATCTACAAGCTCTGTTGACAGATGAGCTTTTTAAGTAAGTTATTACTTTGAAGGTTATTCGGTCAAGCATCAAGTCTGAACGTGATTTGTTTTTTATTACAGTGTTTTGTACGAATGGACCTTAACGTTAGGAACAAATTCAGCTTTAAAACAAGCAATTGATTCTGTTCTCTGCGCGTTTTGCTACGTGAGACCAACATTGTTTCCTCTACTTCTCCAAAGAGTACGGATTTTAGTGCCCAATATGGCGACCGATCACTCTGCGTCCATCTCGGACGACCGGAAAGAGAGAGAAGGACAAACTGATGATAGGAAGTGTGAAATTAATGGCGAAGAATGGTACTGTCGTTATGTGTTGTCAGAATGTAAACGATTAAATCTGACGGAAGGACAGTTACTCACTGTCGCTGCAGCGGCTCGTTCACCACCTGGTATTCAACAACTGATCGATTCTGGACTTCCTGCTTTGTTAACGGCATCTATTACTGGTAAAGTATTCATTTTAATATTAATAGATTAATGAATTCTGAAACGCAGTACATTACTAATGAAGGAAATTAAATTTTCATGCAGAGTTTTGTAACTTGGAGAAAGCAAAACAAGGACAATCGAAAGTGGAAAGAATGTCTACCGAAGACAGTTGTCAAAGCAACTCATTGGGAAGTCTAACAGATAATGATAAAGCTGGTGAATCTTCTACGCAAACAAATAATCATTCTGGTAAGTATATACCGTTTTCTGACGGTGTTTGCTCAATTGTTTGCTCAAATTTATAATCGGTAAAAATGTTTAGGTGGTCTTAACATGATAGATCCAGAAAGCATAGCGATGGTGTTGGAATTTTTGACCTTAGTCTGCTCGGAAGGTAGAATGCGTGATTGGTTGGGAAAAGAAGGCCGTGGTTTTTGGTTGCCTCTTTTGTCACTTCTCAGTAATCGATCGATAGACAGTCCATCATTGTCCTCTTTGCGGTAAGATATTACAAAGGATTTTTAACAGCCATACATGAATACGAAGATATTTATGTATCTTTTTAATACTTTTCAGATCTTCTAAGACAAATATTTCGTATGCCTCGCTGGAAAGTGCTATGATCAAATTTTTATCCAGATGTTGTTGGTGTCATTTAGAAAATCAGAAGCTACTAGCCGAATTACTGACCGATGTAATTTCTCAACAACGAACAACTTCGAGTAAGTAGTAATTTTACCGTAAATTAAGTTATCATTTTTATAACACATGATCTTTATCGAAACAGATATACGTTACCTCCACGGAATTTCGGGTTTCACGAGACAGTTGATTCTACAGTTACTTCTGGAGGGTGAAAAAGTATTAGTGTCCGTAACTTCGGATACACCTATGAAAGTTTCCAAAACAGCAACCAACTACAGTATGCCATCTATGCCACCTCATCCAGCTCATCCTCTCGGTCATTATCATCAGTTACTGTACATGTCCACGCAATCAACCGTGGCAGATATATTGCAGCAAGTATCTGGTACCTGGTTGTTCTTATTATTGTCGAACACGTACAAGAGTAACGAAACTGCATCGAATAATAATCGTTCACGAGAGCTTTGGGAGTCTGGCATGGCCTTTGTAGTAGACACCTTAAGCGTAGCTGCAGGAAACACAGCGAAAGACAAAAGAGCGAAGGAAGCGTCTAATGGAGCACAAGCTCGTGGCCCTGCTACTAGAAAGTCACGAATGAATTCCGATGGCGCGGCAGGCACGAGTAAAGCACAGAGTAACAACGTTCAACAAAATTCCAGCAATTCCACAAATGAACAATATTTAATACACTCGTCACGTTTAAATACTCCTTTACCAGCGCAGTTGACCATTGCTCAGCTGTTAGCTATTGCCGAGGACAGTGGAGTATCGTTGTCAGAGCCCTGTTTGCATCTTATATTACGTCAACGTAATAAAGATTCGAAAGAAGACATTGCTAAACAAAACGAAGGCGAGTTACTAAATTACAGAAGCATAGAAAGCTCATTGGGAGTGTTCAGTGCTGGTGGTGGTCTAGCGGTACTAGCCCGACACTTGCCTCTGGTTTATCCAGATTATAGACCGCCATCGGTATCGTTGCCTTCACCGGAACAGACGTACGACGAGGAATGGGTAAAATTGGACATCAACGATTATGCTTGCGAAGTGTTGGAGGAAGGTGGAAACAGTTCACCGCGAGCGTCATCTCCTGCAGTATACGTGCCACCACATTCCTTAGCTGCATTCGGACTGTTCCTCAGGCTTCCAGGTTACGCGGAAGTGCTATTGAGGGATCGGAAACCCGCACAGTGTCTACTACGTCTTGCTTTAGGTGTCACGGACGACGGTGAAGGTGGTGATGTTATAACGTCGCCGTTGGCTGCTTCGTTACCAACTTTGCCGTTCCAAGTTTTGAAGCAGTTACTCGACGCTACACCCGCAACTACAGACGACGGTCTCCTTTTGCGTAAAACGACCATCAAAGTGGGCGCCATGCTTCTTCTATTGAACTGTTTGGCTATATTTACGCATCAGACGAGCCAGAATGAAAGTTCGGAACAAAAGGCATCTGGTAATCAGGGCGACGTCGCGGGACGCAGCGACGATAGCTCACAGTCGTACTGGGCGAAGGGTACAGGATTCGGTACCGGTTCTACTCAACAATCCTGGAACGTTGAACAAGCTCTGATGCGACAAAAATCCGAAGAAGAACACGTGACAGTATTATTGCAAGTCTTGGCGAGTTACATCGGGTCCGGTGGACAAACGCAAAGAGAATTACCAGCTCCTTTCCCCGATCTATTGGCTCGATCATGCCTACTTCCGGCCTTGTCCTCGTACTTAAGAAACGACTCGGTGTTAGACATGGCGAGGCATATTCCTTTGTATCGGGCAGTGTTGCAGTTACTTAGAGCTATGGCTCTGTCGAATCAATTAGCTCCACTTTTATTACCAAGGAGCGGGAAGTCTAGCGAACCCTCCGTTGTCTCGCTTTTGTCGAGCATGAGGGTTTGCGTGGACACGTACGCTCACAAGATAAACCGCACAAGGAGTAACAAATCGAAAACGCTGTTCAAGTATCCCGATGACAGCGAACAAGACGAAGGTTTAGCAACATTGATTCCTGACATTCAAGAAAGCGCGACCATAGTGCAGAACGCAACCGCGAGACTGGCAGGAATCGAGGAGGAATTACCTGGTCCGAGTCCCACGGGTCCAGAGTTACCTTTACGTTCGATCGAACAACGATACTTAGAAGTAATGAAGAATTTACAGTTCGGTAAGTACCTTCGATTAATATTTATTATATTATTTTGTACTAATGCGATGCTGTTAATTTTAGATACGTACGAAATGATTACGGAGAACCCAGAGGCAGGAGGGTACAAGTTTGCCGTCTCATATCACTTTGAATCGACCATGAGAGCGGCGGATGAGAGGAGTCATCCCACCAGGGTCAAGAGATTAGCACAAGAAGCCGTAACACTTTCCACTGCGTTACCTTTGTCGTACAGTAGTAGCGTTTTTGTTAGATGCGACGCGGACAGATTAGACGTAATGAAGGTACTTAATAAGGAAAATTATCAATTATTACCAAGTATTCTTTACTCTTTTCTTGTGACAATAAATTTCTTTCTAGGTACTGATAACAGGGCCAGCAGAAACACCATATGCAAACGGGTGCTTCGAGTTCGACGTGTATTTCCCTCCGGACTATCCTAATAGCCCGATGTTAATCAATCTGGAAACCACTGGTCGCCACACGGTACGGTTCAATCCTAATTTGTACAACGACGGAAAAGTTTGCCTGAGCGTATTGAACACTTGGCACGGTCGCCCTGAAGAAAAATGGAATGCACACACCAGTAGTTTCCTTCAGGTAAGGTCAATAATAAAAGGGAAATGAATATATATAAGTTACATTTTGTATTTGTTATACACACAGGTTTTAGTATCGATACAGTCATTGATTTTGGTATCTGAACCTTATTTCAACGAACCGGGGTATGAAAGATCACGCGGTACAACGAGCGGAGCTCAATCTAGTCAAGAGTACAATGCAAACATTTGTCAGGCTACTGCTAAGTGGGCGATGCTTGATCAAATTCGCAATCCATGTCCTTGCTTCAAAGAGGTAAGTATACGAGATGCTACTGTTCTTCAATTGTTTTTACATGGATACATTTAATAATAATATTTGTAGGTTATACACACCCACTTCTGGATAAAGAGACACGAAATCGTTGCACAATTGGAAGGGTGGATACGGGATATGGAAATGCATGGTTCGGACCGCAGGTCTGGCCGTACCCTTTCTCTGAACGCTTTAGCTTTAAGAGTAAGTAACTTGCAAGAATATTCTCTGCGTTTTGTCTACAGTGTCAACGTAGGAACATGTTCATTATTTCATGAATTGTTTTCGCAGAGGCACTACAGATTGCTGAGGGAAGAGCTGAGTAAACTGCCAACACCCGAAGGTTTAGAAGACTTAGTGGAACCACTCGCGTCCCCAGGTTCGCCTATCGAGTTATCTGGTACTCCTGGCACACCAAGCACGCCACCAACGTCGACGGTTCCTCCGACCAGCACGGTTTCTACTCCGATAAGTAATCCTTCTGTTCCCATCAGCAACGCCGGTGGTAGTAATCACGTACACCACGATATCGACACGGACGTTGAGATGGAGAAGATGGTTTCAAAAGTGTGTGAATAGCAAAAGGATGTTAATAGACATTGTTGGCCATTTTGAAAAGTCTATATTGTTTGTGTTATGACGGACAAAATAACGGACTACGACCGAAGGCGGAGATAGGAAATCCTAGTATATGGTTCGAATTTTCAGTTGATTGACGGATGATGAATTAAAGTCGAGTGAAAGATAGTTGTCTTTTTCGTTGAACACATGACCAGATACGGGAGAATTTGTAAGAATGAATAGAAGAATAAACGCGATGTATGTGCACGTGGTGTGTGTGATGTGCGTGTTACAGGAACTCAGTAAAAAAAAAAAAACATAAAAACAAAAAAAAAGGAAAGAACAAAGAGACGAAAGAAACGTGTAAACATAGATAAAGAATTCAACGTATGATCGAATGCTTGAATAAGCTGTAAGATTGAATTTGAAAGTAGCGATGTGAGAGATAGAACGATTAAAAACTTAGTATGAATGTGAAGAAACTCGTACGTAGCACGTATTTTCTATGGCTACTGCATATGCTATATGTATGCTGCATTCTACTACTTCGTATTATTGTAAGAAACAACTGTTATTCGATATTTATTATACGTGTTCTTCTCGTTTACGTAGCCGGTACGTCCCCGTTTACCAGCAATGCGGCTGACTTCAAACGACGCCACGATTTCTAAGGCAATCTGGCACAACGATACGAAATCCGTACGAACAAAAGATCGATTAACATATTCGAATTGTTTCTCCGAATCAAAAACTTGCGATTCACATTGATTTCAATCGTTATTATTGTTATTGTTGCTGATGCTATCTGTTGCGTGCGTGTGTGCGTGTTTCCTTTTTTTCTTATTCCGTGCGAATCGTTTCGGCCGTTTAGCTCAGCGTCGCATTGCTAATAGAAAAACGAAAAACGAATTAAAAATCGATGCCAGCTATGCAATTGATACGCGCGTGCGCAGTGTGTGATTTAATATTTATCGTGCCTGTATCCATTACGGTCTTGCATTGTATTTTTTACAAGAAATAACATGTATGACGACTGTTCGCGGCTCGAAAGCGTATCTTTCTTTAACTACCGAATCAAATTTCGTTCATCGAAGATCAAACGCGAGTTAGCCTTCAATTACACCAACACAGATTTTTCATTTCGACGACGAGAAGCATTCTTCTTTTTTTATTGTCGACCTTAAGGAAAAGTAAAAATAAAAAAAAAGGATTGTACTCGATTATCTTGGACAAGTCTGTTCATATCGAAAAGAACAAGTCTATGAACAATTCGGATGATCCGAAACACCGTTGCATTTGATGTGGGTAAACATAAAACCGACAACTATGGCATTATCGAATACACAGCGATATCCGCGAAAGCGTCTTAAATACCGCGATTCGTGTTTGGATTCCTGTTCGTATAATTAGTATTTGTCCCCAACCACCTCCTCCCCCGTTCTCTATCAGCGAATTAATTACACGGTTTAGCTGTAAAAATCACTGGCTCGAATTTGCGCCGCCGAGTGATCGATGATCGTTTCTTTCTTCTGTAAATAATCGTCAACACACGAGTAATTAATACTGCATTACAAGTAAATGTTTGTAATTCCGAAGTAAAACAGAATAACTAAAAGAAGCTCCAATGTAACGTATACTATTGCATGGATTCCTAAGCGATGAACGAAGCGAAAGAAAAAACACGTAAATACGATTGTACGTGGCAGGAGTACGTGTTAATAGTTATTTATAATAAACGATTATTATCACGCCACTTTGCGTTATTATTATCAGATTTTTGTATCGGAATTTTTTAAATTTAGCACTCAGTTTACATTCAAATTTCCCGCTGAAGAATTGAAAAGATTCCGGATGGCGGAAATAGTTGAATAAGGATGTAAATTAAGACTTTAATACAAAGTCAGAAAAATGTCATTACAAAAAATTTGGAGGACTAAATTAAAAAATTTTTTAAACTGCATTTATGGACTTAGATATGCGCAGCCATCTAACAGCGAGGGGTGGAATTTTTATCTTAATATCTTAGACGTTTTACTGTTAGATGACGTCACCTGTGTTTTCAATTTTTTTTTTAATTACCATGGGCGAAAATATGCAAGTCCACCAGATAAATAATTAAATAATTCATATTTATTTTGTTCATGTCATTATAGCATTACTGTATTTACGAATCCTGTAGCTTAGAGGAAACACTCCCCTCTTTCGAACATTTTAAATTTTCAAAGCGCGAGCGTAAAGAAAATACGAAAGAATTTTTCTAAATTCCTACATACACCGTCTACGATTACTAGATTTATTATATAACTAATATTTAGTTCCGTTGATGGTTCGATAAATATTGAAAACTGAGAGACCTCGGTATTTGAATTAAATACACACGCACGAATCTGATATTGTAAATATTACAAAAATTCGATGAGTAAAATGCGGAACAGTTATTTGTAGCAATTAAACCCAGTACAGACCCTCAAAACGTGTCAAATTGTTGAACACGCGAGAGCATACATCGCAGCATGTAAAAAAAAAGAATCCATATATCGAACGGTATTGTATGATTCGAATACCGAGCAATCAAAAAGTAAAAATTAAATAAAATGGAGAAAATCTGTACGCATAGGGTTGCTTTGATTTATAACATTCGTCGTCGTGCAGCCGTATGGAATTTCATCTGCAACGCTACACCGTACGAATATGTCAGTTTCTATATTAAACGGTGCAACGTGTATACTACTCCTGTAGCAGGTGTATACGGGTCGCACTCGCTCGAGTGTACGCCACCGAACAGTTTCGTAGAATTAAATCAGTACAGTGCCGTAAGCATCCCTGAATGTCCCAATGCACATTCGTAATTATTTTATCATAGTTCGTTTCCCGTAATTTTCGTACTCGTAACTTGTTTCGTCCGCAATCGACGTGGGCTTGGCGAACGAATTGTATCGCTATTTTATCATTCATGTAAATTAGATTTTGAGCTATTACAATTCAGGAAAAATTTCTTCCGTTATTTTTTTAGATGTACACTAGTTAGTTAATGTAGTTAATGTATTGTTTGTAGGAAAACATGAAATGGAACAGTAGTAAAATCTTTTAGAGTGGATCTCGGATCAACCCCTTATTTTGGTGATTCTAGTTTGTGACTTTTACCTCAGTCGTAATCAATTTTACTCAAATTTTTAATACACAATTTGGAGTTTAAGTACAATTATTTGTATAGTCAACGATCGAACAAATTTTTAATATTCTCGAATTTGGAGTTTAAGTATAATTATGTGAATAGTCAACGAGTGAACAAATTTTTGATACACCCCACTTTGGAGTTTAAGTACAATTATAATTTGCATAGTGAACGATTGAACAAATTTTAGATACTCTCCACTTTGGAGTTTAAGTACAATTATAATTTGCATAGTCAACGATTGAACAACAATCTGACATTTCAATTCTTTCGTTTCGATATTGCAGCTATAAGTAGTCTGACCTGACAAATATAGTGCAAGGGGTAGTTGGTAAGTCCCGTGAATTCTTCCGAAATTATCGATCGCCTTCGCGCGAATACTTTTGCGAGATTGTTCTGGTTGCGCGTCGTCTTCTAATTGGAAACACGGAACATCGATTTAAACGGGCGAAACGTCATCGAGCGAGGCAAGGATGGAGTACAGCTGAAGGACAATTAACGAGACACCTGCAGCTGACACCGAACTGGTCGCTTCAACTACTCGATCACTCCTAGCTGACAGCTTTTCAAAATACACCTACTGCGTTTAACAGGATCCCGTATTGTCGTCGCGTCAACGTTTTCCCATGGAATTTTACGTGTACGCCTTAACTTTGCGTCTTGACGACCGGTTAACAGCTAATATAAAGCTAAAGAGCTTTGTGACGGATTGATAACACACCTTTCGCTTCATTGTTTCTAACTTTTCCTTTAACGAGATTGGTCCATAACGAAACTATCGTGTCAGCTAAAATCGACGTTCGATGTTTTATCTTAAATGGACCTTCTCCATTGAACAGTCGGCGAAGAAGAGAAAAAATGGGGAAGAGAAAGAAATAAAAGGACTCGAGAGAAATCAGCAACGTGTTCCAGTCTGTTTTTGATGAATTTTAATCAAGACACGCCGAGGAAATAAGACCAAGTGAAAATTACACCTTTGAATCCGACTCCCAGAGTGGAATTAATATCGGTGCATTTTGCTGGAACATATTTGCTGTAAACATCTGTTTCTCTCTGAAAAATAAGTCTATTTTTTCTCGCTCCCAAGCCGTGGATTTGTTTCGCGTTCCGCGTTCATGAATCTTGCGCAAATTTGAAAACGATAAACATCGCCATGAACGCGTATTCACGACAGATAAGGATCTGAAAATATCGAACAACGAGGTTATACGATTGTTTTTTATCAACGAAATGTGCTTTTTTTCTCTGTTCGATGCATTTTTATCGGTCGTGAATAGCCCGACGTAAAAATGGGGAAAACAACGAACTTTACGAGTAAAAGTTTTCCTGTGTCGAACTGATAACACAGTTAACATACGGAAATTGATGCATTATTCCGAAAATTTTATCGAGCTCTTTTTTGCTGCTGCATTCGTTCGAACGAATATTGTAAGTTTATTGATAAAATTCACTGTATACAGAGGAGCTACAAAAGCTTTATGACGTAATAGTATTCTGTCGAACATTGTCGTGAGTCGTAAGTGGGTATAGGCTGTTAATAATAAAGCGAATCAATCGGTATCGTATTATACGACATGACCGGAAGGGAGAAACGTCCTCGAGGGACACAGAGGGGTTGGTATACAAGGAACGATGTATCATGGGACATTAAAGATATTAAAGCTAGTGGAAAGTCAAAAGAGAACGTGAGGAATTCTCTCCTATTTTTTGCTTAACCGCTTCTATCACTATTTTTCCGTTTCCTCCTCTTCGTCTCCTTCCGCTGTAACCATCGAAGCCTTCCGCAATCTCGAAAAGAAGACTCCAAAAAAGAATTCGTTTCAGTTTTTCGCGATGAAGAATTTCTTGCTTAAATTAGACGTAAGAAAGTTCTCGATACCGATCGATGGCGTCGCGAATCGTATTTTAGCAGAGGCAGCCATAATCGAGAACCGGACGATTTGCCGGACAGTTGGCGTGGAAAAACAGAAGGGTGGAAAGAAGAAAGGTTCGGTAATGGACTTTACGGGCGTCGATGGTCGACGGTGTTAATTGCAGCGCCTCATCTAATGGCTCGAAACGTCCGCAAACGCTCCGGAGACCTGACTTTCCCGCCTCCTGTCCACCCTGGGATCGAGCCTTTTAAATCGACCCTCGTTCCTTCCTTCCTTTCTTCCATCCATCTTTCCCTGCTTGCCTTTTATCCACCTCTCGAGGCATTCTCTTTCGCCTCGTTTATTTATCGTACCCGATGCGGGACGAAAAACTTCCTCGACCGATTCAGACTATTTTATTACCACTCAAACTTTCGGATCTTCTTAGATACTCCAGATCGGTTCAGTTCGTTCGAATTTTAACGATGCAATCTTGTAAAAAGATTCACTTTGAGACACAGGAGTTTTTATCAAAAATAGACCCATTTTGCAGAGGAATTTTATTGGGTTTTAAATGAAACGAAATTGATATATTTTTATTAACAAAGATATAATATATAGTATATAATATTATACGGATTTTATCGGCTTTTAAATGAAACAAAATTGATATATTTTTATTAATAAAGATATAAGATTATGTATATAATATAACATTACGTAAAAATATAACAAAATAGTAACAATTAATTAAAGTTTTAATTATACATATACAACATAAACAATAAAGAAAAATTCTCTACAAGTTGCATGATGGGAAAAATGAAATCCCACTTTCATCATCTGCAAACAAATTTAACCATTGATTTATATTATAAAAATTGCTGCTTATGAAGAACTAATTTTTAGAAATTAACTTGCCTCTGCGATGAAACTAAGAGAAAAATGTGAGTGTAACAAACCTTCCGTTTATAATTTCTCAGCCGGTAATTGCATGTTGAACGTTGCCAACGCAATGAATGCATTTGCAACATTATTTGAAAACATTACCAACTGCTTTGCGTAAATATAAATATGGATATGCAGCTACTGCAAGATTTCTTGCAGCAAAGACTGAAAATGCCCCAAATACGTCAAAATGGCGGAACACTTTTAATCCACCCCAAAGAGTTAAGCTACCGAAAGTGTTTTCATAGACAAAAGCGACCTTTGGCAGCACTTTTGTCGTACAGAATTATTACGTGAAATTAAGATTTCTTACAGCAGAGACTAAAATTGTCCCAAATAAAATACGTGAAAATGGCGGAACACTTTTAATCCTCCCCAAAGAGTTAAGCTACCGAAAGTGTTTTCATAGACGAAAGCGATCTTTGGCAGCACTTTTGTCGTACAGAATTATTACGTGAAATTACATACTTTTAACGGCAAACAACAAAGCGAAACATTGCTTCATTAAGATTCCCGTACATGCAGCGTTTCAAGGGGTCTCGTTAACACCATCACTGGAAATTGCTAGTTGCACGAGGCGAAGTGCGCCCCAGTAATTGCATCGTCGCCAGAATTGCGACAGACGTTTCTGGTCCACTCTTTGAGCATCCCCGAAGTTAGATGGGTCGTTAGTAGAAGGTAGAGTAACCGGAAGTTAGCCGACCCGGTAAGACGGAGCAAGTTCGGTAAGCGAGATCCTTCTTTGTTCCATCCGTGTTTCCTCCTACCTACATTCTCGTCTGCCCCATTTAACGCATCGTTGGACCACGTTAACGCGTTTAAAGAGAGTACGGATGCAATCCTTACACCGATAGTTTTCTTTTTATCACCGGTTTCGATTCTCGTTGCGCTCGATACGCCCTAATTGTTATTACGTTCCTGAACTTTGCGAACTCTCCATTTTCGGAGTTCTGCAGGACATTTCTCGTGAAAGTCTCATGGTTGATATCCTTACTGTATTCTTTACTCTTCCCGTTTTCTTAGAAAATAGCAGAGAGCAGGAAGTTATAAATTTTGAAAAAATTGCGATGTCGGTTTTCGATTAACGACGATTTTGATTAAAGCATAAACGAACTCGGAGCAAGTAAAGGTATAAATATTAAGTTGCGAGCTAAACGAGTTCGAGTTACACAGTTATTTAGGTTGAAACAGGTGAAAGAAGCGGATCGGAGGAAACTAATTATACATGAGCACACAGGGTGTGTCCGTGTGTATTAAATGAGGTGGCCAGGACAGGACGAAGTTACTTGGCTGCTACGTAACTTCGCCTATCGCGGCAACCCCGCTATCCACAACTTCCGGCTTATTCCGACCCTATGTCTAGACGATCCGTCCAACTTTCGGAACGTGTTCGCCGTTACACTAGGGACGAATATATCCACCAGCGTAAAACTGGAAAGTAAACGATGTATCCCTTGTTTTTTTTCCCTTAAGAGAAACAAAGGAGAAAACGGGACTAAGGGAAAAGACACAAGGAGATGAAACTCGTTTATCATTCGGTTGAAAGTTACTCGTCAGGATTTATTATTCTTTCGTCCTGTTGTTCCACGAAAACGACGGTAATTAAGGGTTTTTAAAACGGAAATCCCTCGACGTGTGTACGAAAGTGCGAGTCGCGGTGTGTCTGAATATTCAACGTTCCTCATTAAATGCAAAGAAGCCACGAAACCGGAGCGTTCTCGACTCGGGGCTTTCGGAAACTTTCCAGCTATTACTCCGTTTCGAATGTCACGATTCATTCAAGTTCAATACGCTCCGAATATTTTATCTGTCGCTTATTGTTCGAATAAGTTCGGATCTCCGTTTGAAAATTAGATGTCGAATGGCGTTCGAGTATCGAAGAGTCTTACAATAGCCAGCCAGTGGTATTAGTCGACGCCCGGTCGGACAGTAAATTACACCGTACACGTAGACAGACAATTAGAAGGTGGGAAGCAACCGGTTGCTAATGACACGCTAATGATGGCTGTATTAATTAAATTGAATCGCGGAACACGGTCACCGTGCAATACCGAACGGGTTCGTCGATGTACTTGACTTCATGGTGGCGCAATAATAACAGTCGTGGCGATAATTGGTGGATGCTTTTGGTTTGGCGGTTGTTCTGCGGTGGCGCAACGTGCTCCGAGTAGAAACGAATTCGTCCCCGGTACGTGTAGCTTCGCTCGGTAATTCCTGAACATGGTTCGTCAGCCGAACAATATGACGTTATTCTACGTATTTCGCGTTATCGATTGCTACCGACTTTCGTCCATAATAATTTTTACCGAAACTTATTTAATAAAACGGATAAGTTGCAATTATGATCGAAAAAGGCAACTGCGGATATCTTTCATTCGAATCACGCGGTTGGATTAAATTAATTTGCTCGCGTCCAACAATAACGGATAATCGATTAATTCTGCGCACGAAGATTGATACTCTTTTAATCGCTGTATAATCGTATCATAACTGTCCCACTCCGGTGTCGCGCAAATAAAATTTATTGAAATTCGTCGTCCATTGTTCGGCCATTATCGAGACCGCATTATAATAGTTGCCGATTCTGTTACACCCTGGTTTCGCCAGCCGCTATATTTATCCGTGTATATCTTCAATTAAGCAACGTTCCATCTTGCTTCCGAACGTTTTTGACAGATACGCGTGTCGAATGTTCATTTCGAGTTGAAAGCGCATGTTGCATACCGACACTGCGTGAAATCGACATTCAACACGTTGCCACGCGATGTAAATAATATAAAAACAACACAAAATTCTAGAGCCCAACTTTATTGCTTTCTTTAATTTTTAGTTAAATCGTCGAATTCCATTTCGTATTCTCCGATCTTGCGGCGTTCCGTGTCGCAGAGACAATAAATCAATGTTATTTCCTTTGTCGTCCACGAAATATATTACGCTAGATTCCCCGGTTCTTTTATTTCCTACGTATGAGCTACCTGTCTGTCTTGTTCGCCGCTCTCCATCAATCTGTTCTTTCATTTCGTTTTTCCTGTAGCACCATTCTGAATATAACGGGCCCACCCGTCACTTCGATATTAGTTCAGATTTCCGTTTCTTGTCGAATCTCCTTCTCGTACCTGGGTTACAATTTATGGTCAAAGTTTTCCTAGAAATGCTACGTCGAATTGGAATTTCTGGGTTATTATCCTTCCTCCATCTTCTCCCTCTTCCTTTTTATCGCGGTAACCCCGATAAAAACCAGGCCACAACTGAAAAGCATATTTTACTCGCCACAAATTACCGCTTAACGCGTTGAGTGCTTTCAGGTTGCCGTCGTTGCGATATTAATCGAATAATCGGAGACACGGAGAAAAGAATATTAAAGAAAACTTAAAAAATAAACGGTGAAAATTCGCAAGGGATTCGATTATTTCGAATGAAGTCGTAATAGGATGAATTTCGACTCTCAACTGTACCGCTCATAAAAGTCCACGAAACACGGATACGAGCTAGTTGAATAAAGTTTCTTTAATTTAATAGCGGCCAGTACTTGCGGAGCGCGAAACTCATCCGTTAATAATTACAGCTAATTACTTAATTTTTAACGTTCTGTTTCAGAGAACGTTTTGTTCTACAGAATTGTACCGTCGACGGAGACGAGATAAATCGCGGTAATTTAAATGGAGTCATTTTTATTACAAAGAATAATATTTCGTTGCAGGTAATGTTGCGATAAATAGCCTTTCAAACACGTATTTTAAATCAAACGTAAGTAAAACTTCATCACATAGCCTTTCAAACACGTATTTTAAATCAAACATGTAAGTAAAACTTCATTATTTTTTGAAATATTTTTTATGAGGTTGCTTGATAATTATTTGATCCAATCTTAATAGACTTCAATAATTTATAGCACCACATAGCCTGTCAAACACATATTTTAAATCAAACGTAAGTAAAACTTCATTATTTTTTGAAATATTTTTTATGAGGTTGCTTGATAATTATTTCATCTAATCCTAATAGACTTCAATAATTTATAGCACCACATAGCCTGTCAAACACGTATTTTAAATCAAACATGCAAATAAAACTTCATTATTTTTTGAAATATTTTTTATGAGGTTGCTTGATAATTATTTGATCCAATCTTAATAGACTTCAATAATTTATAGCACCACATAGCCTGTCAAACACGTATTTTAAATCAAACGTAAGTAAAATTTCATTATTTTTTGAAATTTCTTTTATGAGGTTGCTCGATAATTATTTCTTCAATCCTAGTAAACTTCAACGATTTATAGCACCACATAGCCTGTCAAACACGTATTTTAAATCAAACATGCAAATAAAACTTCATTATTTTTTGAAATATTTTTTATGAGGTTACTCGATAATTATTTCATCCAACCCTAGTAGACTTCAACGATTTATAGCATCACGAATCTCTTTATCAATCCCTCGAACCAGAGCATCCCTTGATTACTCCCCATTTTATTTTCGTATGACCGGACAATCTCGTCGAAACGCGCAAAGCCGTTAAAAGACGTTTCTCGTTTATCTTATTACTGGGTCGAAAGAAACGTCGGAAGTTGCAGGGGCATTTTCGGTGGCGCAACCCTTTAAATAAGTTTGTCCGTCTGGTCCGAGAGGAGAGCGCGCTATAGGCGGGAGGGTGAGGTTACAGGGAAAGAGAGAAACAGAGGGAGGAAGAAGGCGATTGGTCGAGGCGGGGGTGAGAGGTGGTGGGAGCACGCGAGACCCACGGAGACCTGTCAGACTGTCAGTACGCGTTCGACCGTCACGCCGTTACGATTGTGTCAACGAGTTTTGTCGTCGAGTGTTCGCGGTATTCTCCGTTATCGTTCACGTGTGCACGGATATTGCTCTCTGTTCGAAACAGTTTACTTCGCAGCGAAGAATGAAGTGAACGAGCTCGACGGGGGTGCATCCTCGACCAACGCAAGTATGGATCAACGCGGTGTTTTCTTCGCTTCGATCGTTTGTCTGCTGATCTCCTTGGCTGTCGCCTCCGGTAAGTCTCGTTATTTGTCTCGATTTAAAACCTGATATTTTACGCGGTATGTTTACTAACTTCCCAAAAGCGTTGTTACCGATTGAACGGGGTAGTGTGACGTCACATGTTTCTGGATCAGAGCGTCGAGCGCTTGATTTGGACAACAATAGAAAGGTTTTTTGTTCTCGTTTGTTAAACCGGCTTTTCCAACTTGTCATTCGATGAGCGAATGAAAAACCGAGGCCGCGATACAAAAGTTATTGTTCCGCAATAAACGTTCCGCTGGTAGGATGCATTTTAAACCGTACAGTTAGGAATTATTGTTCTCTCGAGCAAACGTAATACATATTTAACGATGATTTGTGCGGTCTCGGTGCTATCAAAAGTTGTACGGCACGTAACTTTCCTCCTATTCGTAGCGTTTTGTTCTCTCGTTGCCGGTCCACGCATAATTACGCCATTACGGTTCTCCAGCTATTCATAACAGGCTACGTTGCGTTCGACTGGTCACATGTTTACTTGCCGACTGAATGGAATACGAAAGTACATAGGAGACTCGAAACAAAGTCTCGTGTCACGTATATCGGATGTTACAATTTTCTGTTTCGCGAACAAACACTTTTGGCGAGTCACTTTCGGCAGGTGCGTATTTTTGCAGCGAAGAGGGAAAATCGGTGACGCGCGGAGTCCACTTTCCGCTCGGTTTCCCGCATTGTCGACGGCTGCCCTCTGCGTAAACATAAAGAGGCGCGTAATTCGCTCGCCAAAGAGGGTAGCGAGCTCTCCTTGCGACTTGGCTACACCCCCAGAGACGACGGTGCACGTGCAACGTCGACCTCCTCTTCTACAGCCGCATACGTTGGATTTAACGAACCGACTTGCTGTTCAACCCTCGCCCGTTCTAGATAATTATCGGGGCGGTCTCGTAGTTGACACGTCTAAGGGTGAAAACCACTCGTGTCTCCGACCCTTCTTCTACCTCTACGATCTTCTCTCCAATGTTTTCCGGAATTTATTTTTTATCTGTCTCTCGACAGATTGTACGAATATATTCAAAGAAATCGTGGTTGAGGAACAGGTCTGTAGAAGTATTTTTAGGAGATACTTGGACGGAGTTTCGTGAACAACGACCTCGTTATCAGTCTCTCGTGTCACCGAGGACCCTTCGTTAACGCTGTAAACTAGCAACCGTGAGCAACGGCGAAGCAGGATTATCCGGATACCCGTTTGACCCGAAAATATTCTCCATTGTCCTCCGACGAAAAGAATAAATTTGCATTTTTTAAGTCAACATTGCACCCTTACAACCTAGCGTGCTGTCGTTTCAAAGGGGATTACGGTTAAAGTGTTCCTAGAGAACCGGAGGGTCTGTTGTCCCGTTTGTAGCAGCAAACAGCTTTTCGTTACTTTGCGCCGAAACGGATAAAAGTGGCGAACCCTACGACGAGGCGGTCGTTCGCGGGTCAACAAATTGGGTCAACTCGTATCTCTTCGCTTTGCATTTTCTCCAAGTTTTTGTCACATGAAGCTTCCGAATTTACGACACAGGTTGCAGTGAGTGGAGTCACAACGCGTAGAATCGTAACCGAGCGAGAACCGACGATTCGTGGAATAGAAATTAATTCGAATTGTGAAACTACGACGCGTTAAATTACAACGCTTGGGAGTTAGTACGCGTTACACGGAGTCGAGCAAAAGGATTCGTAAAAGGAGCGAACGCGTCCGACGAAAAAAAAAGAGACTCGATTTCGATGGGTCAATTTGGATCTGGCACCGAAAGGTAAAGGAAACCGCAAACGGTGAACCAAAAAGTGAACGTGGTTTGGAGCACGTTTCGGGTATAGCAAATCGTTCGACTATGGTCGGAAAGAGGAAGTTCCTGGTCCAACGTACCGTCATGGTAGCCTTGCGTTTATCAAACCGCAAATTCCACGTTCACCCCAGGAATCATGAAAAAACAAAACGCTGCAAAATGTTTCTCGTTCGCTCGATCGTTCGTTTTCCGCACGGTTTCCCGGAAACGAATGATCCGCAAAATCGTAAAACGTCTGTCGAGTATCAACAAAAATAGTTGCGGAAAATTTTTTGAGTTGTGTTTTATCGCTGCCGGATACAAAACGAATTCTTATATCAGTTATATACGGAGAGATACGTTACACTTGCACTCTTTTACGAAATAAATCTCTCGTAACACGCTGTTTGAGTGTACATTCACAAGTGGTTCGTAAAAATCAGTTTGTGTAACGTTAAAAATCAGCGAATTGTTTCAGATTTTCATTGCAGGTTAAATAAACGATTTGCGGGGAAATTTTTGTAGCACACTCGAGCCATTTGATAGTGTAAATTATCGTTGTTTGTATATCCGTGTTTTTACAAGCGCACGAACAATATATTCTGGTGAAGAACATGGATAAATGAAATAAAGAAACGCGAACATCGATTCGATTCGCGACAAGAAACAACAGAGCGAGTGGTACATCGCGAAACACGGGGAATCACGAGAAAACACGAGAGTAGAGTAAAATACAGAAGAATGGTTTTCAATTCGACGCGTTTGCAAATATTTGCACGGTAGGCGACGCGATGGCCAGGCAGACACGCAATCGTACTAGCGCCGATGAACGATCCAGCTTTCCTCTCCACGATCGATTTATTTTCAAAGAAGCAAGAAGCGAGAATCGTACGACCGATCATGCGATTTTTGCCCCTCGGTACCTCCGATAACCTGCCGTCGCCAATAAAATCGTCTAGCGACTCGATAATCCGATTAAGAGGGATCAATTGCCCGATTGCGCTTCATTAGCCAATCAACTACTATCCGATAACAAACTAACCTCGCTTCATACCGCTGCACGCGAATTCCGTTTGTATTTCTAAATGACCTTTAATCACCTTCATCTGCAAAAAGCAATTTTACTGCTTTCGGGTTGGAAATATTGGAATTTAAATATTCGATATCTGCGACTCTCTCGGGTCGGAACTGTCGCACATATCGTACAGGAGATTTTTGCAGATATCGAATATTTACTGTATTAATCTTCGAACTTTCGGAATTTCGGGATGTCAGGATTTGTAGAGTTTGGACATTTTGAATAATGTTATAATGTTTCTTTGTTAAGCATGTTTAACCCGTACCATTTATTTAACAGATGCGTCAGTCAAGACTAACTATAAAGGGCTATAATATTAAAAGGAACAAACAAAATTAAAATATTGTAAATATTTTATTTTCAGGGATCCTTGATAATGCAATTTATAGTTGGACCTAAATTTCAAGTTGAAGTGTGTTCAAAGTTTGAATGAGGTTTGTCATATTTGAGCTGTGAGTGCGTCACGAGTCAGACTCGTCAAAATACGGGGAAGGGTTAATTTGAAAAAAGAGGTAGAATGTAATGGCACCACATTAGGATTAATTTATATGACACAAGATTGTTCAGAGTTCTAATAAATAAAAACAGAATCGAATAGCAAATGTAGTTTTTATATATTTGCAAGTTTTTTCTTAGTACGACTTGAGCAACCTTCTAACCATTATTTTTTCAAACTACATACCTAGTTTTTTGTGTCGCACCTCGTACTCCATCGAAAACTGCACTACTATGTCCCTAAACAGATTTTCTTCTATGACGTATCTTCTCGTATATTCTCTTCTCGTATATTCTCAAGTACCATATTAAAATAATACGGAAGGCAGCCAACGGCAATTAGATGTATAAGTATGGCGTAGAATCGAATCGCGCAAAGATATCTAGAATGTGTATTAAGGAAGCAATATCCGACGCGTGGAGCCTTAACACGAATCTTAATTAATATCGGAAACCCGCTCCGAGGGATATTCGTTGAGCTACAAATTTCCGCGACGTCCTCGATTATCATTTATATCGGCTGTCGAAATGATTATATTTGAGAGTGAAATACTTGGAAAACAAGTGCTTTGATGAACAGACCAGCTGAGGATCAGGAAATTTGTGTACATTAAGCAGATAATAGTGAACCCGTATCGATTAGGTAGCGATCTACTTCACCTAGGTTAATGAGCGACAACCTATTGTATACGCGTAAACACATATGCCTGCATTTGCTGTGGTGACGTGTTTCAATTTCCCTTTGTCGAGCAAAAGACACGATGAAAGATTTGATTATATTTTCGAACAGTGTCGAAATAATGAGGGCGTAAAATTTGATGATGAATCGTCCGAATAGTTATGATAGCGCGGTGATGTCGCGTATTCCCTTGTGTTGCATTTTGTACATTGTTGTCGTAACGCGTTGTGCCGCAGCGTATCGTGTTCCCACGCGTTTAGTCGATACAAGCGTTGTCGGAATTCAAAGAGGTTTCTACCGGTAATATAACGCGAGTCTCTATCGGTTATTTGAATTCCGAAAACCAAAGAATCACGAAAGAACGTTTCTTGATTGAAACACGGAGCTTTCGATTTACTTCCTCCTGAGAAATTACACCTCGGTCTGTTGTTATTTCAGAAGGATTTCAGTTTGCCGAGCTTCCGCGGTAAATTAAATTTTCTTTCCGCGATAATAATTTTCTGCTACGAAGTACCGCAGACATTGCAACACCGTGAGCCCGAGATATATTAAGTTCACGTTTTCAACGTTTTGAATGATCGTTTTCGAAGCTCCAACAGAATTGTTCTCCCGTTGTTACGCGTGTGCCGTACAAGAAATCGGTGGAATTAAAACGATTTATGACGAATGAATTTCCTATCAGATATCGAGCGTTAATCATACCTGAAGTACCGGTTTCGAGGATTATTCGGAAGGTTAAAAAGAAAGTGAATAGCAGCCAGTAGAAAATTACGTAATTTTCATAGAAGCTTTTCGGAGCACAATGGGACAGTTTCGCTTGGCTGAAACACCAGGAAGAAAGAATCGGCCGACGCGGTGCTGGAAAATGTTACGAAGCTCGGTATCGGATTCTCCAACGGTTCACGGTCTTGGATATCGTTTCACGAAAACCTACAGACCGTCATGGCATCGTGAAATGGATATTGCGGTTCCTCTGTGTACGCTGCTCGAATACTCGCCATGTAAAAATGCTAAGAAGGCGAGAAACGAAATCATGATCCTTGAGAATTAATTCCTTCCTTGGTACCGGTACACACAGATATATTTCTTTTGGCGACAGATAAATTATCGTATTTATTTAAGGTATTTGTTTAATCTTAGGTTAAGTTCTTGGTTAAGAAATAAATCTTTAGTCTTGAATACTTTGTCGATGTCGCAAGACGGTAAGAATGATAAAACAATTGTAAATAAGCTTCTTAAGCGGAACTTTAAGAAGGAAGGTTTATTGGAATATCTGTTAAATACAGGGTGTTACTGTAAGTCTTCCATTTCTGTAAATCGAGTAATATTTTAATAAAAAATATAATGTACTATGTGTTTTGAATTCGTCTGGATGTTATCTAAAGCTATAATACAAATAAAACATGTTACTATTTAAAAAAATTAAAGTGACTTTGACTTTGCTAAGACCACAAGCTGTTTTCAAAATTTGTTTTGTTAATGTCTACTGTGCACTTCATACCTTCAAATATTGTTGTAAACTTTTTCGTAAGACGTAGGGTAAGGTTGCTCAAGTCGTACTAAAATTAATATAACGTCATGCTGATTGATCGTAATGTTAGTTTAATGATTCTATCACACTCAAATGATTCTATAATAGTTACTAAACTTACAACACTATCAAAGCTCCAAAAACAATAAATACAAAATTAACTATCACAGATATGTAGAATATTATATGAAAACAGCGACAAAGTAATTAACCCTTCGCACTCCACTGTCGACTGTGACTCGACATCACATTTCTCTTGGATCTTACAAATAATTCAGATAAATAGATTGGTTAAATATACATATTTTTATTTATTTACTATTTATAATAAATGAAAAATGTATTTGTCACATACTTCACACTGTTGCAATACATTTTACTGAGAACCCCTAACTTGATAAATTTTTTGTAAATTAAAGAGTCGGTAGGTAAAAGAAATTGAGGAGTGCAAAGGGTTAATAACAATATCTCTTAGTAAAAATCCTGACGAATCACAATAAAACATTCCAATTACACTATCTACATCCTAA
Organism: Megachile leachella; assembly: GCA_963576845.1. Taxonomy (NCBI): domain Eukaryota; kingdom Metazoa; phylum Arthropoda; class Insecta; order Hymenoptera; family Megachilidae; genus Megachile; species Megachile leachella. Next base: position 11,545,790 of record OY756259.1, read on the forward strand.
TGTGGCGCCATTACAGCTGTAGTAGCCATAATACTCCAAATATAGGAGAGGCACGACTTAAGCAATCTTACCCTAAGTAGGAGAAAAATGGTGAATAGGGTTAGAAAGAGCCTGTATATGGTAGAGTGGTATATAACAAAGAGCAAAGGCAAAGGAGGAATTAAATTGATGCAATTAACCCAGACCGGACGTTGAAACGAATCAAAGTTTGCGCTGAAACTGTACTCGACGGATCTGGCAGGAATTCGTTAGCATTCCAATCGGATAGCTGAATCTCGAGCAGAGATTCAAGAGAGAGTTCGATATTCTCCAGACAATTAAGAACAACGACCTTTCTAAGGTTTCTCTCTCGATTATACCGGTAAATTAGGTGATTATCGTGGAGCGTTCGGGTAGGGTCCAAGGATACTTGGAGAATAATTATTGGAGCTCGCGAATCGAACGTATTCCGGAGACGCTCGCGAAACGAATCGGCTCCTCGCGAAAGAATTAATCATGGTCGTGGGAATAGCGAGAAGGAAGGAAAGAACGAACGAGAGGACGAATTAATCGAATTTTTTTCGCTGATCAGTCGACCAAAGGGAGTCTCTCGTTACGCTTCGACGCGCTACTTTGCAAATCTAATTTCATTTCCAGGTTTATTTCTTCGGAACGGAGCTCGGTATTCGTGGAATACCGGCTACGCTTGGGATTTCCTATTCGAGACAGAAACCGCTTTCCTCTAAGAGATTAAAACCAACCCCCGTTGCGGAATCCAGCTTCTTTCCTATTCAAAGACGGCTTTCGATCTCGCGATAACCCGCGAAAAAGCACGTCGAGTCGAATTTTTTTCTTCCCCGAGAGGGAGGAAAACACGCGTTAACTTTTCATCGTGCTTCGGCTTTATTTCGCTTCGTCGATAGAAACGGTTTTCGGTTTCCGCCGAAAGAAACTGAAAATTCGTTCAAACGTGCGCTCTAGATTGAAGCGTAATTGTTACAGTCGATGGAAAAATCTTCCCCTAAAAGCGCTGCTTTAACGGATTAATGGACGGTAATTTCTATCGAATTATGTCGGTAAAATGTATCGAAGGGAAAAATTCTTTTTGGGAAATTTGTACCCGGAGGCTAGTAAAACCTGTGAGGCGTGTAACGCGATAAATTCGCATCAACGGACCAGAGAAATGAGAGTGAATCAAGAGAACTCGTTCAAGTTATTCTTGGCGGGCTGCGTCGATAAATTTACCCTCTTCGGACGTTTAATCCTTCCTGCTCGATAATTCACGAAGAAACAGTTTCCGGAGCTATGAGCTTCTAATTTTCTTCAAACTTTTTACCTCCATTCCGATGCGTTTCGATTCCATTCACGTGATCCTCTACGTCGTAATACTTTCAAGTGAATACGTCCTCAAAATACTTTGGTATTTCGTGGTCAGTCGAACATTTTCGGTCGAAATTTTAGGAAAGTTTCGGACTGCCTGATAGAATGATAGTTCGTTAACGATGGCTACTGCGAACAGGGGAGTACGGTGTATTATCGATGGATGAGCTTAATGAACCACGGTTAATTATGAATTTCTACAGGACCAGAAAAGGGGAAGAACGAAAATTAATTAATAACAATTTCTGTTGGTAGAACATTTACTGTTATAATTAACTCTTTGGCGAGTCAGTCAGTATTGTATTTAATACAATAATTTTAAATGAGCATCTTTTAATTGGTTCTATAACATGACATGTGTGATGTACAAACACAGTGAAACAATACTGGAAATTATTAGTAAAGAATAACCTCAAGAAAATTTATTTAACTTTTTAACTTTTAAAGTTGTTCGTGAACAGTCAAATTACCTTCGAGTGCAAAGGTTTAACACAATAATTTTAAATAAGCATTTTTTAATTGGTTCTATAACATGACATGTGTGATGTACAAACATAGTGAAACAATACTGGAAATTATTAGTAAAGAATAACCTCAAGAAAATTTATTTAACTTTTTAACTTTTAAAGTTGTTCGTGAACAGTCAAATTACCTTCGAGTGCAAAGGGTTAATACAATAATTTTAAATAAGCATTTTTTAAGTGATTCTATAACATGACACGTGTGATGCATAAACACAGTGAAACAATAGCAAAAATTATTAATAAAGAAATAATCTCAATTTAACTCTTAAAGTTGCTATTCGTAAACAGTCAAATTACCTTCGAGTGCAAAGGTTTAATACAATAATTTTAAATAAGCATTTTTTAATTGATTCTATAACACGACACGTGTGATGTACAAACATAGTGAAACAATACTGGAAATTATTAATAAAGAAATAATCTTAATTTAACTCTGAAAGTTGCTATTCGTAAACAGTCAAATTATCTTCAAATTAACTCTTTAACCCTCCGTTTAAATTCGTAAACGAAGAAAGAACTTGCATAAGCAGACTAGAGCAGGAGTATCTCCCTATAACTCGTAAAAAGGCAAAGAAACTTAATCGCGAATTCAGCAGATTCAAATTATCTTCAAGTTAACCCTTTAACCCTTAGTTCAAATTCGTAAACGAAGAAAGAACTTGCATAAGCAGACTAGAGCAGGAGTATCTCTCTATAACTCGTAAAAAGGCAAAGAAACTTAATCGCGAACTCAGCAGATTCCGTGTCGAAAGATTCTATCGAAACGCGTCTAGGTTCGATTATCGGTACACTTCCGGTTTCTTGACTACGTTGCTCGCAGTAGTAGAAAGTCAAGCTTTCGAGTGAAACGGGAAGTTAGTCTCTCGGAAAGTTGTTCGCGCGAGGAACGAGAGAAAGAGAAAAAGAATGTTTAACGTATGCGACGTAGCACGTGGCAAGGAAATATCGTGAAAACTTTTTCTCGGAGCCTTCTTCTCCAACAGACTTAGCCTCCATGTCGCTTCGAACGAATTTCCTCTTCTTATCTTCTATCCATCGATACCGTCATCGCGCAACAAACGTCTCGGAATAAATCGAATTCGTTATCGTACATATTTTCGTATCGAAGTTATTTATTTTTTAAGTTGCATTATTCATTGGTTCTTCCGTTTGGCGACTACTGAAATTGGGGACTTTTTTTTTGAACAGTGGTTTATAGTTGCGTCGACTACTCAGGTTTTTAGCGGGTAACTAGTTTAAGGGATGAGGTTATGGTTCGAAGAGGATGTCATTACTTATTTATAGTTGGGTGAGGACTTCGATAGTTTTACAGAATTTTAATTTAATTTAAATTTTAATTATTCCTCTGTCGAGTGTGGCTCGACATTACATTTCTCTTGGATCTTACAAATAATTCAGATTGGTTAAATATATATTTCTATTTATAATAAATGAAAAATGCATTTGTCACATACTTCACACTGTGTTAACAAATTTTACTGAGGACTCCATCTTGATCAATTTTTATAAATTGAGTCGGTAGGTAAAAGAAATTGAGGAGTGCAAAGGGTGAATGTTTAATCTCCTTCTGACGTCATATATTTCTTACATTTCAATATTATGTGTCTGATGTTGCACATATTGCACCTACGAGTGAACCATTTTATGTACGAGTCCATTTGGTTCGGTTCTAATTCACGTTATTGCAACTTGATTTCTTCCATTCTGTTTAGAATTACTTATCAATTTATCAAGTAGTTGTATAGTAAAATTTGTTGAATAAATTTCGACGATTTTCTCCGTCTTTCTCGAGCCGGAGGGAAAAATAATAAATGTCTGGAGACTCGTGAGTATCTACTACATCCGCGTCGACGAACCGAAATGAAAAAGATCCGAAGGGAAAACCTGCGATAAGAAGCGGAACGTCGAAGATCGACATGATTGGAACGAGTTTCCTGCTAGATAAATCACCGAGTGTCACTCGAAAGAGATTCTCCTGTCCTTCTTTCGTGATCCCGTCATTTTCTCCGACAAATAACACGTTTTTTCATCTGGTCATAACAAATTTCGCGATTAATATTCGCAAACATTTCCTTTGTGCATATGCATCGACACGTTTAATAAAAGTTAGTAGATTTCGCGGAAACAGGAAATTTTATGAAGGGACGAAATATCTGCAGTAATATAGTCCGTACGGTACGGATTAATATGTGAAGGAATTCGTCGTTCCAAGCGCAAATTGGATCTGAAGATAATTAGTTAAATTCGGAGAAGACCGGCTACAAAGCGATATAGAAATGCGAGGTAATTGAAAAAAGGCCTGGGAAATATGCTTTCGAAAAGTTGCAGCATTCGCTTTGCGTCAAAAGACCACCTAATTCTATAGGCTACCGCCGTACAAGCAGCCGAGGTCGGAAAGTTTTCACGGTTTGCGAACAGGGGCGGTTGCTTCGAAATACGGTTCAAACGTTCCAGTAAATACATTCTCCCTGGAAGATTTATTAATCGTACGTGAAAATCACGGTTCTGCAACTGGAATTATTTACACAGCCTATAATAAGTCACTGTTGATGGGCCTGATGGGAGTTCAAAGGGTGAAAGTGATTTTGTAGCATCGAATAATTCCCCAAACCAGGTTTACACAAATGCATCTATTGTGTAGAAATTCCGGTATCGACGTGTTTCCAGGTTATTTTTTCGAAATTCTTTTTTATGGACAAATTTAATGTCGCTATTATAATATGTACGTTGAACGTCGCTCGGTTAATCGTCAATTGCGCTCGCACAGTTGATGAAAACGGATTTTAATGCACGTATGTACGCGCGGAACGAGTTCACTGGGCCGCGAATAAATGCAAGTGCATCGTTTCACGGGGACAATAGAAACGCGCATGAACAGGGCTTCCATCGCGGAACGCAAGAATAAAAGCTGTCGAGTCGCGAGTTAACGGAGCCGATGATCGAAGAGAACGCGTGAAATACACCGGCGAATTTATGATACCGAGGAAAAACATTGATTGATCTCCGATAAAATTCGAACGTCCTTTGTTTCGAAGCGTCGACAAATTTTTTCAACTTTTGACTCTTCCGAGTTTCTACCTACTTTTATTACCTCCGTAATTGAAATCCCGTTCGATTCGGGAGTGGTCGAGACCAGAAAGGTCGATCGATCGATCGCTGCTCGCTGCTCCGATTATTGTCTGACACGATACGAACCTCTACTACTTAAGTAGAACCAGCTCCGTAATCTTTGAACTGGCATTCTTATGGGTTCTTGGATAACCAGTTATGTACTGGGTGACCTTACAAGACTCGATACTTCAATTTATTTCAACAGGATTTTATCTGAGTATTTAACTTTAAACTATTTCGAGAGGGATATTCCAGCTACTCGATACGATAATTTAAGTTGCGATACGTGGTTCAGGGACGGTATAGGGCGTTAACCTCGATAGTTAAATTTAATCAAGATCGGAGAAAATCAGAATTAAAACCAACAGTCTTTTAAATACAAACTATTTAATATTTAACGTATAGAGTACACACTTTAACTTTATGATTAAATAATAATTCAAGGGATTACTTTATCGTATACTTTATCGTATCGTTCATATAACATTTACATTATATGAACAATAAGAAGGAAGTGCAATTTTCAATTATTTTTAACATCGTACATTTCTAGCACTGTAAGATGTCACAAGTTAAAATGCCCTCACAAGTTAAATTTATTAATAACTAGCATACCTAGTGTAGTAGATATGGAGAGGCTTCACACAGACACCGAAATATGATTTTTGTATTTATACAGGGTGTTTCACAACTCGTGTAGCTCCTGAAAAGGGTAGAGGACGCGAGGACGCGTTAATAATATTGTTAATTGTCAATAACATTGTTAATTGTTAATAATAATGTTATTGGGTGATGGGGTTCGAGATTCTGAACAACTTTTCCCTTTGCAAAAACGTGCTATGAAGCTTCGTTTTTGAGTTATTAAAGAAAAACACGGACCAATCAGAGCGCGAGGATTCGGCGCCAATCACGCCGCGCAGTCGCGAGAGCCTTCGAGCGTAATCCTCGCTCTGATTGGTCCATGTTTTTGCTTAATAATTCAAAAACGAAGCGTCACACCGCATTTTCGCAAAGGAAAATCTTATTCAGAATTACGTCCTCTACCACCCCTTTTTAAGACTTACACGAGTTGTGAGACACCCTGTAGTGTAGTAGATTTAACACTAAACCTACCAACATATAATGTGTACTTAATTTAAAATTAGAAATGAAGTTTAAAAATAAATAAACAAACAGTCACACATAAATTAGTACATACATTTATTCATTATCTTGATGAAAAAAAAAATATACTGATCGAATTGAGTAACCTCCTTTTTCGAAGTCGGTTAAAAATCAATGCTGATTTTAAAGAATGTACTTTAACAAAATGGGTTCCTTATGATAAACTTATGGAGCGGTTTGACCGGTTTGGTAGTTTTAGTGTTAACAAAGGTATCGTATAAATTAATTTATGTTACAAAACGATACTCTATATCTGGATATCGACAAAGTTTATTGCTTACTCGTTCTTTCGTTTAAGAAATTGAATTATTCGACGATTATAAACGCGTAAAAGCTTTGATCCAATTTCGTCGAAATTGTAGCGCGGAACAGAAAGAAAAAAGCGGGTCAGCGAAGAAAAACAGTCGTTTGGCCGGCTAAGGAGCCTTGTATTTACCGCTCGAGCCGCATATCGATCTCTCGACCTCTCCTAAAGTCGAGCGTGTCGACGACGCGTAGTCCTTGGAACCGTTTGTCTTTGTCTCGCTTCCGCGCGCCTCATTTATTCTCTCCTTATCCTACTCGCTTCCTTCGCAGGCTTTTATTATCCCCGTCTTCCGGTTTCTGTCTCGTTCAACCCACCCCTTGCGACCACTTGAATTTGACATTTGGCCAAGGCAACGAAACAAAGACCGCCTTGGTCGGTTGTTTTCTATTTCATTTCCTCGTTCAATGGTTGTCAACTTACAAAACTACAGCGACAGTAATCTATAAAAAATTGCTATCAAAATTTAGACCGCGTCTTAAATATTGCATCGGAGTTCGTTTTAAAGGAATAGTCGACGTTAACGGTTTCTGTGCCGTCGTTAATCTCGGTTTTGAAACCGAGGAAGATCGAGGAATTGTCAAAGACCATTTGTCTTCGACAAGTGTAGTGCCGTTCCCTGTGATTTCGCTCTGGCAAGCGTGAACAGAAGGAGAACGCGAGGGAAGCGTAAAAGGGTCGAACAAAGCGATTCGTTTCATCCCTTTGGAAGAATCTAACCGAGCCGATCACGCGTTCTCCTTTAATGCGAAATCTAATTTTATCGAATTACGTTTTCCGGATCCCTCCGGAGTAACGCGTTAACGATTTGCATCTATATCGAGTCGAGTTTCAATTTTTACCACTTGCATCCTCTTCACGCTTCCCTTTACAATTTACCCCTGCGGGAATTGCTGCCATTGTCGCAATCTGTAACAGCAGATCCGTTGAAATTTTCCGAAACGGATCGTTGCGGAGATTGGTTGGTACCGGTCAATCGGCAACACCCAGTTCAGGATATTACGATGGATACGTTCCCCTCGCTTCGCAAGTCCCCGTTTCGCACAATGAACGTACATACGCTTCCAGAGGATTCCGTTCGACGTTACGTGACGATGAACGGAGACGGTTCCCTCTGTTCCGTCAAGTTACAGCTCGACTAAACTACGAGTTAACTGGAAGTTACGCGAAGGCGCGGCATTGTAATATCTTGCAACAACATTTTCCTCGGCTACGAGACGCAATAAAGCTTTGGCTAGGACGAAACGACAGGAATGGCTTTCGTAAGACTTTGCGTGTAAGGACCGAGTAACTTCTGAATAATCGTGAAACTCCGACAAAGGCGCAGCGTCGGCCTTTTGCGACGGATCGAAGCGGGAACCTACAGGGTAGTCATTCGCAGCCAGGAACGTATAGTAGGCTAAGGTTCCTCAAGTCGAGTTGATTTTGGAATCCCATATTTTCTATGAGCTTCATTAACTCCAATAATACCTTGTAATCTGGTTAACACCTCTTCCATGTCTTAATTTTTCCAACGATTATAAATTCGTTTTAACCCTTTGCACTCGAGAGGCGCCTCTCCGGCGCCATTCGATTTAATACAATAATTTGAAATAAGCATTATTTAATTAATTGTATAATAGTGTACATATCATATAATATGTACATACTACATATTAAAACTCAAGTGTACATATGGGTGGCAACGAGTCAATGCTAATAAAATAATGTATTCTATTGAATTCCAAGCTTCCACGTGTTACATCTCAGTTATTATACTGAGTTATTACACAGGTACGACTTAAGCAACCTTACCCTACGTCTCCGTTACTGCGAAATAAAATTTCACATATCAAATTTAAATAAATTTGATATCTAGGAATAATTTATTTCCCGTTGTTGGCAACGACGTTTCTCGATTTCTGACCATCTGCAAGAATGTCTGTCCAGATGGTGGACTAAGCTGCCGGCTACGCCCTCAAAGGATCCTGCTCCATTAGCTTTTAGCGCCGATGCGACCTTTCTCCCTGTAATCCCGATCTCTGTCCATTTCAGGAGACCTAACCGGAATCAACCTGGTTCAGGTTCGAGGATCTTGTTCGTGGTCACATTTTGCATGGTCACTAACCTAATCGGGGAGATCCATGCATTCTGTTTCGTTAGTCGCTGGGATTTGTGACAAGATTTGTTCGTGTATTGAACGGTTGTATCTAAAATGTATAATAAAATATTTGTCAAGATTACGATAACGCGTGATGTGTTTATCGTTTAATCTTGAAAGATTGAACGCTTTCCGATAATTAAGAGACGTTCACTTTGGAAACTGTACCTTTTTCGCTACGTTTCTCTGTAACGTTAGAGATTGAAATCTACAGAATTATCGTTCGAAACGAACTGAAAGAGGTCGCGAATTTCGTGACTTTTTGCGAGGATTTGCTGCAAAGCCGTAGATTCGCGCACTCAGCTAATGAAAAGTCGAAAGGAAAGAGAAAATTCTTCCGAAATAATTCCGTAGACCTCGGAGCGTAAAAAAGAGCTCGCATCGACGGTTTCTTTCGCGCAATCTTTATTTCTCGCTTGGCCAACGGGTTCGAGCTGCGGTCGAATTTACGAGGCCGCGAACATCGCTGTAACCTCCTCGTTACAGAAATCCGCTACCATTGGCCCTCATAAATTTCACCGCAAAGCCGTCGACCGTTCGAGAGAATGAATCATTTCGCTAGAGTTTCCTGCGAGGTCTCTCGAAAAAATCGCCGAACAAGATCTCTTCGTTCGAAAAAGAAGCTCCATTGCAAGCAACCGAATTCAGAGTGGTTCGATTTATTGCGTCGGTTTAATTCGGTGCTTAGCGAAATGACCCTTAACTCGGAATGTTTTATCGAAGGACAATTAGATACAGATTCGGAGACGACGGAAATCGGTTCGAAATAGAAAGAAACGGCGAAAGGATAAAGTAATTCTGATCACGCGCGTCTTATACTCGTACGTTTTCCTTTTTTCTGCCACGATTCCTTCTTCCTGCGGTTTCCGTGACCGCATTCGAGCGAGCAAACATTGCCCCGCGAGAACAACATTCAACCAGTGGTCGTAGCTTCGGGAATACAGCTACCCCGTTTCTGACCGTTTCGCGAATTTCTTTCACTTTGTGATCGGTATTGAACACCGATACTCTCGGATTGATCTTTCCTCGATACATATAAAACTTCTAACCTTTTATTACCCTTGAAGCAGTCTTATTTCTCTTCGATGTACTGCAACGAATTTTAGACCGAACTAATTCTTTAGAATAATCTTTCCGAGTTTTACGATGTAATTTATCGTAATACTTCCGGAAGAGGGTCTAACTTCGATGTTAAAGAATCGTGTAGACAAGATAAGAAATCATAAAAGTTGCCAACCGAGAAATTGTTACAACCGTAGTTCCGTGAAACAGGTAACAGAGAAACAAGTTTTGTCTCGAAACTCTCGTCTCATCGATTCGGATGAAGTTGCTACGAGTGGGTTGTCGGTTACGTTTCTTAACTCGGCAAAGTTTTTTCTCCGTAGCGGAAAAATCATGGACATCGTCTCCTCCTCGAATGTCTTTGTTGAAAGTTCACGCGGTATATCGACACCGTGTAACTCGTTGCAAAGCTCGTGGGACCATGAAACGCGACCGGTCGATAAATCAGCGGGAAAAAGCAAGCAACAGAGTTTCGTATAAATAGACTGTTGGCTTAGCACCAACCGAAACGTTCGTGAAAATTTATCAGCAACGAAAGATCCTGCTGGCCTCTTGCCGTTGGATTTTCATCTTTATCGCGTTTGTTCTCTTCCTTACGTTTAATCCGATGGGGAACTGGAAATAGACGAAATAAATTCGAAACTTGGCCTATTTTTTAACGGCAGAACGTCGTAAAAATTCGAAACTTTGCAAACTCCCGAACGTCGATCGATCGGAAATATAACAGGGATTCTTTGAATATACAGCAATATGAGAATGCAGGAATATAAAACTACTGTGCTTACATTGACGTTTATTTTATAACGTTATTGGATTAACCAGAGTTCTAAAGTTGTGTTCGAAAAATACAGCGGATGACACATAGGAAGAAGATTGCTTCTATCGATCTGGAAGTTGTTTCTTAATAAGATTGCGCCGGGTCCCAAAGTCGAATCAAAGTTACACGGAAAGTTCGATTTCCTCTAAAATCAGCGAGGAATAAATAAGTTGCAGACGCGGAACGAAGTCGAAGTAATTACATTTGATCCGCGGAAGGGTGAAAGACTCCGTGGAGTCTTTGACGAGAAGTTGGATTCCGAGCAAGTGTTGACCGAACTCGTTAAGGAATGTCGGAGCCAAGCAAGGACACGACCTCCTTTGTTTTCTCGTTCGATACCGCTCGTACTTCTTCTTTGACCCTTTCTCCTTCGTCGATTAACCTGTACACGCGGCAACCGGAGGATCGATACTTGTCCTATTTACAATTCGTTATGGAAAGCGCTTCCGCCAGTTCTACGACTTAAAAGTACCTTCTCGCGCGACGCTAAACTTCGACACCCGCGATACGAAGTCGTTTCGATGACATTTATAGGCAGCGTCACGCGTTCTACAGTCTTTTATCGGATAAAAGAAAATGTTGGAGAAACGGTGTTCCGCCATTCTTATTAGATTGTCCGGGTTTATACAATTCTGCCAGAGTTCTTTTAACTTCCCAGAAAAATCGAGGGTATTTCTTTAAAGAGATTCGAACGAATTGTAACGGGAGTAACACTTTGTCTCATCGATTTATAGAAGGTAATATTAGAGATATTAAGGCAGAGCGAATGGAAGGGGAAAAATGGAGCATAACCGGATGAACGTAATTGCAAATTCAATAATGATAGTCAGCCAGGGCTCGCTTCTATCGGCGGGTTCGTTGTAAAAGCTTTCGGTGGCGCGCGATAATTAGACTCGAAAGCCCGTGGCGGCCATAAACGCTGAATTGCCCCGTGGTTTGTGCCACCCGTCGCCACACCCTTCTAGACTTACGCAGCACCGAATGTGTGTCACGTAGCTGCCATCGACAATTGTCCGCTATAAATCTCTGGTTCGAACGATACCTCGAGAGTGCTCTTCGGTATTTTCAGTCGAAACAGGCGAAATTGCCTCGAGTCTTAACGTCGTGTCTGCCATTTTAGCGTGACAGAAAAATCTCCAGATCGACCTGGATGTTTCCGTGTTAATTTTGATCGGTTGAAATAAACGCGATAACGGTCTCGAAGAAATTACTCGCGACAGAATTCCGAACGATAGGAGACGGTAACGAGATACCGCTACGGTAATGGCACGTTTCTGAGCACGTTATACTCGTTCACGAAACACGCGATCGTTGGAAAGAGCAGAAAACACTGTTTGGCGGTTGTGGTAGAGAGATAGGACAAGTAAAGGAGAGAGAACGTTTCGGGGACCTAGTGGACTTAGTAGTTCTAATAGGCCCTTGTTTTAGACGCGGATATAAGGAAGGGATGAAACTATATACACTACCATTTAAAAATATCCGAACACTTGCATTTGTTGCATAAAATATTGTTGAACTTTGTACGAAAGGTATTTAAGGCTATTACATCATTTGTAATAATTATTATTATCTTTTTTGAGGTATCATCAGACACTTGCGTCTGTTACATAACATATTGTCGAACGTTGAATGAAATGTATTTAGGGCTACTATATCATTTGTAACAATTATTATTATCTTTTTTGAGGTATCAACAAATCTATTATGTTCAATAGAAATCACCTACTACGTTTAATAGAATTGATTTTTAAATACAAATTATACAATGTATACAGAAGTGTATACATATAATGGCACGCTTTTGATTCTAAAAAAAATTTTAATTTCTACTACGTTTCATTTCTATGCTGCAGAACGTATTCAGAGGGTTCTTCGATATGTTTCAAGTGATTGTAAACTGTTGGTAGATGTTTAAGTTCCCTAAATGGAGATAAGAATGGAGGTAACGCTACGTACTCGACAGTTTCGGTTTAGTTCGTCTGTAAGCTTCTTTTCCATCGAGACAAGAGTTCCAAACGAGAATTATCAATCGAAAAACAATATTCTGATCCTTGCAGAAAAAAATCGATTTTGTTACTGTTGCAGATACTTCAATAACTTTTATGCAACGCGAACACATATTTTACAATGTGAATACATATTTTGCAACGTGAAGACATATTTTACAATGTGAAGACATATCTTGCAGCGTGAATACATATTTTGCAACGTGAATACATATTTTACAACGTGAATACATATTTTGCAACGTGAATACATATTTCACAACGTAAATACATATTTTGCAAGGTGAATACATATTTTGCAACGTGAATACATATTTTGCAACGTGAATACATATTTTACAACATGAATACATATTTTGCAACGTGAAGACATATCTTGCAGCGTGAATACATATTTTGCAATGTAAATATATATTTCACAACGTAAATACATATTTCACAACATGAATACATATTTCACAACGTAAATACATATTTTGCAACGCGAACACATATTTTGCTCATGTCCAGCTACTTTTGAACTGCAATGTATAGAAAAGCTCTCATACTAGCGAGAAAGTCTCGATCCCCTGCGCCGTCTAGCGACGAGCGTAGTAGTGCAACCGCAACAGTAATCTTTTTCGCCGCGAAATCAGATCGGTAAAAAGCGTGATCAATTTTCGTTAGCGCGCCGGAAGCATAAAGCTTTTCCTGCAGCTCCGGTTTCGCCGACTGCTCGAGATTTCCGACGAAGCTGCGAAAACAGAAGAAAAAGCAAGTTTGATTGCCGGAAACTCGGTATAACCGTGGGACTCGGTTTACAGCGGAGAAGCATCGTATTCGTGAAATTTTCAACAGCAATATCCCGACAGGAATCGAAACTAGTTGCCAACGGATTCGCGTCCATAGCGACGGCATGGTAATCGCGTCGAATATACAAGGTGGCCGATTTTTATTTCGAGGTACCGATTGCGAGTTACGTTTTGCTGTGAAACAAGGAAGCTTCTCGTAGATCTTCCAGTGCTCACGGCATACTTGGAACGCGAAATTGGAAGTAATCGACGAGCGGTCTCCCGTAACACCGGTTCCCCGCATGAAGGTATACCGCGCTTCTCGGCACAATAGTTTCCAATTTTCGTGACCATAGAGAACGGTTTACGGACAACTTTTATCGTACATTACGAATTTACAGAGTAGCTCTTTAGAAAATCGAGAAAGAATTACGACGACGAAATAAAGTCCCACCGAATAGAGGAGCTGCTGGAAGCAACAGTGGCGTGGAAAAGAAACGAGAAACAAGAGAAGAAAAAAAAGGGAATACAAGAAACGGGAAAGAGGAGGATAAGGAAACCGGGATTCGGGAAAGAAGTCGGGAGAGCTTCCGTTGGGAACTTTATCCGTCCGGAAAGTTTCGAGTCACTAGAAAAGTAATTTCTTGGACGATATGTACTCGACGATACACCCTAGACATCGCGTTTTTCCCAGGAACACCGCGAATAAGAAATGCAAGAATTTTCACACTCGTTGTCAACATCCGTGCATAACGATGGTCGAGTTTAATGTACCGTATTCCGTTTCGTTCTTTTATCGCAAGAAAGAAACATTCTCTTCGGTGAAAACTGTCGCACCAATTTCGCGTCCCATCCGTACGAGAAACAAAACTTTCCTGACCTCTCGCTCGCTTCTGGCCGTGATTAAAGCGTTAATTAATGCGCTTCCGACGGGTTCACCGTGTCTGTAGGTTTACCTCCAAGTAAATACGTTGCGTTTCTCCCGGTTCACGGTATACCGTGTGTAAATTAGCATTTTCAACAATTTTCTCTTCTGTTCCTTTCGTTTGGGTTTATATTTATTTGCTAGGGCGAATAGTGGCTGCTAAACCGAGCGAAAACTACTCGGAAGGTAATTAGCAGGTTTAAAAGTTTATAACGACGCTTTAATCAAAAACGGACCGAAAAGGGAATTCGTATTGTATCGCAGTTTTGTTCGCGCATTCGGAACAACGTAGTTATTCCACGCGTGGTAACTCCATGCGTGGTAATTCCACGCGTCGTAATTCCACGCGTAGTATTTCTACGCGTGGTAATTCCACACGTCGTAATTCCACGCGTAGTATTTCCACGCATGGTAATTCCACGCGTCGTAATTCCATGCGTGGTACTTCCACGCGTGGTAACTCCATGCGTGGTAATTCCATGCGTGGTAATTCCATACGTAGTAATTCCACGCGTGGTAATTCGACGCGTAGTATTTCCACGCATCCTAATTCCACGCGTCGTAATTCCATGCGTGGTACTTCCACGCGTGGTAATTCGACGCGTAGTATTTCCACGCATCCTAATTCCACGCGTCGTAATTCCATGCGTGGTACTTCCACGCGTGGTAACTCCATGCGTGGTAATTCCACGCGTGGTAATTCGACGCGTAGTAATTCCACGCGTGGTAATTCCATGCGTGGTAATTCCATGCGTAGTAATTCCACGCGTAGTATTTCCACGCATGGTAATTCCACGCGTCGTAATTCCATGCGTGGTACTTCCACGCGTGGTAACTCCATGCGTGGTAATTCCATGCGTGGTAATTCCATACGTAGTAATTCCACGCGTGGTAATTCGACGCGTAGTATTTCCACGCATCCTAATTCCACGCGTCGTAATTCCATGCGTGGTACTTCCACGCGTGGTAATTCGACGCGTAGTATTTCCACGCATCCTAATTCCACGCGTCGTAATTCCATGCGTGGTACTTCCACGCGTGGTAACTCCATGCGTGGTAATTCCACGCGTGGTAATTCGACGCGTAGTAATTCCACGCGTGGTAATTCCATGCGTGGTAATTCCATGCGTAGTAATTCCACGCGTGGTAATTCGACGCGTAGTATTTCCACGCATCCTAATTCCACGCGTCATAATTCCATGCGTGGTAACTCGATGCGTGGTAATTCTACGCGTGGTAATTCGACGCGTAGTAATTAGCAGTTTTAAAAGTTTATAACGACGCTTTAATCAAAAACGGACCGAAAAGGGAATTCGTATTGTATCGCAGTTTTGTTCGCGCATTCGGAAAGGTACGCTCGCGTTAAGAGATTAAACATCCCGTCGCAGATTCAGGAGATTACGATGGTAGTTCATCGGGGATTGAAACGACTTTTCGCAGCGTGCACGAAAGTCAAAAAAAAGAGAGAAGAGGAAATCTACTGGACGTTTATTATTAATCCGAGAGAAGTCGGCATTCGTATGCCGACCGTGGAATGCGGCTTATGAAATTTCCGTTTCAGACGATTCAACTTAACCGGCGAAATAAATTACCAGCCTTAGGGCTCGGCCGAAATAAAGAACGAAAACGTGGCTGCAAACTTTTCCTACGAAAAAAATACGAACCGTATTTCTTCCCATAGATTTTATCGAGAAATTTGGAAAGGAGAACTGCAAGGAAATAAGCTAATCGATCGACCAGCGAGAAGTTTGTAGCAGCCAGACGAAAAAATAGAAGGCCAGACATTCGCGGGAACATTCATCGTTATCAACGGAAATGCAACGCGAGTAAATAAGAGAAGTTCTCCACGGTAAAAGTACCTAACTATCCGGCATCTTTTCCTTTTTAACGATCTGTTTGTGTTTCGAATATTTACCGGCGAATTTCTTGGTTCGAGACGAAGGAGAAGTATTCTTTGAGTTCCCTCGTTAGACCTTTAATTCTTGGATCGATTTCGGATACTCGGAAAAATTCTCCAGTTATTAGGGTAAGGTTGCTCAAGTCGTACCCCCTAAGAAAAAACTTGCATAACAATGGGTATTTAGCAAATATGTGAAAACTATGTTTGCTATTCGATTGTAGTATAGATATTGTTTTTTATTTATTAAAACAACTCTGAACAAGCTTTATGTTGTCCTAATGTGGCGCAATTACAGCTGTAGTAGCCATGACACTTCAAATATAAGACAGGTACGAGTTAAGCAACCTTGTCTTACTACCGCATCTTATTAACACTAGATTTACGGAACCCGTCAAAATGGCGGATAATAGGTCTATTTTAAATGACAGAACTTGTTAAGAAATTTTTATAAAGATGTGAACTTTCATCAACCTGCAGCAAAAGTATCAATGTTTTAGGCAGTACACATATTTTCTGCAATTTAGTTTTGCTCAAATGATTCTATAATAGTTACAAAACTTACAACACTATCAAAACTCCAAAAACAATACTTACAAAATTAACTATTCAGATATGTAGAATGTTATATGAAAAGGGCGACAAACTTATTAATAATCTCTCAGTAAAAATCCTGACGAATCACGATAAAACATTCAAATTACATGGGACACTACATCCTAACGTGGCGCCATTACGACAACGATATTTCACCGACCGTGGCTAATTAAAAAATTAGAATGTTACCGAAAATATCAGTGTGAAACGTTGGACTTATTCCGAAGGCCTCCAACGTTATTTTTCGACGCGCAACGGGAACGCGCGTTACACTCTCTTTTTCCTCTGCTCCCTGGGCTTTTCACACGGCCGAATTTTTCCGCGCTATGCAAAGTTTCCATTAGTCCGCGAATGAAAGGACGGAAATACGGGAACAAGGGAAAAAGAGAAATCCCGTAGCTCTGTTCCAGGGCGTGTGTATCGCGTATTAATCGGCCTGTCTGGCCGGAAAAATCATTTGCCAGCTTTCGGTGTACCGATTTCCATCGGCTCTTCCTCTTTCATCGGCCCGCACCGATTTTCATTCCCTCTGTCCGCCGCGTTTGCGAGTTTTGTTTCGCGAGCTGCCCTCATTTTCCTCGCGGAACCGTGTCGGACCGGAAGCGACTGGATCCTCGTTTGCCACGTTATTATCCGCTGGGACGCTTCATTAATGCGGCCATTTTAACGACACCGGCCAATGTATTCCAACGCGCTTTTTGTCAAAGAACGCCGCAACTAAATGAAAATCCTTTTTTTACCGTTGCGTGCCGAAATCTCTTGCATTTTACTTTCTTTTTTGTCAATAGATTCATTTACTCTTAGCTTCTTGCACTTTTTCGGGTCAGACTCCTGACGCAATGGTACCTCAATTTTACTCAAGTTTTTTTAATACTCTTCAGTTTGGAGTTCGTGTTCAATTATAATTTGCATACTTAATAATTGAATAATAACATATTGAAGTAACAATATGTTACAATTTTTTGTAACATTACAAAATTACAATTTTTTGTCTGTTTTATTATAGCTTAATTACACAGTTTTGTCTGACGCACCTGACAAATAAGTTATAATGCAAGGTTAAGGGAAGATATATACCTTAAGAATCTTAAAAAGATTCCCACGATTCACGAGATAATTTGGACATTCCGAAATATTTTGCAAAACAAAAAATATTCTGTAACACGCAATAGTTATAATAAATTATACCTGAAATTTCGAAACTGTAAAACAAAGGTGTCCTACAAAAAAAAATTCACAGATAGCTTATTTTCATCTGTCTAAAGGTATTGCCTTAATTCCTCCACCTCCGCGTCTGTCTCTACATGGAAATTTTTATTCGTACATCAGCGTTCGTATTTTTATACGGAACTCGATCTTTCCCCGTCCCGATATTTTCGTCTCTACATTTTCATGGTTATCTTTCGGGCGTATCGATTACATTTTCATATCTCTATCTCCAGATTTTGATCCGCTTATATTTCTCACGCTGTGTCTCTGCGTATCTCGATCGAGATTTTACTCTATCCATAAACGAAGACTCCTCCATTTTGCTAGCTCTATCTTTAACGTCCATTTTCGAGCATTTTACCGTAGAGAGGCGAATGGGATGCGTTGACGCGCACGAATCGTTTCATGGACGAGCGGAAGTTAAAAACTCGACCACCGAGAATGTAACCGGACAGCCAACTTGCACTTTCCCGGAGTTATTCGGGAATATTCAACAATGAGCGTTTCGAGTTCTCAAATTTAATTTGCTCGTTAAACGAATAGCGAAAACGGTCGGTCAGGCTGCCGCAATATCCTGTTCTCCGATCAAATATCGAAACTTTTTGCGACGTATCGTCAGACGTTCTAGAATCGACATTTTTCCTCTTTCTGATAACGCAGTTAACGTCCGTATTCTCGTCCTAATAATTCCGAGAAATTCCAATTTGAATTTCAAAATGAGCCTAACTAAATTCTTAAGTAACTTAACCAAACACCCTTCAACACGATTCCCTGAACGAGCGTTCCCGAGAGTTTCCTCTTGGTTGACGTTTAATGCTCGACCTGCCGTGTTTTTTGAAACTCGACGCGAGTCGCTCGAAAAAGAGACCGGTTCGGAACTGTCGCGAAACGAAACTTTCCTTAAGTAAATCGGCAAACAGAGTTTCGTAAGTAGCGAGTGGAATTTTTGTTGAAAGAGTTTCGGTGCTTCGAGAAAGATTACGCATCCTCGGTTTCTCGTTGGCGGTATCGGAGGGTTGTATCGCGCGTGACACGGGAATTGAAACGACTCGGACGAGCCCGGAAGTTCTGAAGGGGAACTGGGAACAATGGGGTCCCCGTGGATGGAGGAAAAAACGGGTAAATGGTTTCGCTGAATGGCAGAAACGAAAGTGCTCGTTTCGGGAGGAGAAAGTTGCCAGCCAGAGCGAGTACTTGTTCCCCTATGAATAATCTCTTAGCACGGCTTCCAGACGCGTGCCTCGCTTTTCTCCAAGAGGGTAAACGCGCACTTTTTCGACTTTGTTGCTCGAAACGTATGTCTAAACCCGCGTTTTCTACCACGAAAATTCTCTTCCTAAACGCCCAAATTATATCCTAAACTACTCTTACGTTTAAAACGCTCTTTATTTCCGATGCATCCAACAAAAATATATCGCCGAAGTTTAACGATTTGTTTGCAATCGCATTCGAAAGTTTAGAATGTTATTTATGACTTCCGAAGAGCTGTAACGATCAGAATGGCGGACGAGATTTATTGAAACGGCGGAGAAGGATTCTTTCACGTTGATCGAATTCGCGATGATCTTTCGAAAATAATAGTTGGTGCGGAGTTATATGATTTTCCCTGATTCACCGAATCGTCCATTTATTTTAGTGGTCTGGACACGTAGAAGTCGACTCGTTTGTATCCCGATATCCGAGCCACCGAATCGGTTTCTTGGCTGCAAGGAACATCGTGAGAAGATACAACGGGCTGGTAAACAATTTCCTCGGGTTTCGCTCGAGGGCGAAGCAATCGGGAAATGAAAAGTCGATCGAGCTTTCGTTGTCTTCAAGTTGCAACTTTCGGGATTTTTTCTTTGTTCTTAGATATCGGAAAAGTTCGATCTTATCTCGAATCCTGTTAATATGACGAAATCGCTATTGAACGTCTGCTTTTGTCAGATGATCAGCTCACGTTCTTTATGCATTTTGGTATGCCGCGTATACGTGAACATAAAACTTCTTTGAAGAACGCGGGACGAATAGCTCGACGTTACGTTGTTTACGATTTTCGCGAGACGATTCAGGGAAATGACGTCGGAACGAGGCAAGATTTTTCAGCAAGCCATTAAACGGTAAAATACGCTACCGAGACTCGTAACAAAGCGTAACGATAACGTTGGTACCATTAGATTGACTGCAGGTTTCAGGAAAGTCTCTTTTTTCCTCTGTTTTATTCCGTTCGTCGGCAGACGTTCTATTTTCTTTCTTTTTTTATTCAAAATTACGCGAGTTTTTTCACGAACGTCGAGAGAACGTGTTCGAACGCTCGTGCGATATCCAGCGATCTATTCACCGAAAGAGAAACGATACTTTGAATTTACGGCACTCCTAGCGACTGAACAAACATGGAACGCGGCAGCGTAATATGTGTTCAATAAACGTTCGCATAATGGAGATTCCACCGCAATAGCGCGTCGTATTTTCGATAAAAAGGTGTCGTTGCCCGCGCGGGACGAAAAAGTAAGCGGAAGAGCACCGATGGTTATCGCGAATCGGAATTTTCGTTGAGACGACGAAGGTTAGCGCGTAATTTGGGGAGTTTGCGATAGGAATTACCATGCGTGGTAATTCTACGCGTCGTAACTCCACGCGTGGTAATTCCACGCGTAGTAATTCCACGCGTGGTAACTCCATGCGTGGTAATTCCATGCGTCGTAATTCCATGCGTAGTAATTCCACGCGTGGTAATTCCATGCGTGGAAATTCCACGCGTCGTAATTCCATGCGTGGCAATTCCATGCGTGGTAATTCCATGCGTGGTAATTCCATGCGTGGTAATTCCATGCGTGGTAATTCCATGCGTGGTAATTCCACGCGTGGTAACTCCTTGCGTGGTAATTCGACGCGTAGTAATTCCACGCGTGGTAATTCGACGCGTAGTAATTCCACGCGTGGTAACTCCATGCGTGGAAATTCCACGCGTCGTAATTCCATGCGTGGTAATTCCATGCGTGGAAATTCCACGCGTCGTAATTCCATGCGTGGCAATTCCATGCGTGGTAATTCCGTGCGTGGTAATTCCACGCGTGGTAACTCCATGCGTGGAAATTCCACGCATCGTAACTCCATGCGTGGAAATTCCACGCGTCGTAATTCCATGCGTGGTAATTCCACGCGTGGTAATTCCACGCGTGGTAATTTGACGCGTAGTAATTCCACGCGTCGTAACTCCATCCATAGTAATTCCACGCTTCCTAATTTCGTGTACCGTACTTGCACGCGTTGTAACTACATCCATGTTAATCCCACGCGTCATAATTTCACCTACCGTACATCCACGCGTTGTGACTCCATCCGTAGTAATCCTACCCATCGTAATTGCGTATCGTAATTGCGTAAATCTTTTATTCCTCCGACCTTTGGCCTATGAGGTACATTTACGTTTCGTCATGCGACGTCTCCGAAAATAGAATGAACAGGGAGCGGTGTGTCCCGGAAGGTCCGTTGTCAGGGTTACCCTGCGGTCCGACTAGTGGCCGAGTTTACTACCGAGTCCCGAACTACTCGAAATATTCTGGTCACGCTCGCGGCGTTCGTCTTTTCGATTTCTCGTGAAACGACCCCGTTAACACGCACCGAATGGCCGAATAAGAAGTAGAGAAATCGATAAAACGGTAATCGGGCTGTGTCGAAAAGCGGAAGGGGGAATAATACGATATGTAAATGCGCATTACTCGACTCTTTCTCCAGACAGCCTGTATAGAAAGCAACAAAGCATAGATGACTTGCAGCACTCGACGCCTGAAATATTATTTGCTCTTCAGACTGCGATCCAGACCCTTCCGCTTTATAACATTGTTATTATTCGGTAGATGCGTGCTCGGCGCGAAGATTAAGCTCTTTCATCTTCGGCTTTGAACCATCCTCGAATAAAAGGATAACGCGTGTAACGAGTTTCGTTGTTTAATGACTTGCTCGCTCGTATACATTTCAGGTTACGATGTTTCGGTGCACGGTGAAAAATACCGCGGATTACAACGGCGACTCGTTGTTTCTGCCAGTTAGGTATTAATTACTTTCGCCGTTAATGGCGTGGAAGTTACCGAATATCCGTGAAAAATTATCGTCCGATGCCGTTGATTAATAGACGACCGTAACGAATTCCGTTCGCGTTCGTCGTTAGATCCCTCTGGCTCTTTTTAATTATCGCAACAACCCGAGTAACGACAATTACATTTTACGGGGGAAAACTTTTCGGTACTTCCACCGTTTAAATTGAAAAAGTAAGATCGATAGACGACAGAAATTTCATTTTATCTTCGATCTTACTTTTAATTATGGAATAGCGAACGATGGAATGCCTGTTGGATTTATTTAGTGTTTCCTTCTACAAAAATTATAGGGTAAACTTTCACAAACGTTCGACTCAAGAGGATGCAGATGTTTATTTTAAGTATAGGACACATAGAGTTTATAGACTCGTGACGAATTTTCCTTTGACGACTTTTCTTATTGTTAAGGTTCTCCTTGAATAGTACGTTCTTTAATGAGTTTCACAATTTAAATTAACTCTTTGCACTCGACAGGATCCTTGCAGACACCATTTGATTTAATACAATAATCTGAAGTAGGCATTTTTTAACTAATTTTTTAATAATACTTGTGTGATGTATGAACATAGTGAAATAGATAATGGTGGAGATTATTAATAAAGAAAGTTTAAAATATAAGTTGCTGTTTGCATATAATAAAATTATCTTCGAATGCAAAGTTTCTTTCAAAACATAATTCAGTACTATTTTATTTCACCACCGACTTTCAACTATCTACTTGTCAATTTAAAGTAAAAGAAAACTAGACAACCATCACCCACTTTCGCCTAATTATTATCATACATACGAGGATTAATGCTACTCGCCCCTATGATGTTTGCACGGAACCGAGCTATTTTTATCCTCGCAATTTCGATATTAACGCGTTTCGTCCTAACCTGGCACGGGAAGTTTTACCGTTTTTACGATATCGCGTAATTTGTTGGGCTACAGGATATGGATATGCAAACCGAGGAGGATTTAAAACGTCTGCTCCGCGTTGGTAGTTTAAAGTTTGCGTTGGTTTACCGGTGCTCAAGCTCCTCTTTTTAGAAATTGCTTTCCAGAGTTTTAGGGATGCGATGAACACCGAATGAGCCTGCGTAATATTCTATGATGAACTGAATCATCGACAGAATTCGAATTATCTGACATCGGTTGAATTTACTTTGTAATTTCTGTTAGATTTAATGATCTTTTGTGTTTGTATTGTGCGCTAAACAGATCTGAAATACAGTTGCCATTTTTTGACAAACGAATGAGCCGCCATTTTGTCTTCGCGTCCAGTCGCGCTATCCACGAACGGTTCAACAGTCTCTTCACAAAACTTAACACGTTCTAAATAAACATCGTTTTATGTTCTAAATAAATATTCTAAATATACTAAATAAACTCTAAATATTCTAAATAAACTCTGTGGAAATTATTCAACAGTTAGAAATATACGTATAAAAAACGCTAGTTAAAGAAGAAGATTAAAGTACGAATATATCGTGAATCGATTAGCAGCGAACCCAGTAGAATTTTATTCAACTCGAAAAGTAATTCTTGAATAAGTTTGATTTCGCGCGACACGAAGTATTTCAAGCCGTGATAGTAAAACGAAGACTTTTGGTGCACGATTATTTTTACGTTTATAACAGGTGGCACGATGTAAAATGTTTTACGTCCCTGTGGAACGTAATCGTCGACGAACGTGTGACCATACCGTTCGTGATTCAGTGATTTACACCGGCACAGACCACGGAAAAACCAACGAATTTTCCTCGGTCATCAGCCACCGGAGAAAACGCGTTTTCCGGCTGTTGATTTACGACGAAGCTCGAGGAATCTACCGAGCCGTAAAATGGTTGGATAATTTCGAAGAAATCTCCAACCCTCTAGCTATCATTTTCTTTTACTCGCCGTAATCTTGTCCTACTGCATCTTACGAATTCGTCGCAAATTCCTTCAGATTTTCGTGCTTTCGCAAATATTTTCTCTTCCCTCAATTCGATATACGGATCGGAGATTGGATAGCGTCCCTAAATAGTTCAGATTGCTTCTTCCTTTTGGGACGAAATATCGGAAATACACGCGGTGGATATTGTACACAGGTTGAACAACGTTGCATTAGGCCATTTTAATTAATAATAAATGGAGACAAGGCAGTCGCATTGAAATTTTAATTGAAAGACCGCGTTGAAATCAGTGCGCCACAAAGTAGCGTTAACGGCACAAACAATATTCGGGTCTCCAAAGCGGGCATAGAGTCGAAAGTTCAAGTCACCTAAGGGAAGCAAAAGTTTGCCACGCGTTGCCGACCTTCTGGACAGATCTTTGGGGCGACTAGTAGTATATACATGTTTGGGAGAGTAGCTGGCGATAGAGCGAACAATTTCGAAGTCCCCAGGGCAAATAGAGCATCGAAGGTCCGAGTCACTTAAGGAACAGGCAAAAGTCCGAGTACGTCGTCGACCTTCCGAACGGATCTTTGATATCTGTAGTACACGCTTTCGAATATCCGGTTAGGTTAGGTGGAGTGCCGACGCATGGAATACCACGCGTGGAATTACGACGCGTGGAATTACGCGTGGAATTACGACGCGTGGAATTACTACGCATGGAGTTATGACGCGTGGAATTACCACGCATGGAGTTATGACGCGTGGAATTACCACGCGTGGAGTTACGACGCATGGAATTACCACGCGTGGAGTTATGACGCGTGGAATTACGACGCGTGGAATTACCACGCATGGAGTTATGACGCGTGGAATTACGACGCGTGGAATTACCACGCGTGGAGTTACGACGCGTGGAATTACCACGCGTGGAGTTACGATGCGTGGAATTACCACGCGTGGAGTTACGACGCATGGAATTACCACGCGTGGAGTTATGACGCGTGGAATTACCACGCATAGAGTTATGACGCGTGGAATTACCACGCGTGGAGTTATGACGCGTGGAATTACCACGCATAGAGTTATGACGCGTGGAATTACCACGCGTGGAGTTATGACGCGTGGAATTACCACGCATAGAGTTATGACGCGTGGAATTACCACGCGTGGAGTTATGACGCGTGGAATTACCACGCATAGAGTTATGACGCGTGGAATTACCACGCGTGGAGTTATGACGCGTGGAATTACCACGCGTGGAGTTACGACGCATGGAATTACCGACGCAAACACGATATTTCAAGTACCCAATAAATTTCCTGTATTATAAGAAAGTAATCTGAAACATTATATTTTGAATCTGAAACATTACACTTTGAATCTGAAACTTTGCACTTTTAATCCGAAACTTTGCACGTAGTTTCGCAAGAAAATTGATTCGGACATTGTCCAGGTCTAATCGCTGCTGGATAACAAACAGCAGAGTGAGTCGTCGAGGAAAAATAGTCGGTTTGGAAAACAGCAAACGAGAAGAAGAGCGAACGATCCTCGAAGCGTGAAGGAAGCTTCTCCGAAGGACAGGTTGGAGAGTAACGAGCAGCGAGAAGGAACGGAAGAAAATGGAAGTAGGAGGGTCACCTAGAACCAGGTTCAGCCATTCGTCTTCGTTCAGAGGAATCGGACCAGCCACACGGTCGGAAAACCGTTCGTGTGCTAACCTGTTGTACACTCTGCTCTACGACAACTCCGCGATTTACGATCTCTACTTAATTAATGCCAACCAAACGGGGATGGGGTGCAACGATCGACACCGCTTCTCTCCATAAATAACTCCGCGAACGGACTTGGTTTATTAACCTTCGCACAAAAGTTCTTCTGCTCTTAAACACGGATCAGTTCATCGAGAGCCAGTTGGTTCAATTGCGAAGCGAATCATATTTTATTAGCTATTATTGTTAAGTCTTTGCCTTATCATTTTTTTCTCATATGTGACGTAACTGTTGAAATGCGAGTTTGGTTCACTTTTTCAACACGGTTTTTCGTGTTTAATTCCTATCTTTATTATGATTGCCATATGTTACTAACATTTCAACATACTTTGTCTGTCTTAATTGTACAATTAAGTTGCCCTATCGCATTCACTAAGAAAATCATAAGTTAAGGGGTTAATTTAGTTGTGTTGGTCATTTAGCAATTATTAAGATGTACAATTTTAAAATGCAAAGTTCTTATCTTGTTAGGAGTCTGTAAATGTACTAACAATAGCTATAATTGCTAATTTAGCTACGTTGGTCACTTAGCGATTATTACGATCGCTTTAAGATTTACAATTTTAAAACGCAAAGTTATTAGTCTAATTGTAAGTTGTATTTTGCCGTTTGACGTTGCCGATCAACTAGTTCCTAAAGGAATTATTTAAACTTCGAGTCTCGTTTGTTTGCAATGGCGCTTCCATTCTGCGATGAATATCGAACGCGAGTTCTTGTCCCGATAAAAACGAAACCAGTCCTCGGAAGAGACGTCGAAACGAGGCGAAAGTACATTTACATTTTCATGTAATATCTTCTAACGAAGATATCGGAAAGTTTTCTTCGCGGCGCCGAGTATTTTCTTGTCTTCATAGTGGAGCGATATCGCAAGAAGATGGAAATTTTGAAGAAGATTCAGATACTTTGCACGCGGATCTCGTAAAACTCGAGTGGTATTCATCTTTTCCTGAATTCCGGAGCTCGAAGAAACTACTTGGTGACGTTTCGTGTCTCGATATTCGCTTAAAATACCCAAATTTTAGTCAGGAAGGCTCCTTCGAAATATTTCCGTTCTTAACTGTCTCGTTATTTGTTTTTCTTCCTTTCTCCGTCCGGAACTTTCATCACTGAAATTCCTGCATTGTCTGAAAAAGAAACAAAATGGCTATTCCGAGCGGAACGAAAGAAACTGCACAGTTGTATGACCTCCGAGACGATTTTCATAAACTTCAAAAGAGGAACCGATCTAGTTGAAGCAGCGTGGAGACACGTACGATTATTAAATAAGTTTACTCGATATTTGGTAGTTTCGTTAGTCTTAGTGCCACGCTAAGTGACGGTATATTAAAAGCAAATATTTTAAGCGAAACTTGGCGGAATCCTAAAACACGCTACAGAAACTTCTACGACCGCCATTCTCCCGACATTATCGTCCCGTTTTCATCGTCATTTCTTCTCCTACATCCTGCCGTTGTAATTTACGCTCAAAGTAACGGCTCGTTGAAAATGATACAACCTGCTGATTCTCTCTTTTTTCCGCCTTCCAACAGCTTTTATTTCTGCATTCTCAAATAACTCTGGAAAAATTTATTTTTAGTGTTATTACGTGGATGTCGGTGATATTCTACGTCATAAACCTTCTGAATGTCGAGGAATGTTTCGCGGTTCGCAAAAATTGTAACAAAATTAGAAACTCGCGAATGTGAATTAATTGATCGGAGAGCAATAATGGTATCTGAAAGAGTTACCATCGTTTAGAACGTGACATTCAACGCGTTAATTGTATCTGTGGAAGGCGCTAATAAATATCCATGTTTAGACACGTTAACAAACGAGATTCGCGTTTCAACGTTTCAAAGTGTTTTCCGCTATTTTTACTATTTTCACCATTTTTTTTCAGTCGCGCTAAACGCCGGTTCCACCGCAAATAACCATTCTCCCGATGGTTCGCGTCCCCTAACGATCCCGAAATCGCTGCTTTA
Organism: Megachile leachella; assembly: GCA_963576845.1. Lineage (NCBI taxonomy): Eukaryota > Metazoa > Arthropoda > Insecta > Hymenoptera > Megachilidae > Megachile > Megachile leachella. Next base: position 11,573,349 of record OY756259.1, read on the forward strand.
TGGACAGTGGCACGTTTTATCGTCCAGCTTTAATTGCTTCAGACACGATTTACGTTACCGTCGCCCGTTTCGTTGATCGTGAAAACACGCCATCGTTTCGCTTCGCTTCAATTTGCTGCTCGATGTAGCGCTCATTATGGTCCAAGGAATACCTCGAACGCACGTTTTACCGTTTAAAAAATTATTTTGTCATCGTATTCGGATATTTTCGATATTTTCTATGTAATTTGGCGCACCGTAATTCCACGCGTCGTAATTCCACGCGACGTAATTCCACGCGTCGTAATTCCACGCGTCGTAATTCCATGCGTCGGAATTCCACGCGTTATAACTCCACGCGTGGTAATTCCACGCGTCGTAATTCCACGCGTGGTAATTCCATGCGTGGTAATTCCACGCGTCGTAATTCCACGCGTGGTAATTCCATGCGTGGTAATTCCACGCGTCGTAATTCCATGCGTGGTAATTCCATGCGTGGTAATTCCACGCGTCGTAATTCCACGCGTCGTAATTCCATGCGTCGGAATTCCACGCGTTATAACTCCACGCGTTATAACTCCACGCGTGGTAATTCCACGCGTCGTAATTCCACGCGTGGTAATTCCATGCGTGGTAATTCCACGCGTCATAATTCCATGCGTGGTAATTCCACGCGTCATTACTCCACGCGTGGTAATTCCATGCGTCGTAACTCCATGCGTGGTAATTCCACGCGTTATAACTCCACGCGTGGTAATTCCACGCGTCATAACTCCACGCGTGGTAATTCCATGCGTCGTAACTCCACGCGTGGTAAATCCACGCGTCGTAATTCCATGCGTGGTAATTCCACGCGTTGTAATTTCACACGTTGTAACTCCATGCGTAGTAATTCGACGCGTCGTAACTCCATGCGTGGTAATCCCACGCGTCGTAATTTCGCATACCGTACTTCCACCCGTCATAATTTCGCGTACCGTACATCCACGCGTTGTGACTCCATCCGTAGCAATTCCTCGCGTCGTAATATCGCGTATCGTAATTACAAACGTTGTAACTATATCCGTGGTAATCCCGCGCCTCATAATTTTGCGCATCGTAGTTCCACGCGTTATAACTCCGCAAGTGGTAATTCCGCGCACAGTAACTCCACTCGTACGATATAATCGTACGATTCTGTGAACTCTATCGTATCGGTTAAAGCCTGGTCAGGAATTAGTTAGTACAAGAAGTTACGATTAAAAGCTAATTCCGTCCGACTCGTTGAAAGCAGTCACCTCGATCTCTTTCATAGCCCCATCCCTGAGGAAGCTAGTTAAATCCTCGTTCCGGTTTAGCGTGGCCGCAAACGGAACGGGTGTAGCTCGGTTGACCGACTACAAGTTCTCCGATAGAACGGAGACGAAGTTCTTGAAGAGGAATCGAGGGAGTCGACCGGAAGAAAAGTAACAAACAATACGGTAGATGGTTGGTTGTATAGTCAAAGAGGATAACAAAGAAGAAGAAGGGTCTGGCTGTGTAAGATAGAAATCCTTTCCAGCAACCGGGTATAATTTATCGCGGTGCGGCCCACTTTAGTCGTGGCTCAGAGTCATTAAGGACACGGCCGTGTGGCACGTCAGGAGTTACACACTTTGTCACGGTAAGTTTCTCCGGCGTGGCAATTTTGCTGGCCGGCCGACGCCGACTCGATTAAATTACCCGCCACCGACCACCGTTCTCACCCTCTTCCTCTTTCATCGTACAACGCTCGAAGAGGGTGGCGAAACTTTCTCGAGTTACCCTCGTTTGTTCTTTCGCGTTTTCTCAAAACCATTCCCTGATTAACGTTCCCGGAATCAACCGGGAGCTTTCACCCTCCGATCGACCACGATCCACCGATTAGTTACTCGGAAAATTTTCCACCGGCGAATCAATTTTCCTCTCCGGCGAGAGGCAACGATTTTCATATCCCAGTTTAATGTAAATTGTTTCGCACAATTGCAATTTTAGTCACACTTTCGTAAACGGTGAATTTCTACCGTCCGATTAAACGCGACGCCGTAGAATTATTTCGAATCGGCGCGGAAACGCGATCAATATCCACCGCCGCGATCGAAAGGGCGAAAGGCTGTGGAATTTTTCCGCGGACGAAAAAAAACAATTCGTACGACGTCCGATATGTCGTAACCAATTACGAATACGGTTTGCATTTATAATCCGAATTCCGATAAATGGCGGCTCGTTGGATTTCACGAGAGCCACTCCGTTTAATCCGACATTCTGTTATCGCCTGTCCACCCACAACAATTTGCCGCGCTATTTTTCTGTCCGACTATTCGCTCGTTTTTCGCTACGTATCTTATTTAAACGCTTCTGCTAGAAGCTTCGAAAACGCGTAACGTTATTGCGAAGTCGTGAAACTCGGAAAATTTCCGAGTGACCGCTTGGAGAGATTTCGAAGCGACCGTTCAAACAAACCGGCAACTTGCGATTTAAATTTCAAATAGGTTTCGAGACAAGTAGCTAACTCGACTAGCGAAGAAAATCGTATCGCAATTTCCCGGTGGAAGAAAAAAGGGCTTTTGTAACCCCGATACGGGATACTTAATCCGACAAACGTAACGCAAGAAGAAATCTTGTTAAAGACAAGAACGCTGCGGGGGTTGCGGGGGAATCAATTGCGAAAGCGGAGGAAACAGTAATAACGTCGTCTTCGTTATGGCGGGTCGAGTGTTTCGAGCAAGGCAGGTTGCGACAAATGAAACCCGTTTCTTCCTTTAAGCGACACCGTTTCTTTAATCGTTTCGCCGAGAGGCACTCGTTTCCTTTAATTCGCTTCTGATACAATTATTAAGTCGTTGGCTTTTAACGTTTATTCGCGTAAACGCCGTTAAGCCCCTTTCCCGCTGAATTATTCCAGACTACGACCGTCGAATCCGAACTTTGTTTAGCAAGTTGCCGCATACGCGGAGTTGCTTCTTTTCAAAATATTTCAGCGGGAGCGGAGTTTGGAACACGGTTACTTAACGAAAGTAGCTGAAATAATTCTCTGGCCGTTTCGAACGTTCTCGGACTGGTACACTGAATTAGCTGTTTATGACCAATTTTAGCGTTATTTCAAGACTTGAGAAGTATAGAAGCTCAACAGCAGTAGAATTCCAGCATTTAAAACAAGTATTATTATTGCATTTAATCATATCGGATTATTTTCTTACCGAAAAGATTAAAAGTTAGTGAATGTCTCAATGTGGACGTTTGGTTTACAAGCATAATTTTTATTAACGTAACTATAATTTTAACGAAATAATTTTTATTAATAGAAATAGGTACATCTTTTACTAGGTTTTTACGATACATTAATTTATTATTTATGTATCACAAAGTCTGATCTTTGAATGCTTATGACTGTAATTCCTAATGAATTTCATTAATGTCATCGGTTCTGAATACGACAGATATTTAGTAATATGTAAGTTCAATGAACAATATATGTTCATAACGATCTTGACAAATAAAAAAATAATAATATAATATAATTTTTGAACAGCTAGCTCTGGCGCACTGTGCATCATACACAGTTTCCGAAACGGTCCCGCATGGTTCGAAGTAAGAGCGAAGTCCGCGGGTTCGATCGAATCCATTTCGAATCAACAAGCGGCAATCTGGTACGCCGGGATGGCATTAAACGGTCTCACGCGTATTTGCAAGCCTAGTCGACAGTCTAATACACTTCGCGCCAATCAACCGACACAATCGTTCTGTTAATCGGCAGAGAGATTGCCTGTTAGCGACGTCGCGTCGTGTCTCTCCCAATAAGCGACCCGTTAAACGCGCACCCCTTCGACCGCCACCACTGTACCGAATTCAATTTAATTTCGCGATAACCAGTAATACCAATCGAACATTTTTACGACGCCGACGTGGTTTCGGTTAAAGTCATTTGGTATTGGCAGAAAGTTCACGGACTCTGAGAAAACTGATGCTTGAAACATTTCGGGTAAGATATGAGGGTAAGGTTGCCGTCCTAAGAAAAAACAATGAGTACCTGGCAAAAATGTAAAAATATTTGCTATAATTGCTATTTGACTTCAGTGTGAATATTGTTTTTAAAGATACTGTAAAGGGTAAGGTTGCTCAAGTCGTTCTAAGAAAAAACAGTGAGTACTTAGCAAATTGTAAAAATATTTGCTATATTTGCTATTTGATTTCAGTGTAAATATTGTATTTAAAGATACTTTAAAGGGTAAGGTTGCTCAAGTCGTCCTAAAAAAAAACAGTGAGTACTTAGCAAATTGTAAAAATATTTGCTATATTTGCTATTTGATTTCAGTGTAAATATTGTATTTAAAGATACTTTAAAGGGTAAGGTCGCTCAAGTCCTCCTAAGAAAAGCAATGAGTACTTAGCAAAAATGTAAAAATATTTGCTGTATTTGCTATTTGATTTCAGTGTAAATATTGTATTTAAAGATACTGTAAAGGGTAAGGTTGCTCAAGTCGTCCTAAGAAAAAACAATGACTTAGCAAATTGTAAAAATATTTGCTGTATTTGCTATTTGATTTTGAGTGTAAATATTCTATTTAAAGATACTGTAAAGGGTAAGGTTGCTCAAGTCGTCCTAAAAAAAAACAGTGAGTACTTAGCAAATTGTAAAAATATTTGCTGTATTTGCTATTTGATTTTGAGTGTAAATATTCTATTTAAAGATACTGTAAAGGGTAAGGTTGCTCAAGTCGTCCTAAAAAAAAACAGTGAGTACTTAGCAAATTGTAAAAATATTTGCTATAATTGCTATTTGATTTCAGTGTAAATATTGTTTTTAAAGATACTTTAAAGGGTTATTTTGCTCAAGTCGTCCTAAGAAAAAACAATGACTTAGCAAAAATGTAAAAATATTTGCTATATTTGCTATTTGATTCCAGTGTAAATATTGTTTTTATTTATTAACTCTTATTATACTCTGAACAATCTTTGTGTTGTCATAAATTAATCCTAATGTAGCTGTAGTAGCCATGACACTTCAAAGAACAGTACGACTAAGCACAGACTTAACCTCACCCTACCTTTAACGTTTGCTACCGAATATCAGATATTTTTACCCCCTGTCTGTGTACCTGATTATCAATTAACGATACTTTTTCGTTCCCGTCGAAGGAAACAAACTGCAGCATGCTAAATGTTTCGCGAGTCACGATGAAGTACGAGTAAAAAGAGCTGGAAATAACCTGAAACGTCGTGTTCTAAAGGTACCATTAATTACAAATTAATTATCGAAGCCCTCTCGATGGATTTCCATTAGGTCGACTCGATAATTAATATTTCCAGGCCTGCTAGTCTTCGGAATAGAAATCCGCGGAGGTAAAGCTTTCTTTGAAAGTTTCCAGAAAATTAAGAATTTCCTCGCAACGCGACCGTGAGCGTCCATTAAAGAAACGTCGATGATTAAATATTCCTCTTGTGATTTTAATTAGCAAATTAACTTTCGTGTTACAGTTTTTTTGCTTCCTTTACTCTAATAAACCAAAATGAAATGAAATTTATTGTTTCCATGTTAAACTGCGCTTTGTAATTTGTTACTTTGTCCCGTAGAGGGAATTAATCGAGGTTCTAACGTTCCCAGCTCGTTGCAGGTTTGCCATGCGTTGCCTCTAAGATAAGAAGCGATAAGAGAGCGAATGACGAGGCAACAGGTGACTCTGAAACGCATAGCTCCTCCCTCGAGGAAGATCCTGACTAGTTAACGACTCCCCGACGTTCGTGACGCAACGTACAAACGATTCATATCCATTTTTCTTTCGATCGTTCTTGCGAGCAAAAAGTCCAAACGACCATCGTGTCTTTTGGCCAGAAGCCAGCCAGCTAATTGCTATTGGGCAACGCGATATACCGCCCTTCGATCTCCCACGGCGCGAACTCTAATTACGTTTTGAAATTACGTCAGGCACGTAACTTCCGGCCAAAGACGAGGCAAACGATAAACGGATTAGAGGCTGTTATCGGCGGCCTGATCAGCTAATCGATTTCCCCCGCAGCCCTTCTTCTTTCCGTTTCTTCACCTTCGTCAAAATTCCTTTCTATTCTCGAATATCACGAGAACACGGAGATCCCTAAAACGTCAAACGATTTCCGCGTCCACTACTCCGATTCGAAATTAATTGACCAAAAAACGCGAATAAAACAACGATCCCTCAGCCGTGAAAATAACGATCGCTCGTCGAAGATAGGAGACCCAGCTGTGGGTTTGAAAAAGGGAGGGGAAATTCGTGGGCTCCATATTCATGAGCTAAAATCGTGACCCGTGAAAACTTTCGTCCTCGTTAAATATAACGACCACCGTGGATATTAGAATGAGAGATAAAACGAGGTCGATGCATGAAACGGAAGATCGTTTCTTTTGGCAGAGCGATTAAAGGTGACCTGGAACCCACGCTCAGATACGGGCTGCGAGAAAATGGAAGATATTAGGATATATTCGTGGAAACTGATCTCGCAATTGATGGAGCCTTCGCTTTTGGCGATTATTACTCGGCTAATGTTATTTAATTGTCGTTGAACGTCTTTATTAATGTATTAGTCGAATACGAAGCACAGTGTGTCGGCCAATTTAAAAAATTGTTCAACTTACACAGATATTTCCACTGACGTTATGTATCGATAGAAAGTCCATTTTACAAGAAAATAATTGTTATAATATAATAGAATGATTTTGTAGATTTATTTTATTGATAAAAAATTTCGCAAATATACAGTCGAGACAAAAATAAGTGGACAGTCACTCGAAATAGGAGATGAAGTTTAATCAAATTTATATAACTGTTATGAACTTCAATTTTATATATTATATTTTGTTATAATATGTACATTATTCAGTGAATAATTGACATTCATATTTGCATCTTTCTGTAAACACAGCGTAGTTAATGAAATCAATGTCTATTTATTAGGAGACAAAAATAAGTGGACACTTAATAAAATACACACTACATGAAACACACAATGAAATTAATGCTTGATATTACCGCCTTTTGCTTTTATTACCGTTTCCAGACGTCGAGGAATATTTTTTACGAAATTTTCAATGTGTTGACAGTGTTGACAGAAAAATGCAAATATCAACATCAATTATTCATTAAATAATGTATATACTATGAGGATATATAATAAATAAAATTGAAGTCCATATGTATATGATCATTGATGTTTAATGAAATATTAAACATCTTACTTTTTGATGAGTAAAAAACCAATAAAACAAAAATAATCAGTATTTCTTTGAAGCTGCATTTCTGTCCCGCTAGATTGACCAAACGACACACTGTGCGAAGGTGCGATCTTCCTTGGTAGACAAAGACACCGATATAAAGGGGTGAAATACAGCAAGATGGCTACTGGATACTAGCCAACGATTCTTCTATCTAGACTAGTTACGATCGAATAGCCAATAAGAATCTAGCGTTCACCTTTATTGGCCATAAAAATTTAGCCGGCCGTACCGTCGTAAAATTTAAATACGAATCGCGTCGATTTCTCTCTCGCAAAGCCTCTTCGACGCGATCCGCGTTTATCACCGATAATTCAATCTGGCTCGAGAACGCTGTTCCTTTTTGAAAACGAAACGAAGCTGAAATCTCTTCAGAATTAAATCGACCACTTTGAACATAACGATTTTCGTGTACGGAGAAGACCGCGCGTTTTCGAAGTGTAGAATGCAAATTTCGCTTCTTTTAAACGAAGTTCGCGAATGCCGGCCTGCGAATGAACTCTTCCTTCGGTGTTAATGATAAATACTCGGCATAGCGTGGAACAGAATGAATTCTAGGAATGTACGAGAAGTTTTCAGCTGCCGCTGTAACCCGCACGCGTGTTTGCGGGTGTAATGGCTTTAAAATGTACAGCGTGGTTCGTACGGAGCATTATAGGGACATTGTTCCGCGTAGAGGCGATATTCGTGCTTTAACGCGATAAGAACGGAATTGAAATGGCATAGGATACGGGGAATAATCGTGAAACCGCCATTTTCTTTCGGAATTGTTACAACTTATATCTCGGTTAAACTTTTGCCAAGGAATTATTGTTTCATCTCTATTTCTACGAATTTAATTCGATTATATGGGTAATATTAGGAGTACCATAAAGTAATCGAAACTTCTTTAATAAACATTTATTTATTAAAGAAATCTTAAATGCTAATCAACAAAATAATTTCCATCATTTTCTAATTTTTAAGGCAATTGCTTGATTTTCTTCTTAAAAAAAGTCCTCCGACTTTTCATTCAAAAACTTGGAAGTCATCGAAGAAATTTTACCCCTAATAAAATAGGGACGTTTAATACGCGGTTTTTAATAAGGGTTCCCAGAACTCCCGTTTGTCAGAGAAGCTTTCTGTCGCAGACAAATAGTTAATACGAAACTTGCACGGCCAGCGAAAATCTGCCTCCGAGTTATACGCCCTGGGGCTAAATAGTCAACCATAAAAGCCAATCTTTAGTGCGTTCTCGCACCCCTGTATAATATCGCGCCACGATACCGTACAACTTTGTTGTTCCACCGCTGTACACAGCGGCTATATTAACTTCCTGTCATGGAAATATCGCGGTTATCGATATTACCTCGGCGAATAAACTGCCGTGGAACATGTTCGAATGTAATACAACCCTGAAAATATCTGCCGGAGGAATAACGTCGCTTCAAAGTAAAACGATCCGTAGATCGCCGTTTAAACGATTAAAACCCGAATCCGATATTAAGGCACCTGATTTATAAATAACCTTCTCGTTTAACATTGAAATTACCTATCGATCAAAACGATTGGTTTCATCTTTTATTACAAAATTTTTCCACCGTGTTTTTGTCGAAATGTTTCTGGTAATTGGACGGGTTGATCACCTCGGAACTCGTTATCGATTTTTCAAAATTAAACATTCGTCGACGTGACAGAGCGAATCGAAAGTTTCTGTATCATTTTGCAATCCGAAAAATGGAACTGAAATGCTTTACGAAAGTGGGTCTTCACCTATAAAGTTTGAAAGTATTTTTGAAACTTTCTGCATGGAAACTACTATATATACCTTTTATCTGAATTAATTATAGATTTGAACATTTTTAAGATTTTCTTACACAAATAAATTTCTGTTACTCTGCTCTGTCTAATCAAATCGGACAGCTGAAATTCGAGTCCAATAACAGATCGAACACCGACGAGATAAAACGCGTCTGGGTGGAAAACGTTGAAACCACTTTGGGAACGTCGATTCGTTCCAGATCTCGATTTCGCAGAAATCTGTCAGCGACGCGATCTAAATTCGATTATTATTTCTGTCCCTATATTATTGGCTTGATTCGTAAATGCAGGCTGATAATTACTTTCCGATAACGCTGTCACGTATTGGCTCGGTTTGACGCTATTTAAATAGCCGGGAAACCGTGGAGCCGGATACAAGAAATTCCAGGACAGCCCCTACCCGCCTAAAGGTAACGAAAATCGATTACCTGGCTGGCAATTTATTACAGGTAATATCGAAAGACGTGGCTCAAAGCACTGCCGGAGCGAATGGTTGCACAACCCGTTCGACTTCGCTTCTAAGATTTATCGAGCTTAATTTGCGTTCCGGCATTTTTAAGCTGCGACAATTGTCCTCTTTCTTCATTCTTTCTATTGTGTATGAAATTTGATATTCTTACGGTTTCCTTATTTATGTAAAATTAACGACTTTTTAAACGATGTTCGGAAAGATATCTGGGATCTACGGGGAAACTTATCGAAGAGAGACACTAGAACTACTAACCAAAATAACTGTTTTCAAGTTTCAGATTTCTCATTTTATATTACAAAATTTTATTGTTGTTTTATGGAAATTTCTGTCACATTTTTTTGAGGTAAAAACTAGTTCTATATATCACTTTAGTATTTATTTTCCTTTTTATTTTATTTTTCATTCCTTGTTAAACTAGCATTTAATATCGGTAGTGTTACTGAAACTTATGTGAAAGATAGTTCTCAAGAAAATATTTGACAGGTATTTTCTTTTATCGGCCATCGTTCACATTGAAGGGGTGAAAATAGTCCTCGAAGTTGAAGTTGGGGGTTGAAATCACATTTTCGATATCTCCGGAATTAAAGAAGATAATTGCATTCTTCTTTTTGTAAATTATAGATCGTTAAATAGAGAATTTTTGCACGTAAGAAATTTTAATAAACTTTGTTTAAATAATATTTCGAAAATCTGTTATTTTTGTTTGAACTTTTGATCCATTTTTTTTTGCAATTTCGTGTACTAATACATGTACTAATACATGTACTAATATATGTACTAATACATGCAGTAATAAATGTACTAATAAATGTACTAATAGCGGAAGTAATATATGGACGCAAAAAGAGGTTAACGCAGTTACGATTCCTAAAATAATTGCGAGCCACTCTCCATCAAACGATGGTTGATTTATCGTAACGCGACAACTACAGGTAATCGCGAGTGCGATACCATACATTTTCCACTCGACTTGCTGAAACGTTCGTTGCTATTTTATTGCAAGCTATTCGTCTTATCAATCGTAACGTAAATTCGGACATTCGTTAATATTAATTGTGAGCCGATATTAATCTCTTTCTCGTGATTATGCGCTTGATATACGACGCTGTCTCCTCCGACATTTCATGTTTCGTATTCTGACAGCTTGATGTTCGATGCTTGGAATTTCGATTACCTCGTACTTGATGTTTAATGCATACGTTCGTTAAGCAAACTTTGTATAACCAAAATTGTGATCTGAATTTTGAGTCTAATAACAATTGGTAACCGATGTGTTGGATTATATGAAAATTAACCTCATGTTATTTCTTTTTTAAGGCAAAGTTTATTTAAAGGCAAGGAATAATTAGAAGCTCGAAGATGGTCCTTTTAATGTGAGCATGTTTAGATATATTGTACAAAAGTATCGATGAAGTGTAGGACTTCTTGAGCACAAGGAAAAATGGTCCGAGGACTAGTCTGAATAATGCACGTCTTATGCATCTCAGGAAAAAGCATATATAATAATAATTTAAGCATATAATAGTTTGTTTTCAAATTTAAAATCTAACAATTGTGTTTTGTGTGCACTCGAAGACAATTTGACTATTTGCAAACAGCAACTTTAAAAATTAAATGAATTCTTTCGAGGTTATTTCTTTACAAATTTCCACTATTGTTTCACTGTGTTTATACCTCACACGTGTCATGTTATACAATCATTTAAAAATGCGTATTTCAAATTATTATATTAATTAAAATGGTGATCAAGAGTCACTTCTTGAAGTTAAAATAGCACCTTGCTTCCATATTCCAATACAATGCGTGCTATTATAGCTCCATACACGAAAAGAAAAGTTGAACCGAAGAGATTTTGTTTTAGCTTTTGAGAGGAATCGGTATTTGGGGATGAACGTCGCGAAGGGTTTAAATCTTCTTAAGGAAGGCTGCATCGACGTCCGAAAGGGCTTACGGTGATCAAGTTGCAGCTGGGCGCGTGCACAGGATCGAAGGTAGTTTCGATATGTCGGAAGCCTGTAACGAGTTTCGAAGCTCCCCCTCTTTTCCGGGGCTACTGGTTAACTGTCAATCGCAGAGAATGGTGATCATGTAAACGAAACTTTAGTTCGATACTCCAATTCTCTTGGCCGGTATTTGCTGCACCCTGTCGCGTTTGTCTCCCCGTTTTATTTCCGCGTGTTTATAACGTTGCGGTTACACTTTCATCTACCCCTTCGTAACTTCTAACGTTTCTGCTGAGTACACTCGAATAAAGTGGAATAATTGAAAAGATCGTAATATCGTTTATAAGTTGAAATGGATTTTAAAGCGCTTTTCATACGGTTGCAATACCGCTGTCCTATTTTATTATTCTCGTAGTTTCTTCACACTTTGCATCTCAACCTACTCTGTTCCATCGCTTTCAACCCCCGTTTAATCTCCGCATCGTTCCTTTGTTCCCTTTCTTTTCCCCTCAGTGTCTCTCCACTTCCGTGTTTCTCTCTTTTTCTATTCTTCTCAACAATGCCCTTCGACTTGCGAAACGCTATTCCGTCTTCGAGCTTCTGGTGTGAACGTAATCGGTTAAAACCTGCTTATTGCTCTTCCGACCAATCTTCTCCCATATATTAGGTACCGAAAAGTAATCAAAATTTTGCGGACAAGAAGTATTTATTTTTGTCAGCGTAAAGGCAATTGATTCCTTTTTTAAAAAAAGTCCTTTTCACAGAAAAACTTTAGCCATCGAAGAAATTTTGAACAATACCCCTAATGTTTCGCTTTCGAAACGAGACGAATACCTGGTATAATTTGTACTCTTACCCCGTGCATTTTACAAAATGTTACGGCAGAAATTGATACTCCGAAGAGTTAATTTTTCAATTTCATCGCTCCGCGTCGCGCGCTATTTTTATTAGGAATTTTGTACGCAGCCAAAATATTTGTATATTTGTTTATCGATCGAAAATAACAAACGTTTCGTCTGTATTTAACGCGCAAACACGAAACGGCGAAGTTTCGAATTTTCCCACACTTTTTCGTCGCTAATTGCTACACAACCGAATTGTATAATTAAGTACCGAATAGACGTGCAAGTGCGAACGGTTAACGGGAGCGAAAATTGATTTCCACTTTGTAGGAGAATTTCGTCATTAGGGATTCGCGGTCGCTGGGTCGAAAGTGGATTTACACGCCACCCTTTGCGCGTCCCCAATTTTCGCGCAAATGTCGAGTAGATTGAAACGCGGCACAGCCACTCGATGACATTGTCGACCTCTTTTTCTACCAGCCGCTGTTTTACTTTCATTTTTATCGTTAAACTGGCATACCCCAGCGTTTTGTTTCGTTCTCGATAAATGTCCAATCGTTTATATTTACCAATTGTTTCGCGTAAAATGATACAATTTTATTTCAACACTTTTTTCAATTATTAAAGCCATTATTACGCTGTCAACGTTCATTATGTCCACTATAACGCAACGAAGAAATTTCGAAAAATTCGTCGTTCAATTTGCAACCGTATAATGATACGCTCGGTAATCGATACCATCGTACATCAATTTCATGGGACACAAAGGAAAAGTATTTCCGTGCATCCATCAAAAATAGCGAGTATGTCCATTTAGGGTAAGGTTGCTTAACTCGTACCTGTCTTATATTTGAAGTGTCATGGCTACTACAGCTGTAATGGCGCCACATTAGTACAACATAAAGCTTGTTCAGAGTTGTTTTAATAAATAAAAAACAATATCTATACTACAATCGAATAGCAAACATAGTTTTCACATATTTGCAGTTTTTTCTTAGGGAACAACCTTACCCTATAAATCGGAAATAAACCGAATAGAAACCCCATCGATTTATCAGCGAAGACTGATCAATTTGTTTCCCGAAACGATATCGCATTCTCAGCTCCATATTCCAGCGAAATTGGTTTATATTTTTACAACGTTGCATGATCTGTCGAACGGATCGCTAAGTGTCGCTCAAAAATGTCGGCCATAAATTCGAGCTCCTCACCGAATAAATAACCGTCCGTATATCGGGAGATTTAGTTAACTTTGACGAATCGAAAGTATGAAATTTTCTTCCTCGATTTATCAAACGTACTATAAAATTTGCACCAGTTTCATCTCGCAGCAGTTTCAAAGCGTATGTCGAGACTGTAACATGAAAATGGCCTGAAACGAGAAGGGTCAATCTCCTGAATAAATGATCTCGGGATTGTTGAAAATTGGAGGAAGTTGAGTAGCCGCGTTGTGAAGCTGGTATAAGAGGTCTTAACGGTAAATAAATGATAATTTCGCTTCTTGGCCAAACTCGCGGATGAATATTTCAAAAATACTGCAACCTCTCGACTCCCCTGCGTAATTTCCTCGAAAATCGGAAAGAAAAATAATAAGCAGATCGTCGTTAATTACTGTAGCCTCCGGTGAAATGTTTCCAAGTTCACAGATTGATAATTGCGGAAAAGGAAGGAAGAAAAATTGATCAAAGGCGGTTAGAATCGATAACCAGAAAGAGATAAAACTTGGGTATGGTTTCATTGGTCACGTTCTCCATCGGCCAGAAGCAGTCTTTTCTTCCAGCTTCGCAATAACACCGCCGCGAAGTATATAGAAATATTACGTGAAACAATATTTCTTCTTTCCCCGTTACAGTCCCCTATCCGCTCGTTTTTCTTTCTTTCCGACGATTCTGCCCCGGAAAAATGGAGGCCACGGTATCCAAAGCGTTATAACACTATACGTTCAATGGCTTGATATCAACACGTTAGCGACACGTTCGATATCGGTGTATTGGAACAAACGATAAAACATAAACGCGGTCAATTGACCTAGCGAGGTTAAACACATTCCCGTTTTCTTTAAAATTTCCTTTTTGCGGAATCGACTGCAAGCGAAGGTCGGGCAAGATTCGGTGTTGGCCAAGCGTGGATCTGGCAATGAGCCACCGGCTGCCAAATTATCGGATAATTCGGACCGCCCTCTCGTTCCGGTCACGTCTGATAGCATCTTTAAAGGACTTTATAGAGCACTCTGTCCCATAGCTTTCGCGAGCGAACCACAGCATCGTAGCTTCCGGGGTTCGTGGTTTATTGCCTCGACTCGTTTGTCCGATAACGTTTGGTTTGATCCGTTCCACTCCTTCGGGTGCTTTATCTTTATCGGGAAAGAAGCTCTCGATAGCTTTATGACGGCAGCGATGCGGAAACGAGATGGGGAAGCTTTTCAGCAAGCCGAACGTTGAAGCTAACTAGTTACTTTTAGAAAACATTTTGTTACATTTTCGTTACATTACTGTTCTATACATTTTCTGCATAACTCAGACAATTTTTGTACGCCCTGTTGTGTATTGAATTATAAGCGGCGAGAAATAAAAGCGATGCAGGGAGGCATTGTTGAAGCTTAATATCGAAAGGATGCATCGATGGACAGGATTTAATTAAATTTAGCAGAGTTTAACGATTATTTTGTTATTAAAATAAACGACGCCATTTACAAGCAGCGGATTTAATTAATTTTTGCACGTCTCTAGCGGATAAATATTTTTTATTATCGCGAATATAAAATTTAGCGAAGTTATTTAGCTTTTTTAATTTTCATGATTTCGGGGCGCTTTTGAAACTAAATAATGCACTAGCGTACAATTTTGTTCGATAACGAAAATATTTGAACAGAATCGAACAATAAAATAACCATTTCATTGTACCGAACCGTTATTGACTGTTGAAATCCAACGCGCGTACTAATTAATTGAAACGTAATAAAAGTGGCGTTTCACGCTGAAACGGACTAGCTTCATCGATTAATTATCGTTTCTTCGGCCGGTTACGAAGCAGCGAAGAAAAATCAATGTTCGCGTTTGAAGAAGGGAAAAATCGCGTTTGTTCGTTCTGTGTTTTCCAAGAATTTTCTCCTTTCTTCTAGAATTACGAAAACGAGATTTTCTACGTTGTAACGTGGAATTTCTATGGTTACCTTGATTCCGGTACATTTTCCCTTCTCTACGATATCGCGTGGCTTCGTGCTCGTAATTTCTTAAGATCGTCGATTCGTTTTTCTGTTTCTTCCGCGGCTTATAGGGTTTCTTCGGTTAGCCGATTCGTGCAATCACGACTAGTTTACCGAGATACATTGATTCTTGACCCTTCGGACGCTACGGAAATTGTCCGCCATTTTATTTCTCGAGGCATAGTGTGTCGTTTGGCTAATCTAGCGGGACAAAAATCAAGCTTCAAAGAACTTCATACATACTCTACAGAATTCAAGTCGGGACTTTCAGCCGGCCATTCAAGTAATTTAATATTGGAATCCTTAAAAAATTTTGTCGTTTTCTTCGCAGTGTGTTTGAGATCATTGCTGGAAAACAAAATCGTCGCAACCCATTTTTATTACTGCTTCTTCTAAATTTTTAAAAGATTAAACTTCATCTTTTCCTATTTCGACTGTCCACTTATTTTTGTTTGTACATAAAATTGAAGAAATGTCCTTTAAACTTTGAATTTTATTAAAATTTTTTGCAATGTCTTGCAATAAAAAGACTTTGTTCAATTTATTGCAAGAGCTTCGTATCACTCTAAAATTTTGATACAATATTTCTAAGATGTTACATTTGTAATTTTTTAAGATTCCTCCACTTAATGGCTTATCGACAATTATTACGCTGTTGGAAAACCGGGTTCAGATAATTCGGGATTAACGTAAAATAGTTAATTTATTTCCACGTAATAATCTTACAACGGTTTACAAACAAGTAAATGAACCAGGTTGAGTTGCGAACGAATTTTGACAAGACGGAACAAAGTTCGTGAAAAAGAAACCTTTTAGGAAAATGTTTATTGGTGGAAATTAGTTAACAAGGGTGGAGGAAAAAAACAGGGATTGGACAAAATATTAAAGGAAAGTGGACTGATGACAGGAAAGGACCCAAGGACAAAAAAATAGGAACAGCATGGTAAAGAAAGTATTTTGCGAAGCATATGGTTGGACCTCCAACAACGCTAGACCAGCGTTTTGTTTCCAGCGCTTTTCAATTACGTAGCGAGTGACCTGATATCCGGAATATTCCGAAAGCGAATTAAACGAAAAGAATTCACCTCCGAATTCTTCGAATCGAACGTTTTCCGGATGACTGAAATTCCGAAACGACGAATGGTCGGCGTAAGTTAGTCCGAGGAAGTGGGTCGAAACAATTTAGCCGCGGTTCGTTGGCAATAGAGCGTAATTTAAATAAAGCAATAAACGCGGAATATTTGATTGGCCGTAGCCGAATCGTGACCAAACTGGAACAGAAACAGCTATCTGCAGGTTTATCGCGTCGCTCGTAAACGCGCGAGCGTTGAAATCGCATTTAGGATACCGCAATAACAGAGACAATGAGGTTGCGATCAAGATTCTCTAGCAGGGGAATGCGACTAAAATGTACGAACGTGCACGCGCTGACGCGTAAAGGGTACTGCGACAACTATTTCGGTATCCGGTAGGAAAACAAGCAAATTTCATTTTCATGAGCCATCGAATCACGTATGCACCTTTAACTCCCAAGTTCATTTAGCGAACATTGAACGGTACATTTGACCGCGATTATTTCGCGATTCGATCGCTGCTACTCATCAAGCCACATTGTGAACGAGTATTCGGATTAGGAACGTCCTGCTATTCCTATGGAAACGACCGAACGTTTTGGATACAGATTCTCGTTATATCGCTGTCATTTGTATCGAACTTTCCTTTCACGAGAACGTTCGCTTTGAATACGCGTTATAATTTTACCCGACGCATTGTTTGTACGCTAACATCGCCACGATTTTCGGCTGAAGTCGGATATAAGAATCGCTAATGAAAATTACGTGCCGACTTGTAAACAATAATTGCAAAATTTGGATAAGTTCACGCATGACGATTCTCATAAATCAGAGATGGCGTTGCATAATACACACTTCATTATACGCACAATGAGAAACAGATATTATTTATAGAGTCTTTATTAATTAATTACAAAGTTAAAAGTGTCAGATATTGGGCAACTTACCTTACCTCGGTATGAACCGTGTTTCGGAGCGAAAAGACAATTGTTTCAATTACGAAATCGTCGTTTGCCAAGTTACGAGGAAGACCGTTTGACGTTTTCATCCTCCGAAATGATGGAAACGAGGCACTGTCTCGTTCCAAATCCGAAACACGTAATAACAAACTTCGGATTCTCCAATTACGCAAAATTAGCCGCTCGAAACTAGTAGTAGCTGTAATCAACGAATCTCGAGCGAATTCTACACCGCACCGGTCAACAAATAACTCGCAACGCGCTTCAAATAATTACCATGAATGCATGAAACGCCATACAAGTTTGAAAATTGATCTTGTGGCCGCGCGAATGGTTGTTTCGAATGTTCGAGCACAACGATCCGCTCGAATTACAGCGAACGTTAAACAAAATCCTCGAAATGTGGATAAGCCGCTATATCGCGAAGCTCGCGAACTAAATCTCGAGATTGAAAATATTCTCCGTCATTCTCGGTATAAATACGGACGATAACGGAAACTCGTCGAGGCGGTGAATCCCGCGTATGAATAGCATCGGGCAAGAAAGTCGGAGGGTTTAAAGGAGATCTCTTGTCTGCGAGAACTCTGGCTTAAGTTCCAGAGACCGCTATTTCCGCATCTCCCTATTGTATCTCGCAAACACGCGTCGCGTCACGAGCAAACGTCTCGCCAGAACCAAGTGCTTTTTCTTCCCAACAAACTTCTCCGATTAAATCAACGGATTAACGAATCGACGGTTAATTGATGTCCGAACCAACACTGATATCCGAAAATTTGCAAAGTTTCGAAATTCGGAAAACATTGCGTTAACATCCGTCGAAGCGACGTTAATCAAGAAATCTCGAGTTTCCAGCGCGGTACGAGCGCGTTACGGTCACCGAAATATGAAGACTAACTCGGGATTATTCGCTGAGCCCGAGAGAGCGAGGCACTCGGAAAAATCAAGGGGCAAAAAGGAGAAAAAAAGGGGATGAGTAGTCGCGATGAAACACGTACAGCGGGGAGGAAAGCGACGCGTCGCACCGAATACAAATGCACGGTATTGCTATCATATTCAGATTACTCTTCGATATCATTTCGTACCGTACATTTTCTATCTTCGTTCTAAACCGATTTGATACTATTAATGATTACGCCAATAAAAATATGCAATTTCTGTTTATTGAAATTTATTCATTTAACGCAGTCGGTTATAGTTTCATTGATTTTTGGCTCGACGATTGCTCAATATGTACAACAAAATATGTATAGTACTCTATATGGCGATTTCGTAATTGCAAAAATGAAGTTTTTATGAGTATAGTGTCAGTGAACTTCCCTACAGGGTCGCTTTAGATAGTAAATACTCTTTAATACAGAATAAAGTCGAATTTTCGAAGATGCGTGAGTGAGACGCTGATCCAGGCAAGCAAGATGGCGGACACCTTAACTCTTCAGCCTACACGATTTTCGCCAGGTGTGTCAGTCAGAGCACCCTAATTATTACTGCAGCATTAAAGCAAATAAAGAATGTTGAAATGTTAGGTTTAATTTTGATTTAGCAATCCTAAATTATGCAAACTGCAATTAGTATTATATTAAAAACGCAATCTTTCTGCAAATACGATTTAGTTTTGTCACATTTGAACTGTAACGTGCGTCACGAGTCTGACAAGTGGTTATAAGCTAAGAGGTTAAGCTCTTTGGTTAAGAGGTTAAGCTTTGCAAAAAATTGCAAATTGTTGTTTTGCATAAAATGTTAGTGCAACATCTTAAAAATATTGTCTCAAAATTTGAAACCGTTTTGAAGTTATGGTTAGATTCGTGATATTTTTTCCCTATACCTTACCTTAACTTTTTCACGAGAAGAAACGTATTCGTATGATGTACGATTTTGGCTGTGACACTGTATATTAAATTATACCTGAAATTTCAAAAACGTAAAACAAAGGTATAAAAAAATTCACAAAAATCAGCTTATTTTCAGCGGTCTGAAGGTATTGCCCCCCTTAAACACTCATAAGAATAATTGCTCGCCGAACAAAGCAATCTCGATAAAAATTACTCGTTCCATCGAACACAATCGTATATACGTCCCTCTAAGTATTTTAATCGGTCCAATTATACCGTCGAAGAAATTGCTGCTCCGAGGAAGTCTTATCTCGAATAGACTCGATAAATCGTTGTCATTTTCGTTCACGAAGAGAAATCTCTCGAATCGATTCTCGTGGAAAGCAACGTTTCTTTCGCGACGAACGACGGAAAACACGAAAACAAGAGGATATCCCGCGGGATCGCGCGGTCTCTTCAATTGTTTCTGCAACGACGGCTGGTTAAACATCGGACAAAAGGGAGTTTTTAAAAAGCTCAAAGCGTGTCCGCGAAACTTCAACAATGCTCGATGTTTCAACCTCGAATATGTTTCCCTCGTTTACTCGCTAATTTCGTGGCTTTGTCGTTTTCTTTCGAACACGAGGAAACATAACCGATTACAAATTTATAACCGAGTGCAAGTTTCTCGCAGCTTCCCAAAAAGCTTGAATCCCTCCTAGCGAAATTTGATCGAAAAGCAGCGCGTAATCTTCGAAACTTCACAATCCGCATTTGCATTCAAAGGTTTCAATTTGAATGGCTGATTCTCAAAACTTTCGACGTGTCTCCGTAACGCTTATGACGCCATCAAATTTCACTGAAACAGCGCACAATCTTGGCCCAAACTTTCGGATCTACATTCAAAGCTTTCAATTTGTATGATTCTCAAAACTTTAAGCGTGACCCAATATTTACGACTCGACAAAGTCTAGCTGGGTAGATTTTGCGAAACAATGTTCAGCATGCAAATGAAAAGACGACCCGAAGCGATAACCGCGTTATTGGTCACGTCGAAGCGCGTTACGTGCGGCAGATCGCCATGCTCTAACATCGCTGCTCGTAAACCTTTTATCATACCTTATACACCGTACATACAAGGCTTTATCTCAATTTATTCCGGTATAATTTTTCGTCGAAGCTTTCCCTGCTAACTCTCCCCATAATTACCCCTCCTTACAATTGTATCGCGTTACAGGGGCGTTAAAAGGATCTCTGACATCGATAAGGCCCTACACGTTTCTGCGCTTTTACTTGTCATCGTTCGTTCTATCGAGGACAAAGAGTGCAACGAAGCAGATTTGCCTTACAAGCTGTGAGCGACGTTACCTGACGTATTCAGCAATTAAATATACCTAACATTTTCTTCACTTGCTTCAATATTATAGGAATTAACTAGCTATGAATGATACAGTTCATTCAGCAATTAAATGTACTTAACATTTTCTACAACTGCCTCAATATTGCAAGAATTAACCAGCTATGAATGATATAGTTCAGGGATCGGCAACCTGCGGCTCGCGAGCCACATACGGCTCTTTAGATGTAAAGCTGCGGCTCTTCAGTTCTATACGCAAATATTATTTATTTTATCAAAAAAATTCATTATCTAATATTGCCAAGCGCTGGAATCGCAACGCATCGAATTACCACGCGCTGGAATTCCCACGCATCGAATTACCAAGCGCTGGAATTCCATCGCATCTAATTACCACGCGCTGGAATTGCAATGCATTGAATTACCACGCGCTGCAATCGCAACGCGTCGAATTACCACGCGCTGGAATTGCAATGCATTAAATTACCAAGCGCTGGAATTCCAACGCATCGAATTACCACGCGCAGGAATTCCGACGCATCGAATTACCACGCACTGGAATTGCAATGAATTGAATTACCACGCGCTGGAATTGCAATGAATTGAATTACCAAGCGCTGGAATTGCAATGAATTGAATTACCAAGCGCTGGAATTCCAACGCATCTAATAAACACGCGCTGGAATTCCAACGCGTCGAATTACCACGCGCTGGAATTACAATGCATCGAATTACCACGCGCTGGAATTCCAACGCATCGAATTACCAAGCGCTGGAATTCCATCGCATCTAATTACCACGCGCTGGAATTGCAATGCATTGAATTACCACGCGCTGGAATCGCAACGCATCGAATTACCACGCGCTGGAATTGCAATGCATTAAATTACCAAGCCCTGGAATTCCAACGCATCGAATTACCACGCGCAGGAATTCCGACGCATCGAATTACCACGCGCTGGAATTGCAATGCATTGAATTACCACGCGCTGGAATCGCAACGCGTCGAATTACCACGCGCTGGAATTGCAATGCATTAAATTACCAAGCGCTGGAATTCCAACGCATCGAATTACCACGCGCAGGAATTCCGACGCATCGAATTACCACGCACTGGAATTGCAATGAATTGAATTACCACGCGCTGGAATTGCAATGAATTGAATTACCAAGCGCTGGAATTGCAATGAATTGAATTACCAAGCGCTGGAATTCCAACGCATCTAATTACCACGCGCTGGAATTCCAACGCGTCGAATTACCACGCGCTGGAATTACAATGCATCGAATTACCACGCGCTGGAATTCCAACGCATCGAGTTACCACGCGCTGGAATTCCAACGCATCGAGTTACCACGCGATGGAATTGCAATGCATTGAATTACTACGCGCTGAAATTGCAATGCATTGAATTACCAAGCGCTGGAATCGCAAGGCATCGAATTACCGCGCTCTTCAGTTCATGCGAGTACTATTTATTGTTGGCAAAAAAAAATTTTGTGGCTCTTTAAAAGCTTTGAAATTTTGTAAATTGTAAATTTTGACTCTTCCGACTCAAAAGGTTGCCGACTCCTGATATAGTTAATTCAGCAATTAAATGTATATCATATTTTCTTCACCTGCCTCAATGTTATAGGAATTAACTAGCTATGAATGATACAGTTCGTTCAGCAATTAAATGTACTTAACATTTTCTTCACTTGCCTCAATATTATAGGAATTAACTAGCTATGAATAATGCAGTTCATTCAGCAATTAAATGTACCTAATATTTTATTTACTTGTCTCAACATCACAGGAATTATCTAACAACATCATAGAATTACCCAACTGTGTACTCCCCAAAAAATTGTGACTTAACCCTTTGCACTCCTTAATTAAAACTAAGGTTAGTTTTATCGGAAAATAATGTGGGTCTGTCACCAGTGTTGCTATATAGTGTCAGATCGGGGACTTATCGAGTGACCTGTAAATTTGCTCGTATCGCCAGGGGCGAGTACATCAGAAAAACATTGAAAACGCTAAACTCGTTAGGAAGATCTGGTCGCAGGCAACAAAGGGGTTGCAAGCAGAGTCGTGGAGGAGGCTATCGTGACGCGCGGTCAGCGACGGAGCAAACAGAGACACCGTCGCTTTGTGCCGGATGTGTTTGTTATGCAGTCACGGTGTCGCGCTTTAGAACGGTTAAATTAAATGACCGTTCAGCACCGTCGCCGGAACAAAGAGATTCTTGCTGGCTTCCGGCGCGGACGCTGCTTCTTGCAGTTGAGATTCTTGCGGCGGAATTGGCTGCAAGAGAATCGCCGAGCAAGTTGCCTACAAAGGAACGATCACGGCGGAGACGCGAGGGGATGCTTTTGTCATTCTCCAACCGGCAAGATAAATGTTTCGAACAAAATGGCTGACGAGCACCGTATATCGCTGAGTCCCTGGCACGTCCTATATCGGTGGGATCTCACGGAATATCAGGAATAATTCTCGAATGATGTATCGGTCGTAGCCGCCGGCAAATACGCTACGTTCCGCGTCAGTGAATTTATTTTCATTCCCTACACGTACCTCGAAATGGAACGGTGAAATAGTAGACAGTCCAAATAAGACTGCTTTACATGACGGGCGTGATACTCGAAACTACTTGTATATGTACTCGCTTCCTACTTTTTCTCCTCGTTCTTTATTCCAAGAAATCGGTTATCACGAAATGTACTCGTTAACGCGTTCGATATAGCGGAGAAATTAAACCGACGATAACAATCTGAAAGCGCTTTCGTTGCACGAAAATCTCGTTGTAAAAGTACGTTAAAGTTTAATTAGCTCGGCGAAGATAAATCCTGATCGTTTATGCAAGAGGGACGAAACGGAAACCGGGAACAATTTAAACATTTTCCTTGTATTAGCGGTACCGCAATGGACATTTGCGAATATCATTTACTTATCCAGTAGACAACTTTTTAATTCAACGACCCGCAGAAGGTTCAACGGTGCGAACATCTCGGGCGTATTTAATTTCGATATTTATTTTTATTCGTGATGCAGTTGCTATTAAAGCTAATTGATGATGAAAATCGTCAAATATGTAGTACGAGTTATATATGCTTTCAGTGGAATTTAACATTGATCGATGGAGCTTACGGAAGACCGTTTCCTGGTAATATTCAAATAATATCGTGCAAATCAAATTTGCGGTTGTCCAAATGCGAAGCATCCAATGGTCCATTCGCTACTGTTCTGTTTACCGTGACGCGAACTATGTCATTAATTATGGAGTTTGTTCACTGGTTTCTTGTCATTGGTTGACTCTCTGACACGAGATTTCTCCGCGAATTCGACGACTAATTTAACAAAGCTCCCCGACTGTGTCAGAGTGAAAAACAGGGGTTGGTTCTTTGATCGGTTTCGAAAAGGATGATAGAAAAGGCGAGGTCCAAGGAGGATTCACGGAACCGCCGCAAAACGAGCAGCAAGATTGCCGAGTCCCGGTGAAGGGAAATCAAATTTTCCAGAACAGAAGCGAGAAAATCCCTGCAGAGTAGAGCCGGGAAGGAAGCGACGGTATCCGAGAAGGAAGGGAACAAGGGTGGAACGTAATTGTACACGAGGTAAAGGTTCAATTTACCGGACAATCCAGCTGTTACGTGCGATAAAAATTGAGGCCAACGTTGGAACACGATCAGAGACACGTATATCTTAGAGAAAAAGGAAACGTACCTAGCTAAACGTTTGTTTCCGATTAAAGAACATGGCTGGCTGCCAGACGGTTAGCAACCTCTGCCTCGATCGCGGTCCGATCTCTACAGTTTCCTCCTTCCCCGATTTTCTTTCGTTCCTTGGAGGCTGACGTGGCAGAAAACGCAGGAATCCGAGACGATGGAAACAGCTGCCCGATGGACCGAAAAAATATACAAGAAATTATTAGGGTAAGGTTGCTCAAGTCGTACCGACTAAGAAAAAACTTGCAAATAACAATATTTAGCAAATATGTAAAAACTATGTTTGCTATTCGATTCTAGTGCAAATATTGTTTTTATTTATTATTGCTGTTAAATAATTAGAATTATGGATAATCATTAAAAGCTGTTAATATATTTTTAAACACAAACAAATTATTTAATAAAAGACACAAGCAACAAACATTATAACTTAAAGATTAATTAATTAAACAGGGATTTCTTTTTCTACATAACTATTACAAACGCTTACATTATCAAACGAACAAGGCGGAAGTAGCAATATAGTTGTAATAATTGTTGAATGTCATTGTCGTTGTTAAAGACTATCGTTTGTAAAAGTTTATATCTTGCACCGAAGGTAGTTTTAGATTGCCAGTCGCTTCTAAGCAGCCAGAAAAGAAAGGGAGGAAGTTCAAGATGTGAAGGCGTCACCAATCAGGACAGATTGTTATTTGTAAAATATAGTGTTTGATGAGATCAGCGAATGAAATTGTAGGACTTTTAGCATTCACTCCAAAGTTGTAAATAATGTTTCGTTAATAATGTGATCCAAACAGCAACCTTACCCTACAAGAAATTATTACTTCGTGAAGTAAACAATTTCGGAATCCCTGCTAGATTTTTGCGAGCAAGGTAGAAAAGAATGTTCTAGTTCTAAAAGAACGTTTTTTTACTATGAAAGGATCAGTAGTTAAGTCGGCGACGAACCTGAGTCGAACAGATAGATAAATCCTGAAACCGGGCTTGCAATTATAACGCGTTAATGGTGAATCGGTTGAACGTGCCCAATGGATGCATATTTTAATCGCGCTCTCCTTAATTGCCTCTGTAAACGCGTTTGTAGCGGGTTACTTTCCTTCAGGTCCGTATTAAATTTCTATCAGCTCTGACCTCCCAACCGAATGCAATTAACAATGCAATTTATGCTTGCACGCAAACTGCTGCGAGTTCGAGGAGAACTACGAGTTTGCTCGGAATTTTCCACGAGTTTCTCGCGCGTGTTCCAACGGCACAGATTGTAAAATTCTAAAAGCTAGAGCTAGCCTGTGGTTTCAGCGCGGAACACACTCGCTCCAATTTTCTTCCGAGCTTACCATTCTGCGCGATAAGTTTCTTCGACGTTTTTCGCGATTACGCGAAAATTTGATGCAACTTTCGGTTCCGGGGTATAGGGATTACGAGCGACTATTGGAATATGGGTAAATGATTATAGTCTTCTATCTGATTTATAACTTGATTTTATTATACTGGCTCGGAAGAACGTCTTTACTGTTTGAAAACTGTTCTAGAAGTGAAGATGACGCTCTGACTCTAAAAGGGAAAACTAGCGTCCACTTAATACAAAAGAAAACTCTGCACCGTGTTTATTACCCTGGCCTTCGACTCTAAACAGTCACAGGCCCTTAGACCTGGTGGTGCCAGAATGATTCTTACAATGAAAGAAAACAGTGATTCTCAACGATTCATTTTTGTAAAGGATTATACATAAATAATCCAACAGCGACAAACGAAAGTTGGTGAATTTAATTCCAGCTCTCGAATTACACGGACATAAAGAACCGGAAGAATGCCTGGAGGCCTCGAGCAAATTAGGGAAGCTATAAACGAATTCAATCGATCGTGATTACCGATCTGTCGTAAGCTTCGTTAAGCTACGCGGCGATAAAATTAGTTTCGCCTTGTAGCGCTCGACGATCGAAACTCGATCGAAACAGAGACAGAAACACAGAGACAGAAAGCGCATTGCGTAGGTCATAATCCCATAGATTGGAGCCGGAGGCACGGCACGCGAAACGAAACCATCCGAACACGAAGTTGCTCGAAGCTAGCTCGTTAGTGGCTTTGTGCGGTTGTCACGGTCTTGTTAATTCCGGGTCTCGCCGTGTCACTGAAAAACGATCGAGTGCTCGTAATAGCTCGCACGATAATACCGTGTCGATGTCTACGATCGATCTTGTTCGGATAAAGCAAACACCGAACAATTCTGCTGGATATCTGACAGCTTTTAATCCGTCAGCCTTCGCTGTTTCGCGAGTGACCCTCCACCATTTTTCGTTCTCCGTCCGACGAATTAACATCGATCGAACCTCGATTAGAGCTTCTCCCCTGTTCGAACGTCGTTCCCGACAATCATTTTACCGAAAATTTTTCAGTAAAACTTTCGACGCGTCGTCGTTTTTCCGCCATAATTGTGTCCAAAGTACAGAGACCCGTTCAAACACCATCAATAAAGGTGATTAACGAACAGAGCGCAGAAAAAAGTGACTTTTTGGCGAATCTTCGTTGAACTTACAAATGTTCTCTGACAATCATCAGTCACTCGAGCTATTAATAATAATTAACACTTCGTTGCCGCTGGTCCAAGCGTCGCGCGAACCGTGTACAACGTGATCACATGATTTACGACCATAGTCGCGATTGTGTCGGTATTCGTGCCAGTTGATTAATGAATTAGGTATACGCGTATGTACAGAACGCGGGTAGTTACGTACACTAGCACTCGTCGATGAACCGTGACCTGATGGCGGTATCGTGGCGGTGCACAGCTGGCCAGTTGGACTGCACGATCCTGTAAACGTTCATCAGCTTGCAAATTGTGATTGGCAACGTTACACGGTGCCATTTTTCTGCAGCGGAATCGATATCGGTTAAATTGACACGATAGGAAGGGTTATTTTATACAATTCGTTCGATAACGAAGGTGGCGTTATAACGAGGGACGAATTAACGACGGCGTTAACCGTAGGGAGAGTTGTAGGCGACTCGTCAGGATAAGAGAACACGGTTGATTAACTCCTGCGAGCGGGAAAGAAAGGATCACTCGTGAGAACGAAATGAACCGACGATGAATTATGCATAGGCCGAAACGTTCGTCGTTTCTGCTCTTACATTTCTTGGGGCGTTGGCGAACTGCCAGCGTACCACGCGGTCTAAATGTTACCGCGAGCCTCTAATTAACAACGGGCCACTTTTCAGCCGACCAGACACGCGAATCGTCATTGCTCGATCCTACATTTACGAGAATCTTTCGAACAAGGAAATTATTCACTGTCACTATCGATAGATTCGAGAATTGAGCCGTTTATTTTGAAAGTGGTCTAACTCCGTTTTTCAATTTTTTTCGGTTATCATGGTTACGTGTACAACTTTATGTTATTTATCAGTAAAGCATTTCAGGTTGCTTATAATCCGCGCAAATACGATAATTCTTGACACATAAGTTTTCAGAGTTAGTTTAATAATCGAACCGTGCAGTTTGAAAGTGGCCTAACTCCGTTTTTCAATTTTTTCCGGTTATCACGGTTACGTGTACAACTTTATGTTATTTATCAGTAAAGCATTTCAGGTTGCTTATAATCCGCGCAAATACGATAATTCTTGACACATAAGTTTTCAGAGTTAGTTTAATAATCGAACCGTGTGGTTTGAAAGTGGCCTAACTCCATTTATACTTAAATAATCAAGATAATATATTTACTATTGATAATGTCGGAAAGTAGTGATGAAGGTAATTTTAATTAATTAGTATTTACAATTTAACCTCAATTTTTGGACAATTGCGTTAGTTGAATAACCAGTACGTTTAATTAATATAAAACTTAAAATTTAGTATGCGTTTTGTCAGAAATGAACCGTACAAAATTTTCTATAAGACATCAATGAATGAGAATGAAAATTTGAAAGTCCTGAATTTATTACCACGTCGGGGTAGATCAAAAAAGTTCCAAAATATTGTATTGACACCTCTGTATAAAAATATCAGACAAATTACAACAGCAAAATTCAAGGACCTATTATGATATATACCACCGGAACATCATGATTACTTCAAATCTTTTTTACACACACAAAATGTAGATGAGTAGTAAATTGTTTTGTAATAAATTTATGTTTGTAATTTTGCACGTTATGTAGTTAATTGAATCGCATAAATTATGTTCCTGAAGTGTTTTAAAGATATGTAAAATAAATTCAGTATTGGTTTTTTCAATTTGAAGCATCTTAAATTATGTTGAATGGACTTGGGCACCTTCAAATTTTATATTGAATCTGGTTGTTAATTTTGAAAGTGGCCTAACTCCATTCTTGATAAGAAAACGCATATTATTCACTCAATAATTGCCACTATTTTAATAGGAACTATAAATTTAACACCCTTAGATACACTTAAGCAGTACGACTCATTAATGTCCTATACGTATATTTTTAAATTCATTGAAACGCAAACCCTTAAATATCTCGATTTTAAGATAACTGGACTTAGGCCACTTTCAAAATAAACGGCTCAATTCATGGTTAACGAAGAGCGCTAAAAGCAACGTTAAAAGCGTACTTGTTTCCATTTAATCCGACTGTATCTATTACAGGCATAAAATCTCGCAGTCGGATGCGTTAACGCGTTAATGTATCGCGGTTCGATCATTTCGATTCTCCACGCGTTATTTCAATTCCTCGAGGATTTCCGTTTGCCGCGGAATTATGCAAGCGTGACGAGCTACGCTTCGGTATCGACGTCGCACCGCCATGTTACGGCGCGAGTGGAAAACTTCCTTTTTCTTTTTTCGTCCTTTCCGTTCCGCACATCCCCTCTGTCGTTACGTGTATTTTCGCGATATCTCGTGGCATACACGCTCACCAAATACGTAATGCGGCATTTCGACGATCAATGTTGCACATATAGCCACGCTTCGATTCCTAGCATGCATAATTCATCGCACCGATTTCCGTCCCTTTTCCGGACGCTACCCCTTTCTCTTTCGCGTCCGCACTCTATCGACGCTCTTTTTTTTACACGTTCCCTGGACACGATAAATCGACCTTTGCTTCTTCATTTTTGCGGGAAGAATTATCTGTTTCAACAGCTTCTTTCGTTTTGTTATTATAAAGTAGCGTAAAGGTATTAACCTTTTGCATTATTTTGACGAGTCTGACTTGTGACGCACTTTTACGCCCATGATCAATTTTACTGAAATTTTCAATACGCTCCAATTTGGAGTTCAAGTCCAATTATAATTTGCAGAGTCAACAATTGAATAATAATATATTAACATAACATTTCAAGTTTTTCTGTCTATTTTAATATTGCAGCTATAATTAGTCAGTTCTGTTTGACAAACAAGTCATAGTGCAAGGGGTTAACACTAAAAATACCAAACTGGTCAAATGACTCCACAAGTTTCTTATTATAAGATGCACATTTTGTTAAAGTACATTTCTTGAAATCTGCGTTGATTTTTATCAACATGAAGAATATATGTGTGTACTAATGTATGTTTCGTCGTTTGTTTATTTATTTTTTAACTTCATTTTTAATTTCAAATTAAGTTTGACACATTATATTCTGGTATATAACACATTATATTCTGGTAAGTTTAGTGTTAAAAACATGGTTTAATGTTAAATAACCGCTCTACAAGTTTCTTATTATAAAATGCACTTATTGAAGTACAGTTCTTGAAATCTTTATAGATTTTCATCAAAATGAAGAATAAATGTGCGTACTAATTTATGTTTTGTCGTTTGATTATTCATTCTTTAACTGACATTCTCTTGGATCTTACAAATAATTCAAATAAATAGATTGGTTAAATATATTTCTATTTATTTACTATTTATAATAAATGAAAAATGTATTTGTCACATACTTCACACTATTTTAACAAATTTTACTGAGGACCCCTATCTTGATCAATTTTTATAAATTAAGGAGGTAGGTAAAAGAAATTGAGGAGTGCAAAGGGTTAAAAATTGTATAGTGTAGTAGATAGTATATGTAGATAATACAAGTTAGACCTCAGTCTAATCCTCTAATTTAAAAGTTAAATTTTGCTCGGTGAGGTTCGGATGAAATCTGATGAGAAACGCTGTTGAGAAAAATGTAAACTATTGGTTAATATTTAAGGTTGTAGAAACAGGAAAAGTCATTGGTTATTTGCGAATTGTTTAACAATTTCCATACGAAACTACAAAAGAGAGAGTACAAGAAGATGAAAAGTCAGCCACTTTCGTCGAATAACCAATCGAATGTGTCACTGGTAGAAGGTACAAGGGGTGCAAATTAATTAGAAGCACTTCCACCGCGTCGAATCGATAATCGTTAATTAGACTGACGTCAAAGGACGGACTCAGACTGGATAACGCAGGTATACTCGGTGTCACGAAACCGTCTCGGCTTTAATGGATTGCATCGGTCAAACATAGCTTTGCACGAGATTTCGTTTCATGCAAATTTTGTCCGTACGAACACCGGGAACAGTGTTACGTCGATCAATTCGAGTCGCGTGCCTGGCCGTACGTAATTCGTGACGGACGTTTAAAAATGCCGGCTTCGGTTTGTGATTCGTATCCTGTCGGATACGATTCTTTGCACGATATTTTTTATTCGTTAGCGGATGTTTTTAACCCGAATCCGTCAAGATAAAACACTTGAGATTTCAACCGGAGAGTGAAAAATGGGAGATAGATTTTATCGAATATTTCGGTGTCCTACTTCTACGTTAATTGCGATTATCTCGTCTTAGTTTATTTTCTCTCCGATATTTTTTATAGCTAACAAGTTTCTCTTACGCGTATTTTTGTTGGAGGAAAATACTGAATGGGACATCGGTATTCGAACTCGAGAGATTCGTAGTCGTTGACCTTATTCCTGCGCCATCTTGAGTGTGTGTATCCGATCATTCTCATCGAATCCTCGCCTCCTTTTTTATTATTATAGCATTCGACAAGAAACAATTTAATTTTACCATCTACTCGAGTACCTAGTTTTATTACTCTTAATCTTATAACTTAATATCGCAATATCTAAAATCCTAGAAAAATAGAAACTGTCGATAGAGAGTCGAGTGTCTTCCGTAGCGACTGTTTCATCGGTTATCGCCATTTTGTTGTCACATGCACTTCCGTTCATTTACAAGAGCATCGAGCACGGGAAACGACAACCGGTCATATTTCCGGAGCAATAGTCTTGGAGAGTCCTCGTATTTCGTTGCAAACCTCGAGCTCGATGACTCTTGGAGAATAAAAGGTTGCAGCACGCGGCATTTTTAAAACCCAGTGTACCTACAGGTTGAAACTAAAAGAAATCGGAAGAAAAGGCAATCCATGGTTAAAGAGATCCCTTTAAAAGAAATTCGAATAAACGCTTGTGGATCGTGCTTTTCGAGATTGTAAGAATCAACGTATAAAAATGAGACCGAGGTCGTGAAGTGAGCGGAAATAGGTTAAACAGTTGGAAATGGGACGAGGATTCTTCAACTCGAGATCGAATTGTCTTTAACCCCTGTGCCATTTATTTAACGCAGGGATCGGCAATCTGCGGCTCGCGAGCCGCATACGGCTCTTTGGATGTAAAGCTGCGGCTCTTCAGTTCCATACGCAAATATTATTTATTTTATCAAAAAAATCTCATTATCTAATATTGCTAAGCGCTGGAATCGCAATGCATTGAATTACCAAGCGCTGGAATTGCAATGCATTGAATTACCACGCGCTGGAATTCCAACGCATCGAATTACCAAGCGCTGGAATTCCAACGCGTCGAATTACCACGCGATGGAATTCCAACGCATCGAATTACCACGCGCTGGAATTGCAATGCATTGAATTACCACGCGCTGGAATTGCAATGCATTGAATTACCACGCGATGGAATTGCAACGCATCGAATTACCACGCGATGGAATTCCAACGCATCGAATTACCACGCGCTGGAATTGCAATGCATTGAATTACCACGCGCTGGAATTGCAATGCATTGAATTACCAAGCGCTGGAATTGCAATGCATTGAATTACCACGCGCTGGAATTGCAATGCATTGAATTACCAAGCGATGGAATTGCAATGCATTGAATTACCACGGGCTGGAATTCCAACGCATCGAATTACCAAGCGCTGGAATTCGAACGCGTCGAATTACCACGCGATGGAATTGCAACGCATCGAATTACCACGCGATGGAATTCCAACGCATCGAATTACCACGCGCTGGAATTGCAATGCATTGAATTACCAAGCGCTGAAATTGCAATGCATTGAATTACCACGCGCTGGAATTCCAACGCATCGAATTACCAAGCGCTGGAATTGCAATGCATTGAATTACCACGCGTCGAATTACCAAGGGCTGGAATCGCAGCGCATCGAATTATCATGCTCTTCAGTTCCATACGCAAATATTATTTATTTGATCAAAAAAAAACTCATTATCTAACATTGCCATATATATATTATCTACTTTGTTGTGAAAAACACTACATATATATGAGAAAATAGATTATTTTTTTTTATCAAAGAACTTTATTTATACGAGTACTATTTATTGTTGGCAAGAAAAAATTTTGTGGCTCTTTAAAAGCTTTGAAATTTTGTAAATTGTAATTTTTTACTCTTCCGACTCAAAAGGTTGCCGACCCCTGATTTAACGGATGCGTCAAGACTACTATTATATTAGTTATATTAATGTTACAGGTCTGTAACGAAGACAGAAAATTAAAATATTGTATTTTATATTCAGGGATCCTTGATAATGTAACTCGGACCTAAATTTCAAGCTGAGTACTGAAAATTTGAACAAGTTCATATTTGCAAGTGCGTCTTAAATCTGACTTATCAAAGTATATAAAGAGGTAAAAGATATTAGACGCCTCTCGTTATTAACATGCATCGGTCGAATTTTTCACCATGAAATTGCTCGAAATTTTTCGGCGTTATAAATTAAATTTGGGTCCAGAAAACAGGAATGCAATTTAGAGAAACGAAAAGGTTGGAACCTTGGAAACTTAATATTCCACGGAAGGATATTAGCCAGCGTGTCGTACAATCGTGGGAAATTCTTAGGGAAAATTGCCGAGCCACGACAGCTGAATATATTGAAATTTACAGCGTTTGGTGCCTTCGTTGGAGTTTTTCGAGCGTCGACGCTTCTTTGAGTCACGTGCGAGCGTATATATTTCATGCTACTTCAATTACACGCGAGTTTCAATAGAGTCTATTGTAAAAATAAAAATGTCTGTGGAAGGAATTAGGATCGAAACGTATGAATTTTTCAAATTCCTATTCGGAGTTCTCCAGGGACGACCATGGAACGAACGACTATGTTGCATAATAACAGGTCGTAAGCGACTATGTTGCATTATGTGCATTATGTAACGTGTACAGCAATAACTAGCAGTAAAAATCTATCAACCGCGACGAATTCTAATCGAATAAAAAGCGACAAAACAGTTGTAGCTGCCTGCGAGCGTTATCAAAGTTTCTTTGTAATTTCTTTGTTTTGATCGTGTTTCGAATTTTTCCACCGGTTGGAGCAGTGTAGGCGGAGGTTTTTGCCGTTGTTCGAGCATGGTGAAAGAGTGCCGGTATTCCAGTTCCATTATTGAAAAGCGCGCAAGGTGACAGCTGTCAGCCAGCGCACGCAGCTTTATGTACCGATATAAAGTTCCATTGTTAGAGTCACAATGGGCACAGGTTGTACGTAGGTTTCGTTGTTCGGAACAATGCGAAAGATATATGGAAATGGAATGCTTCTTCGAGAACACACTGGACTACGAATTTTCCTACTTGTTAGTGTCGAAAGTCAATCAGATACTTTCACACTATTTTACACTTCGAAAACTTTTATCGTGTCTCGTTTTGACACTTTGTACTTGATTTGACGTTTGCAGACAGCGACTTTAAAACTTAGTTAAAAAGTTAAATACATTCTTTCGAGGTTTTATTACTTCTCTATTAATAATTCTATTAATAACTTCTCTGTTAATTAACTGTTTGTTTCACTATGTTTATACGTCGCACGTGTCGTATTATAAAAATCATATTATAGAATCATACTATAGAATCATACTATAGAATCATATCATAGAAATCATATTATAGAAATCATATTATAGAATCATACTATAGAATCATACTATAGAATCATACTATAGAATCATATCATAGAATCATATTATAGAATCATATTATAGAATCATATTATAGAAATCATATTATAGAATCATATTATAAAAATCATATTATAGAATCATATTATAGAATCATATCATAGAATCATATTATAGAATCATATTATAGAATCATATTATAAAAATCATATTATAGAATCATATCATAGAATCATATAATAGAATCATATTATAGAATCATATTATAGAAATCATATTATAGAATCATATTATAGAATCATATTATAAAAATCATATTATAGAATCATACTATAGAATCATACTATGGAATCATGCTATAGAATCATATTATAGAAATCATATTATAGAATCATATTATAGAATCATATTATAGAAATCATGTTATAGAATCATATTATAGAATCATATTATAAAAATCATATTATAGAATCATACTATAGAATCATACTATGGAATCATGCTATAGAATCATATTATAGAAATCATATTATAGAAATCATATTATAGAATCATACTATAGAATCATACTATAGAATCATATCATAGAATCATATTATAGAATCATATTATAGAATCATATTATAGAAATCATATTATAGAATCATATTATAAAAATCATATTATAGAATCATATTATAGAATCATATCATAGAATCATATTATAGAATCATATTATAGAATCATATTATAGAATCATATTATAGAACCATATTATAGAACCATATTATAGAATCATATTATAGAATCATATTATAGAAGTCACCTGACTAAGAGTCACCTCTCGAACGCAAAGGGTTAAAGTAACTGCATTCGCTGAAATTACCTAAGTACAAAAAATAGAATAAAGAGATCTATAAGAAGAAACTTTGAAAGTTTTGGAAGATCGTAGCGCATTGTTAACGTTAGAGGAAGAGGGCAGCGTGTCAGCAGTCCCGATGGGATTCATAATTCCCGTGTAAGAGGTGAAACGCTATCGTAAAAGCGTCGTCGCGTTTCGATCGAAATTGCCGGCACTCGATCACGTTCAGCAGTGTAATTTAACTCACGGGTTACCCTTTGATACACGCTCATGATGGACGTAATCGATATTGCCAGCGGACCAGGTAGCGTTAAAACGGATTCGGATGCTCGAAAAATATCGCTACGTCGCGGAACAAGACACGTTTCGACGAAGCGTTTGTTTCGAGTAGCAGTTATTGCCTTCGAAGTTCACCCGAGAATATCGAAAGTTCCGAGTTTCTTGAACAATTTTATGGAACTTCTATTTACCCCGACCTCTATTTTAAGTTTGGGCAACTCTGAAGGACCCTTTGTGTATCATTGTTCTTCCAGCGTCTTGCTTCTTTCTTTGAGCTTCATTTCGACATCATTTATCTATCGTCGCGAGTCCCGAAGAATTTTTGACGGTTAGGTTACAATTTTTGATGGATACAATAACGTTGAATTTAGTCGGTGATTATTCGGAAACATTAACGAGAGATATAATTAGGGTCGTATCAAAGGAGATACGTATTGTGCGCGTGCGTCAGTGCGTGCATATAATACGCTGCAGCTGGCTGGCTGGTTCAGTATTATTTGACCGCGCGATACGATCGTCGGTGAATTCCGATAGACTGGAAAGCTGCTACACGATCGCGCGATATATTTCTCTCCCGTGGGACGTTATCGAAACGGGAGCTGGATGCAACCCCTCCCCTGCCTCCCTTGCAATATCAACCGATTCATTTCTACGAAATATAGCGATAATAATGACGTCCAACTATGCGGACGTCCGCCCTGTCACAATCCTTTTTCCTCCCGTTGAAATTGCACAAACCACTGCAATTTTAACACTAAAACTACCAAACCGGTCAAATGACCGTTCTATAAAATCCTTATTATAAATAACACAGTTTGTTGAATTGATTCTTCTGATATCTACGTTAATCTTCATGAAGATGAAAGATTAATGTGTGTACTAATTTATGTTTTGTTACTTGTTTATTTATTTTTGAACTTCATTTTTCGTCTCAAGTTAAGTACATATTATACGTCGGTAGGTTTAGTGTTAATCTTATAATTTTCAGTGTATTTTAGAAATTGGAGTGAGTATCAATTATGAAAGGTTTCGTCGATAATTGTAATTAATTTAGCAGAATTAAAATGAATTCTACCGTCCTTTAAAATATTAATCGATAATAATTACGTCGAACTTCTTAAAACTTCCGACCAAAGTTCTCCTATTTATTTTATCTCGGAATCTTTTTTTCGTTTTAATTACCTAGCCCGAAGTAGGTCCCCATAATTCTGCCACCCTAATGAATATATCAGGTGCACAAGGGTAATTCAATTATCTGCACACTCTTCCCTCGAGGTGGTCGTGTTCTAATTAAAAGTGTATCCTTAATTTTCATACCTCTCGGCTTGCCGAGAAGCCTCGAGCTCCTTTAAGTACATTCGACGAGCCAAGTAGAGCCCGCCACGGATCGCGATACCTTCAACGGGCTATGAAACTATCGTTTCCTCTCGACACCACTTGTTAAGAATATCGTGGGAGTACTTTTGCACGAAACACTCTATCTTGTTTATAAATAAAACACCTCCGAAGGGACTTCGGTTGAAACTAAGGCTTATTTTGAGAGCAAAGATAAATCGTTTTATATAAAGGGAATTGAAAAGTTAGTGGAGGGTTCAATGTATCATACTGGAAGGTGTATATTGGTGAATAAAGTGAAATTTCTAAAAAAAAATTAGTTTTTCGTAGTTAGACCGGAGACTTATTGAGTTACCTTCCGCATCTTCGAGTGGCATCTTCCTAGGTGACGAACTAAGGGATATTTAAATCGTTTCGAAGGTTTTTCAGCGTGATTCGAAATTTCTCCCGGATCATAAATATCTGTCCCATTTCGACCGACGCTTGTTTCAGGTTGCATCGTGTGTAATGTAAACTCGGCCGCGTATGTATTATGCTTGGGTGTCACGCGTTGCGCTGATGGATCTGGCCCTGTATCGACATCGGTAATCGATCCGGGATGCAAGGGAACGTAATAAAGGGACAGCGAGACGATCGATGCGTTCGGAGCTGCTTTTGTCCGTGTTCTGCGAGCTTGATTATTATATGACGGTCCTATGGCAATATTGACTCTATAGCGAACGGAATCGTTAATTCGCCTTTCTTGTTCCAAACTTCTGAGACACTTTGATTTCGTGCGAGACGTCGAGTTACGAAACGCCTATCGGTTCGTAAGGGATTTTAAACCAATGAGCATTTCTCGACGTCCATTTTTCACCGACCATTCGAGATACTTAACAAAGCTGTGTCAACGCATACTTAATGAGCAAACACCGTATATAAAGTAGAATCACGATGGTACGGTCACGGATTCGCAAGGATGCGTTTAATCCTGAATCCAAATAGCGGACAGATAAAAGGTCTGGCAGGAACGAAGTAATGTTCGATATTAATCACGCTGTACTCGGTTCTGCAGAGAGACATACTGTTGGATGATCAACGCGTTTAGACAAATAAGATAGCAAACACTGTAAACTCATCTTCATCGGAACTATTTTTATTCCTTAACATACTCGTGGACCGGTGAACATAGCAGTCGAGGTCCAAACGACAAAATCAATCGATCTGCACCTCCTAAGTCACTGTCCTTTGACCACCCTACCTCAACCTATCTTCAATAATGTTGTAGTTGTTTATTATTGTTGGAAATCCTAACGAACCGTCTGACTTTCTCTTTTACATCTGGCTCTTCCTTTATTTCCTTTAGCCTATTGTCCACTTTCTGCGCTTTGCTATCTGTCTTATATCACCAAACATGCCTCTTTAGAATTTCCTGTAGCTTCAAAATTTTTCCAAGGTCCCGCTAAAGCACTTCTACATTTCCTAATGAATCACTCCTTTTTTTAAGCCACCTCCTTCGCAAATAACCTAGCCAATGACTTTTCCTGTTTCCACACCCTTATCCAAAATATCAACCAATAGTTTATTTTCCTTCTCAACACCGTTTCTCATCAGATTTTATCCGGACTTCACTGTGAAAACAACAACTTTTAAAACTAGAGTACTAGATTAAGGTTTAGCTAAGAATATTGTTGAACAATAAATTGTTTATTGAATTCACTTCGAGTTATCTGGAACTCCAACATTATTATGGACGTCGACTCATTAACCTTCCACCAATAATAAACCTCGCAATGTACAAAAAGCTTCAGAAAGAGTCCACCACATATTGTTAGTCGACTCAATAAAGTTCGAGTTTTCTTAAAATAAACTGTGTTACCAATTCTCCCGGAATGCAACGAAACTGTGATTAACAACGCTGGTCGCACCGCAACTGTTGAATTAGCGTGTTAAAGAATTGTTCTGGAATCGATTTAAAGACTGCGAGGGTACCAGCGCTTTCGAGGATTAACAGTACCACGTTATTACCGTTGTTTTATTTTACGGGGTTCCCGGGGTGACGGTAACGGGTGTCGCGGAGTTATGGAAGTCAGCTATTTATTATCGCAATATCGGCAAGTAAGTTTTAACGGGTCGGCAGGTCTCGAGTGAAATTTAGTCGGGGCTAAAAGCCTGATCCTGCCGTAACCGTAAGCTGTAATAGCTGCCTTCTTCGGCGCAACCCTCTTTCAGATCCGCCGACCCCTACCGGTGAACGTTACACGAACTTTCGAAGAAAATGGCCGGTCTTGTCGACCTACCCTTTTCCTAATAACGATGCACTCGATGTTCGTTGATATCTGGAAACTGCGTTTTTAAGTTGCGTTTCGAACAAGGAAATCTCTGCAGACTGAATTTTCTTCGAGTAATTATAACATACAGAGTGGTTGATAAATGAAGACGCCTTTACTACGTACAGACCCTCATGTAGCAAGTGATTCTGCATGAAAAAATAAGTCGGAAATATAGAATAAAAATCTTTCGTTTGACGCTTTATTTCCTAGAAAAATAACTTCTTTTTTTGGCAGACTGGATTTTCAGCAATTTTTGCAGTAATAAACTTTGTGATTTCTTCGTAATGTATTTCTTGTGTTCCATCAAGATCTACAGTAACATCCCTTGTCACTGATCAAGTCCATGTGTATTTTGCGAAAATTCAAAGACGATTTCCCAAAGCCTCAAACGAAAATATTTTCGACTTATTTTTTCCACTTTTTCGCATTTTCTCTTGTACCACCACCTTTACCAACCTTTATCAGCCACCCTGCATAAAGTTGTTTTTGCAGCGATAATGCAGCTATTTCAGTGAATATATTTATTTAGCCAGATATTTTTCCTTGGCGAACATTTTCGTTGCGCCAATTCAGGCGCAATCTACATTGCACAAATTGCGAAATGCAAATTTGAATTTTTTTAAACCCGATACGAGTTACCTCGATAATTCGTTACGGAGGTTGAACACGCGCCATGAAATATTATATCCGTGATCATGAAAATTGAAATAGCCAGAGGTTTTCGAAATTAGTCGGAAGAAGAGGGAATCATTGTTTTTGCGATTGCAGTGGACCGCGCGAGGTTCGGACGCGCCGATGAACTCTATAATTGGTCGATTCGATTAAATATAGATGAATAACGGAGCGGCTATCGCGACGAAACGACCGACTGTAATTGTTTGAATGTTTACTCGAAAATTTAAAGGACCGTTGAAACGAGCGAATCGTTAACAAATTATAGAGGGGCAAGGGAGGCTCGTTGATTAAAAACTGTCCAGCATAATCGATAATATTCTGCGATGTACACACCATTTTATCGTGCAAATGATACTAATTAATTATAGTTGCGAATAAAATTATCGTTAAAGTCTGCAGCGCGGTAAAAAGCGAACGAATTAATTGAAGATACGCTCGCAGGATTTTGTTCTTCAGGGGCTCTGGGTCCGACAGCGTTTTTAATTTTCTTCTTTCGATCAGCGACGATAGGGAAGCCTTAGGTGTGTCTATTTATAAAATGGCTACGTGAAAAAATATACCGATCGAATTAACCGAAGTCGGTTAAATGAACGTAAAGTCATTCCATACGTAATTTGGTTCGAATCAAGAAATCCCGCATCTTCCGAAAGGGAAGTATGCCTCTGTGGCAATTTCTGACAGGCTGCGGTGTAATGCACTCAGAATAGATTGGAGCGTGCGATAGTTCCGAAGCTGGCCTAAGAGCAACTAGAAGAAAAGAGGATGGTAAGAAAGTAGGCGAGAAGATACTTGATTCTCTCCACCTCATTTGTCCGATGTTTCTCTTGTAGCTCGCTTTAGCGACGTTTCAGAGACGCTCGAGTACACTCCTGTTCGATTTACTGACAGGCTAAAAAACGAAAAGGAAGAGGAAGAAGAATAGCGCGATGACAAAAGCTTCCATTTTTATCTCGTGGTTCTTGTGCTGTTTTGGATTTGGGTTATGGAGTGCACCTAAAACGAGAATCCTCTTTCATTCTCGAGCGAACAGACATTCGATCGATTAATTTAAAAGCAGAAATCGAGGTTACCTCGAGTTCGATCGACGGAAGCGTCCTCTCGGTTTAAGAAGGGTTAATGTCAGGGTACGCGAATAACGCAACACCAGGATGCATTACGGAGCATATCGGGACAGCCGGGTCATAGTTCAAAGCATCGGGCATAATTGCATATCAACGCGGTCATGCCGCTGACCAGCCGAAACACGGACAAAGCGGTGTAATTTGTGGAATGGTGTAATCGGCTTTATGGCTTTTGCTGCTCTCGGTATTTGGAGATCGCTGTTTCGAAACCTACCGACAACG
Organism: Megachile leachella; assembly: GCA_963576845.1. Classification (NCBI taxonomy): domain Eukaryota; kingdom Metazoa; phylum Arthropoda; class Insecta; order Hymenoptera; family Megachilidae; genus Megachile; species Megachile leachella. The sequence continues at coordinate 11,614,649 of OY756259.1, forward strand.
TAATCGTTGCTGTTTCGTACCTGGCTATTTAAGATTAATCCTGCATTTTGCCTGTGCAATTACTCCCGTGTCTAGCAAAAATCTACCCTTCATGGGTGCATAGACTCATGGAAATGGGTATATAGATTTATTAGGGCAAGGTTGCTCGTACCCCCTAAGAAAAAACCTGCATAATACTGGGTATTTAGCAGATATGTAAAAACTATGTTTGCTATTCGATTCTAGTGTAAATATTGTTCCAACTCTGAACAATCTGTAGAATAATATTTAATAATAGAGAAGATTAATGAAATTTATTAACAAATAATTAATTAAACACAACACAAATGGAATCTCTTGAATTATAAATCTCGAACGTCTTTATCTCACGATTTCTCTCAAAGCAATGCCCTCTTCGCTTCGTTCCTCAAAAACATTCAAACACACCCAATCTTCTAACAATCTTCATTACATGCAAACTTCAAACATACCATACGCAAGCTTCATTCATAATATACACCCATGCTGATCATACAATTACAAAGTACAGACACACAAATCTTTGTGTTGTCATATAAGTTAATCTAAATTAAAAAAAGTTGCAAGGATACGATTTACGAAACCAGTGTCTTTATTAATAACAATATCTCTTAGTAAAAAACGAATGACAATAAAACATTCCAATTACATGGTGCACTATCTGCATCCTAATGTGGCGCCATTACAGTTGTAGTAGCCATAATACTCCAAATATAGGAGAGGTTCGACTTAAACACAGATACGACTTAAGCAACCTTACCCTACATTAGAGGTACCGTAATCGATATTTTATTTGCTAGCGAAAAATATTTATTTATTAAATCTTAAATCAGCAAAATGATTTCCATCACTTTTACACCTTTTGCCAGCGTAAGAGAATTCGAATATTTCTTTAAATATTAAAGGTTCCTTCTAACTCGAGTGAATTCTACATAAACACATCGAAAAAGAGGAAAACACGGTCGGTGGCAAAGGTACGCTTACAAAACAAAGTAACCCGAGTTTGTATTAGCAAACATTTTTTATCCTTCCCCTTTAATTTTCACGCTTTTATTTAAGGACCGATCCACTTCGAAACGCAGCAAAGTTAATGTGCAAATTGACTTCATAAATTGTCGCAAAAACTTTCAAGTAGATTCGCATGCTGGTTTTGCGAGTTATAACGACTTTAATTTACCGTGTTCTTTTTTTACACGCGTAAATTAAAATTAAACATCGATGTTCACGTGAACGCGAAACACTCGTATTGGAAAATTAAAAATTACCGATAAATAATGTTTTTTTAAATCGCTGGAAAAATGAATTTCAGTCAATAATTGGAGAATGAAAATTTATATCAGATTGCAGTGGAAAAAAAATGCAGAAAATGGCCCTGGCGAATATTGCGCGTAAGCCAGTTAATACAACAATACAATATTCGCGCAATTCCAAGAAAATAGCGGGGAAAGTAAATTACGAAACGGGGAATTGAAAAACGGGAAAAATTTGCGAAACACGGCTGGGAAATTACAAGGCGAAATTTCTTCAATCATCATGCGGTCGGAAACGCGGAGAAAAAATTTAATTGCAGCTACAAGTAGCGACGGAGAAAAAAAGGAAATAAACCGAAACAGGTTTTTAATTGTACGCTTTTTGGCAATGAGTTGCCTCTATTTTCATATACATGCACCTCCGTCAAATGAACGTAAAGAGCTCGGCTAACATTGTCGAAATTAACAAACGGCGTACCATTAAAATTAACGTTGTAAATCGTGAACGACCACTCGACTATCTACATGCATTTGTTCGAGCGCCGCCATTATTCGACAACTTTCCTTCAACTACCTGTCCGTGTGTATTATATTTTCGCCTAACTATGCAAACTACCGAACTGATATATCGTTGAATAAATTTTCTCGATCGCTTAATTGTTCCCTTTGACTCATCGCTTGTTCGTTAATTGACGACGATTCTTTTTTAACTCGAATGTAATAGATTATCTCCGCCAGCGAAAACGCGGTAAAACTGTGATCGTTGGCACGTGAAAAATATTGCGTTTGTACCGACTGTTTTATTAACTCTTTTGTTATTAAACGAGTCGCAAAAGATTGCATTAAAATACAGAAACCGTTGCACAGTCGTTTGAACAAAAATCAATTTTTCAACTTACACAGATATGTGCGTTGGACTGCATCTTTTACCATACGGTTTTAGCGATCGTCGGTAACAAAGTAATCGATTCCTTCTGACAAGCTTTCTTTTCTTCCCAGTGTGTTGCAGCGAGTTTCCATAATTGGCAGCAATTTTTGCGTCCCGTTGTACGAGCAGAAAAAGAAGGACACTGGATGGAAAAAGAGAAGAACTTTCTGCCGGAACGACTTTACCAATTAGCGAACAATCGTAAGGGGTTTCGACAGAAGGAAAATTCTCTCTCCATCTTTCTTGCTATGGCTCTTAAAAAGTTCTGCGGTCGTTTTTTTACTCCTTGCACGAATTTGAAACTGGACGCCTTTATTAAAACTTTTGATTACCCACGTTCGAGGATATTCCTTTTGGATGTCTCTTTTTCATTATATTAATAACCGGTAAAATATCTTGGAGATCGGTCATATCGCGTATGGAAAAAAAATTGCAGCTTGGAAGAGTAAAAAAATTGCCAGCTAATATAAAGTACAGAACCGTGGTAATATTAACGATCGAAGTAAAATTTGGTCCAGAGAACGGAGGGGTCAACCAAAACTATGGAGGACCGAAAAGAAGAATTTAATTGGTTTAATCGATCGTCGAACAGTTGGGCGAATAACGCGATTAGCCAGTTGAATTCTTTGCAATGTTATCGATACCGATGATCGCATTCCCGTTGTTATTCGAATTGGCTCAATCCCGTCCGATCGTTTAATTAAATCCCGTATTCATGGAAATCCCTTTCTACGGACCAGTTAACCCTCTTAAACGATGATCGCGACCGGAATAATTCAAGAATCGCCGAATGATTAATTAATAGCGTCGTTTCGATCATGCACATTCGATTATGTGCCTACAGATCGACAGAGACGCGATTCATCGTTCGCATAATAAAATATGTTAACTAGAATTGTAACTTCGATAATGAGCTCATTAAGCTCGTTAATTAATAACTCGTTTTTTCTTCCCTTTCTGTTCTATCGCATTCACGAAAAATGTAAAGTCTCGAACGTTGATCTAATCGAATCAGTGAATTGCATAATACTTATAGAGAGAACCTTTTGCTCTACAACATCGAAACCGAAGTCGACTCTGAGCCGATTAATCGAAGGGATTCATCGATTACGTCGTATTATCCGAAGTAGTTTCGATGTAAATTACCGGTGAAGTTTTCATTGCTGTTTGCGAAGCCTTTTAGCTAATTGCTTAGCTCTCGGAGAGGATTAATTAATGTAAGTAAAACGCGTCTCTTCGAGCTTGTCTAACGTCGAATGTATCGTTCTTTGTTACAGAACCGGGTCCCGGACAGAGCCGAGGTAAGAGGGACACTTTCATCGCGAGAAAACCATTTCGCTTAAGTATTACCCCTTTTTTCGCGAGAAACGCTCTTCAGAATCGCTGGCGCGTAAGTAGTTTTGATCGCGTGATTCAATGTCCCTCGTTCTCTCTTTTGGCGATTTTCTTTCGAGCCTGAATAGAGATTCTTTGTTTCTCACAGTTGTTTCGTCGAGATAATGAAACGTTGACGAAACGAACTCTTTAGAACGAAAGTGAACCAACTTGATTTTTTAATGCTAGATTTACGGAATTCAAAATGGCGGATGATAGGTCTATTTTAAATGACAGAGCTTGTTAAGAAATTTTTGTAATAATATCAACTTTCATCAATTAAAGAGTCCTTGCTTTAGGCAGTTGTCATCTGCAATTTTAGTTCAAATTTAAATATGAATATAAGTGTCAATTTATATTTAAATATAAATATAAGTGTCAGTTCAAATGTAAATATAAATATAAGTGTCAGTTTATATTTAAATATGAATGTAAGTATCAATTTATATTTAAATATGAATATAAGTGTCAATTTATATTTAAATATGAATATAAGCGTCAGTCTATATTTAAATATAAATATAAGTCAAATTTAAATATAAATGACCATGAAACCTAATGTTAACTTAATTTTGTACGTCGTAGCGTTTCATGAATCACGGTAACTGTTTAGAGGAAAAGTCCTCGCAAAATTAAACGCAAGAATTTCAGAAGATAGTAAAAAGCACGTGAACTTTGCGGTGGACCTTAAATCGAGAGAACGTTCCACGTACTATTACCCGGATTCGATTAAGGATTTCTCTGTCGGTGTAATACTAAAATAACTCGATGGAATTCATGGAACGCAACCCATGAAATTTCAACAAGCAACGAAAAGGAATTCTATCGGCGTGTTTTCTTCGTTCTTTATATACTTCCTCGTCTGACATGACCGGAATTCCGTTATAGAAATTCTAGTACGAGTCGATTCGTGAATTAATATCTTTCTACAATTTAGCTTCTTGTAAGCTAAGTAAAAAATTGGCATTGTCGATCGATGAACAAAATGGCGTTGATTCGATGACACATTTTTGTTCAATTAAAACGACTTTCCTTTATTCGTTGAAACTGTGCAGCAATAGCGTTAATTAAACGATATTAAAAGCGGAGACTCAAAGCTGACTGGAAAGTCGAAGATCGATTCGAGAGAAAGGACTCAAATATTCCGAACACCGTAGTGTTCGTCTCTGTTTATTTTCTAAACAATCTTCATATCCCGACCGACTATTTCCGTTAATTGTTAATCTGCATGGCAAACAACTCGAGCAAATACGGTTCGTCGGTAATTCGGTAAGATGCGTCTGGATCCCCGCTAAAATCGTTGCTTTCCACGAACACGTTCTCGAAAAGCTTCGTTCAATTATTCGACCACTCACCGATTAATTCGGAAAATATAGGAAAATAATACTGAATTATTTTTTAAAAACTTTAATTTAAATTGTGAAACTCGGAAAGAATTTTTGTAGAAGGATTACGTTGAATAAATCCAACACATTCACAAAAATTTAATTCGAGACAGTTACCGAATCGCGTAATAATGCTAGAGCTTTCATCGTCCGAAATGAAGCTATGAATTTACGGTGCTGTAACCATCGAGTCAATGAATTTCACGCGACTGTCACGAAAAGAGAAGAGAAAAAATTGCAAAGTCCAACAAAACCAGCTTCTATGATCGGTATAATGGGCAACCGTGATAAAAAAAAGTCCGACGTGACGCGAACCTTTAATGGGGGTGTCGGACAGTAGAAGAGGTCGATCAATAGTCAGACAACGGCCATCTCATCGCGGCGCACGTTTTATGCCGCGTGCGTTTGCCTCTCGCGACGAATCACGCGCCTCTTGGACTTTTTCCATTCGCGACAAAGATTACTTCTTTGTTTTGTAGAGTACGATTAACTATTTCGACGAGGTTAGAGATTTAAAAAGAGATAACGTTAGGTTCAGATCGTCCTTAATCCTGTGCACTCCTATGTCGACATCAGATATCTCACGAACCATATAAAAAATTTAAATAAATTGTTGAACATATACATTTATTTACTATTTATAATAAATCAAAAATGTATTTGTTACATACTCTACACTGTTACAATACATTTTATTGTGAACACCTTCTATTATTTATTTTGTAAATGAAGGAGTTGGTAGGGAGTCTAAAGGGTTAATTACGCCACTCTTTAAAAAGATTTATAAAACTGCAAATCCCGATAATCGAGGACTATTTATTGGCGTATCTGTACCACCGCAATTTTCCGTCGGATATCGAAAATCGATAATTTTGACCGTGTATTATTTTTTTCCGTGCATTATCGGAATCGTTGACAGAGTAAGGTGTCTGATGAAATTCACGGCACCGACGGTTACTTAATCCAATCCACTATCCCCATTTACTTTCGTTTAATCCGATTTGGACATCCGGCTAACATTGTCAGGAACCCTTTTCATTGCTCCTGGCGCTTGATCCTCTATCCGAACTGTCTAGCTTGTTCCGGTTGCAAGTGCAATTAGATATGCGCGTCTTACCCTTGTCGTAGTCGAAGTTGAATCGAAACCCTCCGAAGAAGAACGATTTGTCTCCTGGTAATCTTGCGGTGATTCGTCTTCGACTCCGGAATTAAAATCGCCTTGGAATCTCCAGATTACTACGAATCGATGGTACAATATTAAAAATGTCTCGAGTTCCTCCAGGAGTCAAGATCGAATATCGATACCGGCTTGGTAATTCAACCAAAAATAATAGCAGATTCGATGCGTGTTTCATGCTAATTAATGAAGGTAATCTTAAAATTTCCCTCCGGAGCAACGTGGCGCCGTTTTAAATATTTAATGAGGAGTTCGGTGTCGGGGTTCGTGGTAAATCGTAATTCTAGCAGGTGATTACACCGCAGCAGGGTCAGATCGCGATAATGCGTTCCACGAGGTTAATTGTTACAGTACGCGGTTGGATAGCGACTATGAGTGTCTGTTTCCTCGACCTTCAACCCGATTCCCTTGTAACTTCGCTTTGCAGCGCCCCTTTCTGCCACTTTATTCCTCCCTGTTCATGGATACGTTCTTTTATTTATATCCTCGCCTTTATTAAAGATGGCGACTTGAAATTTTACCCTTTGCAGAGGACTCGGTCACCTTGTTATTTAATACAATAATTTGAAATACATTTAACTGATGCTGTAATATGACATGTTTGATGCATAAACATAGTGAAACAACAGTGCAAATTGTTAGTAGAGAAAGAATAACGTTGGAGGAATTTATTTAACTGTTTAGTGCTTTACACTCGAGGAGTGACTCAGTCGCCATTTTGTTTAATACAATTATTTGAAATACATTTAACTGATGCTGTAATATGACACGTTTGATGCATAAACATAATGAAACAACAGTGCAAATTGTTAGTAGAGAAAGAATAACGTTGAAGGAATTTATTTAACTTTTTAGTGCTTTACACTCGAGGATTGACTCAGCCGCCATTTTGTTTAATACAATAATTTGAAATACGCATTTATCTGATGCTGTAATATAACACGTTTGATGCATAAACATAATGAAACCACAGTAAAAATTATTAGTAGAGAAATAACTTTGCAATAATCTAATATGTAATAATTGCAATAATATAAGTTTACTTATACATTGCAAAGTTGCTGTTTGCTGTTTGCAATTTGAATTCGAGTGTGAAGGGAAGTTTCAAGTCTCAGATCTTGCAAGAGCACTCACAAATGTACCTAATAAATTTTCCAATCACCAAATCGAAGAATTTGCAGGTCATAGCCGCCATATTGGATAAAAGATGCGCAACTGTCGGCTATACATTCGTAGAACCGTTTAAGCCAGTTCCAGTTCACGCTTCGTTAATCATCCTTAAGGAAGTTTACTCGTAAATGCCCGCAGTGTTAACAGCATTACACTAGTTTGGAAGCTCGTCCTTCAAGCTTTCGCGCCTCTATCGAGAGCAGGATTCGGTCGTTCTACGAAGGGCAGCAAGAACTGGTCAGTTGGGCTCAACTGGAATCGGCAAGTTGCTAGGAAATCGAATAGAAGACGGCGAGTTCGTAACAGGAAACGAATCGACCGGAGGAAGGGGACGAGGGTCCCGCGACGGGCTTCCGGTTACCTCCCGATCAAACTTTCGACTCGGGGAATTTCTTTGCAACTGAACGGAAACGCGTTCTACGAGCTCGTTTAACCGTTTCACTCCGTAAATAGCGGCAATTACACGGGAGAACTTCTTGCTACAGTCGATTGCTCGATCAGGCTATCTACATCGATTTCTACCGCCATTTTTACTTACCTTGTTTATAAATTACAAACAATTACTTACTGTTATTATTTAACTTCTTTAACTTAGAATAACTTCCACAGCTTTAGAATATGTATTTAGAAAAGTGTGTTAAATTTTGTGGAAGAAACTGTTGAACGTCTGTGGACAAACGCGACGACTGGGACGCGAAGACAAAATGGCTGCCGCTCATTTACTTGTCAAAATACAGCAACTGTATTTCAGGTCTGTTTGCAGCGTGTAATATAAGCAAATAAAATTTTAAAATACAAGAAATTAAATCTAACAGTTCCCTTAACGAAATAAAAAATTGTTGAACGTTCTGTTAAGTCGTTCCGAAACTGTTTCCCGGCAGGGAATTTGAGCTCTTCGTTTCATCAAAATTTGCAAGACGCCTCCCAGGAGTGACTTTACGAAACAATTGTTTTCCAACAGCGAACGTTTCCTCATAGAAACGAGCAATTATCGATCCGTTGTTCCTCGTTGCCTAGAAATTCACGGTGACCAGAGAACGATTTCTTCCGCGTGTTTCCTGAACTATTTTCCCGGGACACAAAGAAACCGTGGTGCGATAAAGGTGTAAGCATCGAAAAAGAGGGAAACGATATTGGCCCGTTACGATCGAGACGCCTACCACTCCCGTCAAATATTTGTCTTTGACTGGCAGTCTTTTTTCCTTTGTACTCTTCGCTCTTTCATCTTCGCTCGTATTTCCGAAATTAACGCTCCGACTGTCGCGTCTGAATTTCGACTGTCGTGTTCGTATCACAGATCGCTTATTCGACTTGACGTTATTTAATATTTTGATACGTAAATGGAGAGAGCGTTCACGCTCCGGCAAAGAATAACCAGGATTCTGTTTGACAAATACGACAGACTTTATTAAAAAAAATCCAGCGTGTGGCGCATTTTCGACGAGCTTCTCGAATTCTTTTCGATAAATTCTGTATACCGTCAGATTCTTTCCATTTACCGGGAAAGAATGCGGGTTATACGGGGATCGCGGACCGACGTTGACGAGTACAGTTACCTCTCTCTCGTTATATTGTCACGAACGGAATCGTACGTGCGAGAAATTCTTAAAATCGACGGTACGAAGAAATTGTTCCGCGTTTGAAAAATTCGTAAACGACGGTGTGCTCGATAACGAAGAACGCAGCAGTTGAACATCGTACAGTTAGTCACAGACAAAATCGTACGTCACATATACGAATACGTTTCTTCTCATGGTAGGTACGATTGTAGGTGAGGCATTTTACTGCCAGAATCATAGTAACTTTGTTTTCTTTATATTTAGACAACTCCGTTTCTTTTGATACTACTACATAATAAATATAGATACATTTACAATATAGATTCGTGATACTTTTTAACCGACTTCGAAAAAGGAGGTTACTCAATTCGACCTGTATAATTTTTTTTTCCCCTATATCTTGAACCTTTTCACGAGAAGAAACGTATTCGTATACATGATGTACGAGTTTGACTGTGACTACGTTTCTCTGCATGAATTCCATCTTCCAGCGCACGAAATAATTTTGAAATCATCAAGTCTCTTTTAACAATTTTGAAAGTTCCGACAAACGTACTCGGTAAACAGCTCCATCTCAAACTCGAAGAAAGACAACGGATTCTACCGCGTAATTAATTCCAAAGGATTCTACGAGTTTTAGCGAACTATAATTTTGTTCGACCCGAGGGAAATGCGGAGTCCGAGTCTGTTCAATTTCGCTTAATATCCTTATGGTGCCGATGTTTTATATTCTTTTTTCCCTCGCCCCCTGTTTACTCCGGCTGACGCGAGTGTCGCGATGCAATTTAAAGAGTTCGTCCGTAGTATCCACGTTTCTTTAATGCCGTTTAAATTGCCGTTCTTCGCCATCCTCTTGAAGGCGACGCACTATTTTATGCATGTCCTCGTGGTCTCGGGTTAGTGGATTTTCTGGTTTTTCATTTGCGCCGGAAAATTCGTCGAGAATTCATTTGGAAGTTGGTATACACCGGAATCCCACTCGGACGAGGGAAGCAAAACGTTGAATTATTTTGCCTCACCGTCTTACAGAGTAGAAAAACTGTTATTTTAGAAAAATTGTACCGAGTAAATAACGAAAGAATTTATTCGGGAGTTTCGACGATAAAATTAGAAGCGCTCGGATTTCGATATTCTCGATAAAATTCGATATTATCGGCGTAACAGTTTCGAACTCGTTTAAAGCGTATCTCGGAAAATAGATAACGTAGAGACTCGTCATTTTCAGCGGAGAGATAGAGTTTCTTAACGCGGTAAAAGTTCGTTCTTTTTCTTCGGTGCAACGTGGAAAGCATTCCGTTTGCAAACGTTGATTTACGCGAATAGCAGACATTTCTCCGGGCTCCACTTTCGTCTGGTTGTCTAGCCAGGAAATACGGTGCAGCTTATCTTGTCAGAGAAAGAAGGTGACAGAAATATCATAATGGAGAGTGCAATTCACGACGATTCGCAGGAAAGCGAGCTTTCGGCGAACGAAATTTTTCCTTTCAAGCTTCCGGCCGACTGTTGCATCTCGAAACGTCCCGTCGCGTCGCCTCGTTTCGACGCGATTTCAATACGAATTCGCTGATCTCGCGAAAACTCTTACTAACTACCGGTGGAAAAGATTTCCCCTTATTTTTCTTCTCTGCAGCAATTTCGCGGGACGGGGTCACGTTATTATTTTCCGCGACGTAATTCGAAACTTCCTTCTGAATGTATTTCTTTTCTCGTGAACTTCTTCCGCATGGAAGCTTATCCTTTACCTCGCAATTTTACCCCCACGAATGATTTCCCATTTCCAGTTTCATGTCTGGCTACCTTCTCTACGAACAGACACGTGATTGACATTTTTCATTACAGCGGAAAATAACAGAAACAGAGACGGAGGTGTACACTTTCGCGGGTGAATTTTAGCATCGTGATTACGGATTAATATTTTAAACAATTTGCAACGCCGCCCGTTATAATTAAGAATAAATGCGCGTTAAAACTGCAACGGCGATGCAAATTTTCCTGTTATAATACCGGATTCGCTGGCTCGTGGAATTGCGGAGTATATAGTGGCGAGATTTGGAGGAAACGCGAGACACAGTATAAGAACAGTTCGCTGTCGGCACTTTTAATCTCACGACTAAATCATGTTGCTGATTAGCATCTTTCATTGCAAATATTAAATACTATTTCTAATATAACAAATACTAATATAATATTAAATACTAATATAATATATTTCATGTAAAATATAACATGTGTTGTGGCTACATGTTCACAGCCGCCATGTTGCTGGTTGTGCGCAGGCTCTAATTTGAAAGGCACAGATACAAAAAAGAAAAAAATATGTAATATTGTAAAAACACTAAGAATATTTTGCTAAATATTTCAAAAGACAGTAATAACTCACTTGATGTAAAGAAGAGCCACTGTAATTATATGGTACATAAATTTCTGCATATTTACAAATAATACCTCAGCATTTGTTTTGTTGTACATGTATATTAATTTATTCTCAATTAAAATACAATTTTATCAAAGTCACTGTATGAGAATTATTATGTACAATAAATAGATACCTAATTAAAGTCCTGTATATAAATGTTCGTAACCTATGCAACTTGTGTGTCATTTATTATAAATCATCATTCATTTATTATAAATAGTAAATAAATGAAAGTATATATTCAATTAATCTACTTATCTGAATTATTTATGAGATCCAAGAAAATGCGATGTCGAGCCACACTCGACATAGGAGTGCAAAGGGTTAATCAATGCATATACTATGAGGATATATAATAAATAAAATTGAAGTCCATAACAGTTATGTTAATTCGATTAAACTTCATCTCTTCTCATTTCGGGTGACTGTCCACTTATTTTTGTCCCCGACTGTATTAAATATGTATTTAAATGCATAAATATGTATGCATATAGCAATATCGTATTTACATTGCGTTTCATTTCATATAAAATCGAGCACATGTAAGGCCACATGTTCACCGCCATGTTGCTGGTTATGCGAGTCATGCGCGAGAGTATTAGAACACTTTTTGATAGAAGCTGTGCTTTCTTATACTGTGGGTCTTTCGAATCGTACGTTTTATCCTTCGAACATCTTTGTTTCCAGCGTGCGTTCGTACAATTTCGTGCATTTTATGTTCCGTCTTACTTGTCGTTTCTAACGTACCGTAAAATGGAGTATAGTACGCTGTAAAAATGAAGAGCCGATACTGGAAAGCTAACATGTCTGCGTTTTAACGATCCGTTAAAAATAATGAGATACAAAAGACATTTACCGGTAGAACAGTGGAAAATCGGGCTGTTGGCCAACTGCAATAATGGAAAATCACGGAACTTGCAAAGTTACGAAGCCGAAACGCTGAAAAATTGGATATCTGCGAAAGTGGAAAGTTGAAAGAGCGGAAAGTTGTAAAAGGGTGGACATCTGCATAGTTGAAAAGCCGGGAAAGTGTCAAGTTATAAAGATAGAAAGTTGAGAAATTGCGAAGCTGAGAATGTAGAAAATTGTTAAACTCTAGAAGCTTTAGAGAAACGTAAAGTGTAAAAGGGTGGAAAGCGACAAAGGTTGAAAAATGGAGAGTGTTGCGCTGTATCGATAAGAAGCTTGATCGCTCTGTTTCCTCATAGAGAACACAGGCGACCAGATAAGGCAATAGAGAAAAAGTCGGTTCCCGTTTGTACAAAGGGAAAGATATTTTTCCGTTGTCCCAGAAAACGGACGAACCAGCGTGTACGTTGATGCATCGTTTATGGGCGACATAAAACTTCACTTTTGCATTCCCTGTGAACACGGTCTCTCCAGTCGGGTCTGGCGTACACTCGAAGTAGCATTATAATGTATGACGCAGCACGCCGTGGGAAGCATTAAAGCCGGGAAGAGAATCACACGTACGAGCGACAAGAGGGATGCTGCCTAGAACAACCCCTGAGAGTTGGAGCACGGACAAGCATTACGGACTCCGTTACAACTGACTTTCTTTCAACTTACTTCGTTTTCGACCTGTCCTTCGACTTACTGTTTTATCTTCTAGTCCCAATTTTACAGCTCTTCGACCTTTACCTTCCGACTTGCTTGGACGTTACTATCACTCTGGTTATACAGTTTCTCTACTTTTCAATTTTTAATCTTGCAGTTTTCCAGCTCTACAACTTCCTAACTTTCGACTTTTGGAGCTTCGCAATTTTTTAGTTTCCTTCGATTATTCAATTTTGACTTTTCAAATTTCTAATCGCGGGTTTTTGCAGCTTTTTCATGTTCGACTAACGCTGTTTCACCTTCTCGCTATTCTCAATTTTCAGATCTTTCGCTTTTACAATTTTATAGCTTTTCGACCTTTTCTTTGTTCTTCTAACTTGCTTGGACGTTCCTATCACTCTGGTTATACAGTTTCCCTACTTTTCAATTCTTAATCTTGCAGTTTTCCAGCTCTGCAACTTCCTAACTTTCGAGTTTTGGAGCTTCACAATTTTTTAGTTTCCCTCGATTATTCAATTTCAGGCTTTTCGGATTTCTAATCGCGGGTTTTTGCACATTTTCCACGTTCGATTAACGCTGTTTCACCCTCTTGGTATTCTCAATTTCCAGTTCCTTCGCTTTTCCAATTTTATAGCTTTTCGACCTTTCCTTTGTTCTTCTAACTTGCTTGGACGTTGCTATCACTCTGATTATACAGTTTCCCTACTTTTCAATTTTTTAACCTTGCAGTTTTCCAGCTCTGCAACTTCCTAACTTTCGACTTTTGGAGTTTCACAATTTTTTAGTTTCCTACGATTATTCAATTTTGACTTTTCAAATTTCTAATCGCGGGTTTTTGCAGCTTTTTCATGTTCGACTAAGCCGTTTCACCTTCTCGCTACTCCCAATTTCTCGTCCCTCATTTTCTCAATTTTGCAGCTTTTCGACTTTCTCTTTTTCCTTATTGTTCTCCTTTCCAACTTGTTCAGATACTCCTATCACTCTGGTTATACAGTTTCTCTACTTTTCAATTTTGTAACCTTGCATTTTTCCAGCTCTACAACTTCCTAACTTTTGTACCTTCACAATTTTACTCTTTCCCGATTATTCAATTCCGACTTCCCAGATTTCTAATCTCCAGTTTTACAGCTTTTCCACGTTCGACTTTTATCGCTCTCTCTTCTGCTCAACGAAGATCGACGATCCGAAGCTATCTTTCCAACGTAACGAGTATTGCCCTGATACCGTATAGAATTAATTGCGGAAACGAGCGAAAATTCGCAAACGAGGAAGATTCTTCGTGACATTAATTGCGCCTCCTGTTACGTGTTTCCGTGAATTATGCCTTTTCATAAGTACAAGCAAAAAAATGCTTGTTCCTAAAGTTTATAAACCTTGTGTCTCGAATATTAACTACTTATAATAGAAATAAAATAATGTATTTTTGCACTGGCACTTTGTTCATCGATCTCGAGTAACGTAGCTCAGAGTCTGCTAAACAAAAATGATACTTCTTTTCAAAAATACAAGCAAACACGAAAAAATGCTTGTACTAAAAGTTTATAAACCTTGTGTCTCGAATATTAACAACCTATAATAGAAGTAAAATAATATATTTTTGCACTTGCACTTTGTTCATCGATCTCGAATAATGTAACTCAGAGTCCGCTAAACGAAAATGATACGTCTTCTCAAAAATACAAGAGAACACGAAAAAAAGCTTGTTCCTAAAGTTTATAAACCTTGTGTCTCAAATATTAACTCTTTACACTCGAGAGGAGCCTCTTAGGCGCCAATCGATTTAATACAACAATTTGAAATAAACATTATTTAATTAATTCTATAATAGTGCTCATATAATACGTAAACGTAGTGAAATAGTGGAAATTAATATTAGAGGAATAATAACCTCAAAAGAACTCATTTAACATTTCAATTAATATTTTAAAGTTGCTGGAGACAGTAAAATTACCTTCAAGTGCAAAGGGTTATATTTTTGCACTCGCTTGTTGATCGATCGAAAGCTCAGCAGAACGAAAATGAAGCGATGATCCGAAACTAGTCATACAGCAAAGGGGAATTGAAAGTCCAACAGGAACAGTAAATATGGCATTAGAGGAAAGTTTTAGTCTGCGAAATCAAACGGACCCTCTCGAACCGGCTTACCAAGAATCAGCTGGATGAATAAGGGCGAACGCTTTCTGCTCTATAATCAGCCTCTCAGAAAATCGTCAAGCAATTCGTGGTGATGTTGCCGCGTCGCTAGAGTTCGGCCAACGTAATACGGAATTATGCAATTCGAGTAACCGCATTTCCATTATGCAGTATTTACTCCGGTCATGTATTCCGGCGGTGCAATGTGCAGTCGCACATGTAACGGATGATATAGGCACGCTAGACGGAGAAAAGCGAGCTACAGGGGTTGTCAGAGAGAGATCGAGGGAAAGGTAGATACGAAGAGAGCAGGGGTAGACTTTGCGTGTACGTGTGTGTACGATGAAACGCACGAGAACGTGTATATTCGTGTACGTTTGCCAGCGTTCGCCGTTTCGTCGAAAATGAAATTACTCGTTCTCGTCCCGACTCGAGATCTCTACGATCCTCGGGACCAAAGATAAAATCGTCGTTTTCCTTCGAGTGCTCGCTACACGAGCAAATTACCCTTATTACGTATGTATTAATAACGCGGACAGAAGAGCTCCGTTGCATCGTGAATTTCATCGAGTCGCGAATTCAGCTTCGGGCTACCTTCGGTTTAACCTTCGCTTTCCTTTACATGGATACTTCTCGGATAATTTGCTTCTCCTGTCGGTGAGAATTTGAGGATTTGGTGATTTCAAATTTTTGGCATTTGGAAATCTATTAGGTTGGGGAATAAGTTCGTAGCGTTCTGACATTTTATTTTTTTACAACGACATTTTGCAATTTGCACGGGGTTATAATATTCATTCGTTAGAGCTCTTTCTGCTCTACAAAACTGTGTTAATTATTTTTTCAGTAGTTGAAAACTGAGCCTCAATAGTAATAACGAATGGAACTATTGAAAAAAACGATTAACACAGTTTTGTATAGCGGAAAAAATTGCAAAATGTCGCTGTAAAACAAAAAATGACAAAACGCTACGAACTTATTCCTCAACCTAATATTTGGGGATGCAGGGATTCGGAGATATTGGAATTTGAGAGTGTAGGAATTTAGGGATGTGGGGATTGGGGGACATGAGGATTTGGGGATGTGGGGATCTGGGGATGTGGGGACTCGGAGATATTGGAATTTGAGAGTGTAGGAATTTAGGGACGTGAGGATTAGGGGGCGTGGGAACTTGAGGGCGTGGGGACTTGGGCGCGTGGGGATTTGAGAGCGTAGGGATTTGGGAGTGTAGGGATATGGGAGCGTAAGAATTTGAGAGCGTGGGGATTTGGGAGCGTAGAGATTTGGGCGCGTGAGGATATGGGTGCGTAAGAATTTGAGAGCGTAGAGATATGGGAGCGTAAGGATTTGAGAGCGTGAGGATTTGGGCGCGTAGGGATTTGGGCGCGTGGAGATTTGAGAGCGTAGGGATTTGGGAGCGTAAGGATTTGAGAGCGTGGGGATTTGGGCGCGTAGGGATTTGAGAGCGTGGGGATTTAAGAGCGTCGAGAGTTGGGAGCGTAAGGATTTGAGAGCGTAGGGATTTGGGCGCGTGGGAATTTGGGAGCGTAAGGATTTGAGAGCGTAGGGATTTGGGCGCGTAGGGATTTGAGAGCGTGGGGATTTAAGAGCGTCGAGAGTTGGGAGCGTAAGGATTTGAGAGCGTAGGGATTTGGGCGCGTGGGAATTTGGGAGCGTAGGAATATGAGAGCGTGGGGATTTGGGCGCGTGGATATTTGGGAGCGTAGAGATTTGGGAGCGTAGGGATATGGAAGCGTAAGGATTTGGGCGCGTGGTTATTTGGGAGCGTGGAAATTTAGGAATGTGGGGATTTGGAGATGTGGGAATTTGGTAATGTAGGAATTTAAAAATGTAAATGTTGAATGTCCATATTAAAATGGCAAAAATAAATTTACCTAAGTCGATAACATATACTAACGTCTTTAATTAAACGTCGATAAATATGAATGTTAAATTATCGATTATTTACTTGATGCCACTCGATTCAATTTTAGATTCGCAAATGTTAAATAAAATAACTGTAATATTCTTTTACGTGCTTGTTTTCTTCCTGAATCTTCTGCATTACGTACGGGTATAGCGTATCGAGTTGTTCGGATAATTCTTCCTAAGTCTTTCATAATTATAAATATAAAATTATTTAACAAACAAACATGTTTGTTTAATATTCATAGTATTATATATTGCATTAGTCAAGATTTGGGGATATGGGGATTTGATAATGTAGGAAATTGGGAATCCAGAGATTTGAGAATGTAGGAATTTGGAAATCTACAAATTATCGCGTTACGATACAATAACGGTATTCGAACATCCGGTCACACAACGTGATATTCGAATGTCCGGTAATACAACGCTCGATAATGCGACACATTGAAATGTAATGCGTGGAGATGCGAGCCGCGATAATGCAACGATACGGGCGGCGATATAACGCGTTGCTACGCGACGCCAGCTGCGTCGAAAAATTTGAAAATATGTATTTTTAAATTATTTTGTACGGTAAATGAGATTACGAAGATACGAAATATCTCCTCGCGGTGTTATCAACCTCTCTAGCTGTTCGTCGAGCTTCATTTTTATTCCATGAATTGAAAGTGTACTCCCGTTCGATGTGATAAATGGAAAAGCGTCGTGGATGAAAATGACTTTTGCCGGTATAAAAGGGTGAAATCAAGCTGTAAATAACACCGTGTTAAAAATATTTCACAGCCGGTGTTCGTACACGGCCACAATATACATGTCACGGTAAATCACGCTCGGATGCGGCATAAATTGTCGGAATATTTTTCTAAATGACGATAAAAATAAATCCCGGTTGAACGTTCTTCGGATTGCCTGTTTCGAAGAAGCTGATCGATGTTTTTTTTATTTTTCGACACTCTCGAGCTAGTCTAAACAGATATTATCCCGAAACGTGTATCGATCACTCCGAATCGAAACTCCGTGAAATTCATCGGTCGGATAAGCTACTCGCTTCAGCCTGCGTTCATTCAAATATTTATATTCGTTCTGTCGCGCCGATTCATTTTCGTCGCCTTGTTCGATTTATGATGTTCGACTTTGTCGACGCAGTCCGTTTCGATTAAAATCGTCGATCACCGCCGAGCCAAGATTTAATATGTTCCCGTGGCACGAAGTCGGGAGGATTTAGCTACGTTCAAGAGGAGAATTCGAAGTTCATCTCGGTAAAGCCACGGTGATCCCTTTCGTGTAAGACACAATGGATTCTTCGTCCACGAAGACGTCCGAACTTTCTACCGAGCCTTTCACGATTTTTTATTTATCTTGAAGAGATTACCGTGATAACCGTAATTCGGAGGTTATTAAAAAGATCGTCGTTGAGAGTTATGGTTCAAATGTTGGTTTGTGTTTCCGTTGCGTATGGACAAAGGCATCGCCTCGGTTTACTTCAGAGTCACGAACCGTGCATAAAGGTTCTTGTAAATTAAGGGGGGCAAGACCGCTGAGAATAAGCTGATTTTTGTGAATTTATACAACTATGTACATTTAAGGGTTAAAATAAAAACCTGAAACATATTATCATTTAACACTAGAACTACCAACCAGTCATTTTGACTGGTTTCAGATTTTTCATTTTATATTACAAAATTTTATTGTCGTGATTTTATAGAAATCTGTCATGTTTGGTTGAGGTAAAGACTAGATGTATATGTTACTTGATGATTTAGTATTTATTTATTTTCCTTTTCATTTTATTTTTCATTCTTCGATAAACGTGCATTTAGTGTCGGTAGTTCTAGTGTTAAAAATGCTTACTTCAAATTATTTTATTAATTAAAATGGTGAGAGTCATCTCTCGAGCGATTTTCACCAACGTAAAGAATAAATGTGAACACTGATTCATGTTACGTTTGTTTATTTATTTTTCAGCTTCATTTTTAATTTCAAGTTGCGTACACATTACGTACCAGTTAATAAAATGCACAACAGAGAGAAAATTTAGAAAATTCGCGACGTCGTGGAGAATTTTTGAAATCGATGGAAGGCGTTTTCAGCCCGGAGCCGCGATGCTCGCGGGGTCGAAGGTGAAAGTTCTCGTGGAAGTTTCGAGATAAATCTCGAGGGGAGTCGCTTAAAAGTTTTTCTCAAGCGGATCTCCGTTAACTCGATTTGGGGGGTTCTCGACCCAGCCTGTTTGCGCGAACCAAAAAATCAATATTAATCTTTCGCCAAGATAGAAAATAAATATCCTTGGGAATAGAATGTTTCGCAGTATATATCGTTTAACCCTTTAGACTCGACTTCACTTTTCTCTTCAATCTTCTAAGTAATTCAGATAAATAGTTCAATATAATATATTTTCATTAATAAATGAAAAATGTATCTGTCACATACGCGCACTGTTACAACACATTCGATAGAGAAACCCTTTCTTGATCTATTTTGTAAATGAAAGAGCTAAAAGAAATTAAGGAGTGCAAATCTGTAAAATTGAGGCTCGTTTTTACGGGAAAAATAAAACACCGTTAAGCAAGTTGTTACTGGTGGAAGTACGTCGTCGTAAATCAACCGTTGCTTCTTACGGCTGTAAATTAACCCCGCTACCGATGCAATCGCAACCCCAACGATTCGTGGAACGAACCAGAGCAAGATAAAGACGGAGAAAGAGTATTGCACGGCTCGAAACAACGGCTGATTGCGTTTCTTAACCATGTTGAATGGCCAGGTTTTACTTACAATTCCCAGCCCTTCTGGCGGGCAAGTAATTGTAGGGCTGTTCCGCGCGATAACGCGACGTGCCGCTGTTTCTCGACTTCCCATCGCGCTGTTTTCTCGCGTAATCTAAAGTTTCCGAAACAAGCTTCTCCACGTCCTACCGTGGACGGCGTTGATTTCGATGCCGGTCCGCGGTTCAACGTTCACAGGAAATTAACGCCGCTCCGGTGAAACTCGTTAGAACGAGGCGTGTAATTACTTTTTTCCTCCACTGGCTCGCTCCGACAGACGGAAACAGATTTTTGTCGGTATTTCGAAACTGCCGCTCTTTGCGCTCCAGATAAATATTCTGCAGATAGAATAGAAACGCGTTAACGAAGAGATTTATTTGGTCCGATTCGAAAAGGACTACAGTTTGCAGTGTCGTCGAAAACGTTGGAGAGCGAAACTTGTCGAGAGGATAACCCTTCGATACACGGTATTTACAGTTCACCCTGATAGACAGAACGATGTTCCGTTTGTTTGGCCCCATCTGCGAGCGGAGTGTTTCTCGAGTGTTGGAACGATGTCCTCGATGCTAAATTATTTCTGAAGAGTCGCGAGCTTTCCTCCGTCCGGACAAAAGGACTCCTTCCAAAAACTTCGATGGGCGAAACTTTCAAGCGAGCAAACTACCGGGATGAATCGTGCAACCGTGTCTTAAACGTTGGAACATTATTTATTCGTTAAACGAAGCGTCATAACGCGACGGTAAATAATCTTGCCTTTGCTTCTGTTTTCGAGTACTGCTGGAATAGTTTCAATTTCAATGCTGTTTATCCGCGATTCAAACCCTCCGAGCTGTTTTCAAATATTTCAGGATCTTTTATTCCGTGTTACAATTCTTTCTTTTTGCGGAATTTAATTAGTCTTGAAAAATTTTCACGGAGTTCTATGATAAAAAATTGAGAACAAAGAGTTCGAAGAACGAGGAGTTCCAAGAAGATCAAGAAACGGAGAAACAAGAGTTGGGACGGTGTCCAAAATAAACGAAAGGGAAATGTAATTAAAAACTTGCCGCCAGCCAAGGGATAGGAAGTCTGAAAATAGGAAAAGGAAGGTTTCTTAAAATTCCTTGAGGGAATCCAGGAGGGAAGGAAACGTAAAGATTAAAGAGAACTCCAAGTACATAGAAAGCGGTACCCTCGAGGAAGCTCCTCGCAGTCGAAAGATTCTAATGATCTAAAATATGCAAAGAGAATACAAACTGTCGACGAAAAATGCTTCGTATTTAATATTCGAAACGATACGCTTTGAAATCTTCCGTTTTTCTCTTAAAACGGTAATGGAATAATTAGAGAAGAAAACGTCAGAGAGATCCTGTATCAATGAACGCGGCCATTTCCACTCGAATCAAAGGTAATTTGCAATTCATAGCAGACAGTTGGCAGACAAAAGGGCTCAGAGAGAGAAAGAGAGAGAGGGAATGGAAGACGCGGTTTTATGGAAACACGCGACAGCTTCCGGGGCCATCCTTCCGACCGGAAGCGATCCCTCTTCGTCGTTAATCCGTCGATTAGTCACCGTTCATGGAAACAAAGGCACCATTCGGTTACACGACGTCCGTCGACAAATTATTGTTCGATCCTTTATCGAACACCGAGATTTCTTGCCTCGAAATTATTAGGTTGGGGAATAAGTTCGTGGCGTTTTGACATTCTCTTTTTTACAAAGAAATTTCTTGAAGAGATTTCTTCAAGTAACATTAGAAAATCATGCATTTAAGGGGTAAATACTGTCGGAATTAACGGGAAAATATATGACGTAAATATTTGATCAGTGCAGAAATTTTTGTGCGTTGATTTAACATTGAAACTACCAAATGTCTCCATGAGTTTCTTACAAGCTGCACAGTTTATTAAAATATATTTTATGAAATTCTCATTGATTTTCATCGAGATAAAGAATAATTGTGTGTACTAATTTATCTTTCGTCGTTTGGTTATTTTTGAGTTTCATTTTTAATTTCAAATTAATACTAAAACTATCAAGACAGTTAAATGACCGCTCCATAAGTTTCTTATTATACGATACACATTTTATTAAAATATATTTTATGAAATTCTCATTGATTTTCATTGAGATAAAGAATAAATGTGTCTGCAAATTTATGCTTCGTTTGGTTATTTATTTTTGAACTTCATTTTTAAGTTTCTTATTATAATATACACATTTTATTAAAATATATTTTATGAAATCAGAATTGGTTTTCATTAAGATAAAGAATAAATGTGTCTACAAATTTATATTTCGTTTGGTTATTTATTTTTGAACTTCATTTTTAAGTTTCTTATTATAAGATACACATTTTATTAAAATATATTTTATGAAATTCTCATTGATTTTCATTCAGATAAAGAATAAATGTTTCTGCAAATTTATGCTTCGTTTGGTTATTTATTTTTGAACTTCATTTTTAAGTTTCTTATTATAAGATACACATTTTATTAAAATATATTTTATGAAATCAGAATTGGTTTTCATTAAGATAAAGAATAAATGTGTCTACAAATTTATATTTCGTTTGGTTATTTATTTTTGAACTTCATTTTTAAGTTTCTTCTTATAAGACACATTTTATTAAAATATATTTTATGAAATTCTCATTGATTTTCATTGAGATAAAGAATAAATGTTTCTGCAAATTTATGCTTCGTTTGGTTATTTATTTTCGAACTTCATTTTTAAGTTTCTTATTATAAGATACACATTTTATTAAAATATATTTTATGAAATCAGAATTGGTTTTCATTAAGATAAAGAATAAATGTGTCTACAAATTTATGCTTCGTTTGGTTATTTATTTTTGAACTTCATTTTTAAGTTTCTTATTATAAGACACACATTTTATTAAAATATATTTTATGAAATTCTCATTGATTTTCATTGAGATAAAGAATAAATGTGTGTACTAATTTATGTTCCGTTTGGTTATTTATTTTTGAACTTCATTTTTAAGTTTCTTATTATAAAATATACATTTTATTAAAATATATTTTATGAAATCAGAATTGGTTTTCATTAAGATAAAGAATAAATGTGTCTACAAATTTATATTTCGTTTGGTTATTTATTTTTGAACTTCATTTTTAAGTTTCTTATTATAAGATACACATTTTATTAAAATATATTTTATGAAATTCTCATTGATTTTCATTGAGATAAAGAATAAATGTGTGTATTAATTTAGTACAGTACAAAATGTCCATGTAAAAAAATAAAATATCAAAACGCCACGAACTTATTCGCCAACCTTATATCTACGGTTTCGATATTAAAGTAACACTTTCCGTGGAATACGGGTTGATCGTTCTCTAAGGGTCGAACCACAAGGAAAATATTTACTGGAGCAACATCGTACCAAAATACCGCAGGTACAACATTTTCATTGTAAACATCATTTCACGGTTGCTTAACACCGCGTCTCAACATCGTTTGCATCATTAATGGTTAAGTAACGATCATCGTTCGTAATTTACGCAGTTTTCCAACGTCAACAATCGACTTGGCTGGTATTATTTTATGAAACTGAAGTTTATTACGTTGCTAATAATGTTTACGTCGAAAGAAATTAACGAAATATTCTCGACACTCGCGTTTTCGAAATACTTCGAAAATATTCGGATACTCAAGGGAGTTTGATCGATCACGCGGTATCTCCTTCTGCATTTACGATCAAATGTCAGGATGATTTGTCCGACACGGCCTGATTAGGAGGATCGATACGCGGACACGGAATCCCACACCCTTGACATCAGCCAAAGGGCTCTCGTATTAATCCTCTGTGAAGGATTATAGATTCAATCGATGTTGACACGTAGTTGGGATCGATAACGGGATACGAGAACCTGTTCCCGTCCAATCGTAAGGTCGCGTTGGAATCTTAATCGTGAGAGAAGGACAGCTTTCCTCGATGAACCGTTTCAATTTTAATCAGGAACCTCCCAGTTGCAACCGTTGCGTTGGACCAAACTTTCGCGAGACCTCTAAATATTCATTTTCGAGATTCGCTTTAATTTCTGCTCGCGCAGTTTCCTCTGATAACGGTGAGCTTCAAAATTATCTCGTAATTGATTCGCAGCAGTTAATTGGTAAATAATTTCTTTGCCATAGTCGATAATGCGGAATTAAAATCGCGTGTAATTCGAATGCTGTTCCTAACAGAGCGTCTTGTTCGCTGCAGCGGTTAGGTTAGGTATTTTTACGACTACGGTCGCGCCAATTAAAGCATTAAAGATTTAACTCCATTACTTTCAATGGACGAACAAAGAGCGTACGAGCGCAAGAATAATATTATCTATAGAAACAAATATCCGACCCATTGAAACTCAAATGATCCCAAGCATCGTTTCATCCGCCAAGCCTACCCTCGATGAATATTCTCCATTGAAACTCTTCCAATGAACGGCACGAACCTCTCCATCTATCCATAAAGGGAGCAAAAGCAAATTCTGTTAAACGAAAAAAAAGAGGAAGAGGGTAATCCTGTTCAATGAACAATCTCTACAAAGTATTCGCAGCGTATCAATCGGAATTCAACCGATCTCAGTCTCATTCAACTTCGCGCACAATCGATCGCCGTTTTTCGATCGATGTTAATCGAGATAAATACCTCGGATCGAAAGTCGAGTTTAAAAGTTCGTTTAATTTCGCGGCCTATTTTTCGCGTTCGCCAGCCGTGTATTAATCGGTTCTCCAGCCACGTTCGGGATACCTTTTTCATGAGGGTGCAGCTGGCAGATTGCTTGCTCTACGATCGAAAAGGGTGGCTGAGGAAGAAGGCGCGGGGTCCTGGCGGGATTACGGGGATGAAGTATCGGAAAACCACGGCCACGATGCGCGTCGACCAATATTCGGCCCGATAAGTCTTTTACGGCTCTTGTCCGTGGCTTCGTTACTTCCCGGCTTTCCCGGTTATTGTTATACAGGGTGTTGCTGAATTACGCTCTGCTATATTTACTCTTGTTATAGCTTTGGTTATACGAAATACCAGAAACTACTTTTAATGTAATGAGAGTTTATTCGATTTAACTCTTTGGTTACGTTGGACTTAACTTGTCAGAAAGTTGGGAAAAGATTGGACTCGCAGCAAAATTAATTCTCTTCTGGTTACAATATATACTTACATAGTTACTTAGTTACAATATATATTTATATAGTTACATAGTTACATAGTTACAATATATTCTTACATAGTTACTTAGTTACAATATATACTTACATAGTTACATAGTTACAATATATACTTACTCTAGTGGAGGAGGACAACCCTTATGACTAATAGCAGATGTGAATGTGTTGTTTTCGTTATTATAAATCAGAAGAGTCATAGTTTGATGGCATAGTCATACGACTTACTATTTAATTACGAGAGATCATACAAAACTCTAAATACCTCAAATAGTTTCTACTTGAAGAGACTATTCATCACAAGTTCATATTAGGTTCAGAAAGAAGCAATGACCAAAGGGTAAGGTTGCTCAAGTCGTACCCCCTAAGAAAAAACTTGCATAAATAGTCTTTAGCAAATATATAAAAACCATGTTTGCTATTCTAGTGCAAATATTGTTTTTATTTATTATTACAACTCTGAGCAATCTTTGTGTCATATAAATTAATTTAAATTAAAAAAGAGTTGCGAGGATACGATTTACAAAACCAGTGTCTTAAGTCGTACCTACAATACAATTATTATAATACAAGTATTTTCATTTTCCAACAGGAGAGCAACCTTACCCTATCTGTATAGATTTACGGACGTGGTCACTTATATTTAAATTTGAACTAAAGCAGAAAAATAAATAAATTGCAGATATGTGAACTGCCTAAAACATTCTTTTCGTGAAACTTGAAATTTTTACAAAAATTTCTCAACAAGTTCCGTCGTCTATTATCCGCCATTTTGAAGTGTTCCGTAAATCTGTTAATGATGAATTTACGAAACGTTGACAAGCTAAAATTGTAGATCAAAGATTAATCGAAATTTTATCATTACGTGGCGATATAATTTAGGGCCTTAAATCAACATCGCAGTAATTAATTAATATATCGCCCGAGTTTATCTACTCACAGCTTTGTTTACAGGACGAAATTCGTAGTAGCAGTTACAGGCGTTAACGCAATATGTTAAATTATCTGTCCACTTCGTGTAACAAATCGTGTTTTGGTTTCGGTTTCCGAATAAATATACGTTATTTGCCCAAAGTGCAACGATTTATTGCAATCGTCAACTGGTGTATAAACTCGTATACGCACTCGACGATTAACGAAAATAATCGTTTCACGAGGAATTATTTGACACGGGTAATAAATCACTATTTATTCAGACGAATATGTTTGTAATTGCATTTATCTTTGAATGTTGTTCAGAAAAGGTTTCAAGTTCAACAACCGTTAGTTAATAAAACCAAAATTGCGTATTCGAAATGTTCGAGTGATCCTTTTGGAACAATATAAACTGATACTACCGCGAAAGGAACGTTCATTGTTGTTGGTGATTAATTTCGCGTTCATTATCATAAAATTTAAAACGTCGGAACAGAGGCGAGAAGGAGTTGAATTTTCTCATCTGACGGGGAAATTATTGTTCGACGCAACACGATCTGCCTGTTATCTCGTTTCGCTCGCTCGTTAGCGTGTGATTAAAATGTTTAATTGATGCAGTCTCTCCTATCGAGAGTCGTCATTAGCCAGGCTCAGGCAATTACAACCTTTGGTACCTTTGTCATCCTGCTGGTGCCTCCATTACGTTGCAATTACCAATTTTACCGTCCCTCTCTCCTGACATTCGATAAACTCTGTTACAATATTTCCACTGTCGCAACATTCTTTCAAAAAAAATTACTTCTCTTAATTTCGACAATCGTTAATTCTTGCATTAATCTTTAGCGAATTACAAGACGAATCTTTAACTTCGACAAAGTGCAGTTTGCCTCTTCGCGGATTAAACGTAATGGAATGGCTGGAAGGCTCGTTCGTTGATTTACAAATTTCACGGGCGGAATTTTCTGGAAAATCGTGCGAGCGGCTCGACAAACGTACCCTCCAAGCGTAATTACGTTAAATAAACACATCGTTAACTACACGCCTCGCGATTGAGCCATTTAAACGACTGCGAGTGACAAAATTCGTTTTGAAAATCCTCCTATCTTTCAAACATACGAGCCGAAAAATCTTGTAATATCGTAATCGATTTACGAAACGAGTCGCGAACAAAGCGAGAAGAAAGTTCGAACGCGAGTTGAAAAAACGGAGATAACAGTTACGAAAGCAAAAGCAATCTCGATCCAATGAACTAACCCGTATCTCGTTTTTGCTTACAGTTACCGGAAGCCATGAGCCGGAACCATCGCTACTCGCCGCCCCGGTAAGCATCATGAAATTTTAATAGTTGTTGTTCTCCAACTAAACGCGCTCGCACTTATTTATATCTCCCCAAACGGATTTCAACGATGGAAGCTTGTAAACCCGTTGCACTTTTCTGCAACAGTACTCTCCATAACTTTTCAAACGCGGAAAGTAATTGGTAAGAATCTCGACTTCGTTAATTACCGCATTCTTCGTACTTAATTAAAGCTTCGACTGATTCGAAACGAATTCCTGAGATATTCCGGAATACAGAAGTGTTCTCGGTCGTTGGCTCCGAAACAAGGAGTCTACCGAGGATTCTTGGCGATGGACAGAAATTATAGAAGCCAGGACTTAGGGAGACGAAGCTTAAGACCCAGAAGAAGCTTAACAATTAGGGGATCCGTGCGGACTGGAAGGACTTAGAGAGAACCTAGGGAGAGCTAGAATCCGGGGCTTCAACCGAGAGCCATCAAAATTCCGAGCTATCGAAATATCCTTACGAAATAAAACTGTTCTTGTCATAAATCAGTGTCCACTTGGCAGCCTCGCAGTATTTATTGCGCCATCGCTCAACGTATCTTCGGAAAATAATACAGAAGCCCGTAGTTTCGAACAACACCGATTTAGACGTATCTTGGAAGCGGCGTATAGAAACGTCGAGGCAGCTGGCAAATAAATCCGTCGTCTGTCAGAACGCTTTTAATTCGTTTGTTCGCAGGCGAGCTGGGTGACAAACATAACCGGGTCGAGCGGCGTCGTTGGCCAGGACGAGGTCGTACCGGAACACGTCCCTGGATCGCGAGGCGAGCGAGAACGGGTCGAGCGGACCGATAACGAGCCGCAGGTGGAGCAGGAACAGGAGGTGGAGGAGCAGGAGGATTACGAGGGCGAGGACGAATACGAGGACGAATTGAAGGCCGTCGTCGAGTCGCACGAGGCGATGTCGAGAGACGACACTAGGAACTCGAACGCGTTCCCGGTAACGTCCAGGCTCGTTGACGAAACCTCCACCGGGCCTGCGAACAACTTCGAGTCGCACGAGGTGATCACCGACAACTCCGACGAGGATGTCGCGTCCAACGAGGCCATCACCGACGAGTTCGTCGACAAATACGACCAGGAGGTTGGTGCAATTATCGACTTTCATACGCTTCCCGTTTCTTCCGATACAACTTTTCCTTGTTCTACCTCCTCAGACGTGCGTGCAACTTTTTTCGCTGGTCATCTTCGTACGCCTCTGATCAAGAATGTCGCGTGCATTTGAAAGTGAACCGCGTTCGTGTTATACCGAGACGATTATTCGCGAATTCCTAGATTTGATGTAGGGTAAGGTTGCTTAAGTCGTACCTGTGTTAACCCTTTCACTGCGGCAGTGTCTTAAGGTGGTACGACTTAAGACACTGGTTTTTAAATCGTATCCTTGCAACTTTTTTTTAATTTAGATTAATTTATATGTTCAGAGTTGTAATTGTTAAATTATTAATAAATTTAGCTTTAGCTTACAGTGACATCTTACAGTATTATAAATGATGTACAATGTTAGAAATAGAATAATTGAATATTGGTACTTCCGCCTTGTTCGTTTGATAATGTAAGCGTTTGTAATAGTTATGTAGAAAAAGTAATCCCTGTTTAATTAATTAATCTTTAAGTTATAATGTTTGTTGCTTGTGTCTTTTATTAAATAATTTGTTTGTGTTTAAAAATATATTAACAGTTTTTAATGATTATCCCTAATTCTAATTATTTAACAGTAATAATAAATAAAAACAATATTTACACTAGAATCGAATAGCAAACATACTTTTTACATATTTACTAAATACCCATTGTTATGCAAGTTTTTTCTTAGCGTTTACGACTTGAGCAGCCTTACCCTAACCTAGGAATGTGATTCTGTAGTAACGTTAGTATCGGCGCGAAAAGGAAGCGTTCGTCACAGGTAAATTTGTTCGGAATAAGAAGAAATCGGAGTTATGGGTGGTTTCTGAAATAGAAGCTCGCGTAGTTGCAGGATATCTAATCCGTTGGATTGCAGTAGATTGGAATATCTGGCGATCAGACAGCTTTCATTTCAGCTACGGAATGGAGTTTCGATTGATCGATGTGGCATACTCGTTGGTAACAGTTCCGTGCCCGTTGCACCCTATGACCTGGTTTCTCTGGCAGAAACGACGAGTCCAGCCTTGACCACTGTTTCGTCGGAAAAGTTTGCCGGGCGAACCCTGACCCGACCACGGCCCAACCCTGACCTACCCCTCCTCGCCGATCTTTTACTTTGTTTCCGTGCACTGTTTACGATTCGATTGGCCGTACGCCAGGATAACGTTGATTCTGATGTTTCTGATCGAACGACACGTTTGTTTATCCGCGTTACATGGGATTCCAACTGTACAGGAAGTTTAATCTACGTTCGCGTACAATGGGATCTGATTCGAGAAAGTCGAATCACGTAGAGACAAAGTTTGCGAGAACGCAACGGATACTTTCGCAGCCAGTCACATTCGTGTCGCAGATTATAATCCAGATTACGGAAGTAAGTCGTATTCGAGGAATAGTCCAAGTTTAATTGAAATTCCAGATGGGCTTTGAGAAAATTGGAAATCGAGAACGGGAAGACGTTTGATCTCCTAGCATCTTATTTTCCGTGACTTTCTCGGAAAAAATAGTCGAAGCGTTATCAAAGTCTGTTTAACTCTGCGAAATTCTCTGCCATAGAACAAAAGACAATATCCACTCCGAAGTTCATACACCCTAGTTAAAGGGTTTTAGTTCTTAATTTACCCCTTTGAACCGTTCTCCAAGAATTCCAAGCATCTCCGCAGAAATTCAAAGTTACGTAATAATTCAGTTTGGCCGTGTCGAGGGCATTGCTATCGAACGGAAACTCGCGGCGCAAAGTGGAACGCATCGGGAAGATAAAAGGATGCGAGCAATAGAAGTTCAAAGACGCTCGGAGGGCATCGCACCGGAAGACCTTCCTGTCGTTTAATGTTTATCGCTGTACGTTTAAAAGGTGGACTGTATCGGAAAGTACTTTGCATCGACGGTCCGAGACGATTCGCGATTGGAAAGCCATTTGTAACGTCTTAAGGAGGGAAGTTTACATTTTAAAGCCGCCCTATCTGTCTCTTGATACATGTCCCGAACGTGGTACACGAATACCTTTCGCGCGATTTGTTTGCAGTCTTGTTTTACCGAGTTGCGACCTGCGGTAAATAAATCGGAATACTTGTTCCTCTGACGTAAACCTTGTAATTTATTCGCGTTTAAATCCCAAAGCCCTCAAATATCTGCGAATCCTTTTAATGGTAAAGTCCTCTGTAGATCCTCAATGTTTTTGCCGTATTTTCCCCAGGGAAGCTACTGCTCTTTTTGGTCGTATCGAAATATAAGAAGAGGAAGAGTTAGAACGATATTTGCAGGTGGCGGAGTTATTGAAATACAAAAAGGCTAAGAACTCGAACCAGAGCGAGGGCAGGACAAAAACGAAGCGCGTCCCTACGGTGAAGAAGGAGCTGAGCACCCAAAAGGAGATCCTGATAGGAAGCAACGAGACGCAGGTGCCGAAGAGTCTGCTTCCGCCGGAAGACCCTGTAAATCGATTGAACGAGGAAACCGAGGCGATTCGAAGGCGGAACGTCGATTCCGACAAGGTGAGTTAGAGTATGCATTCGAAATCGTTTAGTATTTATTCGAAACAAACGTTGGCAGCAGATTAAATCGGGGGATTCGGAAAAATCGGCGGAGGTCGCGGCGGACAATCGATACTCGGAGAGCCCGAAGAAGTTGGACAAGCGGCAAGAAACGGTCCTGAAGGATCTGAAATCCTATTTGCTGACGGAATACGCGACCGAGGAGGAGCAGCGGCAAAAACTTCGCCAGTTAGGGGTGAGTTTTGTCATGGAAAAACTTTCTCCCTTTTTTAATAATTGATCGTTTAATAATTGAACACCGTCGTTCTTCGTTCCAAACTTTCTTCTCAACTTTAGTTGCTGATTTTTTGCTTACCGTTAATTATTAAATATCTTTAAATCGAGAGACTTTGAATATCTGTTCCGATTCTTTTTATCGGGAGTTGAAGCTTGTTCTATCGGCTAATCGGTTCGTGCGGGAAATTGATGGACCGTCGATGAATATTTCCTGTTCATCGTCCTCATTTTATGCCGCGTACTCCACGAAAATTCCTTCGCGCGTGGACGAATCCTTTGAACGTTGCACATTGTTTCCGCATTCTCTTTTCGTGTCCGTCCATCGTCCATTCATTCCCTAGTAAATCCGATTTTGGAAACGCTTCTCGTCCCGTTGTTCGTTAGCGGGCCACAACATTTCAGAGTTAACAGACTCGATAGTTTTAACGGAATAATTAACGTCGAAAAATATGCTTCGTAGAGAGTACGAACGGAGAAACCGTGGCAGATAGAATATTGTTCGTGGAACGATCGAGGAAATAAAACGTTGGGGTAGAATGATAAATGTTAGCCCAGTTTTCGAGCCGGTTAACCACCGACAAGTTTTCTTTTATCACGAGAAGAGACAATGCTTCTTTCCTTCCTTCGACGGGAACGGGTCGGAACTATTTGTTTCTGTCTCGCACACACGAAACACCAAGATTCCTTGACACCGTGTATTGTGTAACGAAATTTCCACGAGAGAATACTATAATTGTATTTCCGAAGGCTCTTTCGAAGAAGCAATACCTCCGAGTAATTTATTATCCTGCGACGGAATTTTTCTTAAAAATCATTTTCGGAGGAATTTCTTTCCAACAGAATAATTAAGTAATGCCTGAAGACAGATCTGTAGAGTCCGTACGCGCTCGGCAATCCTAGCGAGGATAATTCGAGGATCGCATTTTCCGTGCTCCGGAGCTTCCTTCGAAATATCCCCGAAGAAAATTGCACGAGGTGCTTTGATACGGTCCGCGAGGAAAAGGATCAAACCAGGTTTCATTATCGTCATTTCTCAACCGACAAGCCCGGCTACAAAGGACTCATCCTGCCAGTTAATTCGATATTCTTAACGCGATGCCTCAACCACCGCTCCTGTAATTGCCACGACAATTGGATCCGCGAATAAGAAACGTTTTTGCCCTGGATTCAGCTAACCACACCTTCTTGATGAAACTTAAATGGCCTTGTAAGAAATTACCATCTTTCCACCGCTTGATTAATGAACAGACATTGCGTTAATTCGAACAGTTTGTGTTACGAACGTTCTAACAGTCGTTTACCCGAATTCCTCAAATTTGCAGGTTCGCAAATTAGCAGTTGTCGAATTGAAGACGTATTTGAAGATTCTTTGAAAATTGAAGACGTACTTTAACCCCTTGCGCTACGACTTACAGTCGGGAACAAAAATAAGTGGACTCGAAATGAGAAAAGATGAAGTTTAATAGAATTAACATAACTGTTATAGACTTCAATTTTATTTTATATCCTCATAGTATATACATTATTTAATGAATAATTAATGTTGTTATTTGCATTTTTCATTAATTTCATTAACTACGCTGTGTTTACAGAAAGATGCAAATATGAATGTCAATTATTCACTGAATAATGTACATACTATAAGAACATATAATATATAAAATTGAAGTTCATAACAGTTATATAAATTCGATTAAACTTCATCTTTTCCTATTTCGAGTGACTGTCCACTTATTTTTGTCCCCGACTGTATATGATCATTGATGTTTAATGAAATATATTTTTGATAAATAAAAAACCAATAAAGCAAAAAATAATCAGTATTTCTTTGAAGCTGGATTTCTGTGCCGCTAGATTGACCAAACGACACACTGTGCGATTAAGCTATAATATTAAAATAGCCGTCAGACAGAACTATGCAATTAAGCTATTAATTGCTTATTCTATTAACGAAGCTATTAATTAATATTAAAATAGCCAAAAAAATTGAAATGTTATTTCAATATATTATTCAATTGCTGACTATGCAAATTATAATTGAACTCCAAATTAAAAATTTGAGTAAAATTGATCGCGGTTGAGGTACGAGTGCCTCGTCAAAATCGCGCAAGGGGTTAAGTATCTTTTTCTACGCTAATAAACTTTCTTCATGAATATTTTATCTCGGACGAAAATAATTCAGGGTTCGAAACATCTCCGTCGATAAGATCTTTTTTATTATTTCACCGTGTATTCTCCCGTCTCTCGGCAAGACGTCTTCCTATTTAAAAATTCCCTCTGTGAGAATTTCTCGATTCCGTCTGTCATCTTTCTTCCTCATCTGTCCGGTGAAAGTAATCCCTTTTCTTCCTGCCGTTGAGTGCTCTCGGACCTTTTTTTCACTCTCCCTCGCCAGAGCTAATTCAATAGCCGACAATTGAGAGCGCCGTGACTGCATACGGTATTCGCGCGAAGGATATTGAATTAGTTGTGAGAACGCTCTTCTTTTGTGCCAGAAACCCGTGGCGATAAGCGCGCTAGGTGGCACGATAATGGCACGATAATGGGAAAAAAGTGCGGAGACGTCTTTGCGACGCCGGAAGAACGCGCCGAATCCGAGAGCACGCTTTTAAGCGCAAATTCGCTTATTACCCTTTCCTGTTATCTTTGCTCGTCAACTCCGCTTTTGACGAGTGTTCCATGTCCTCGTGCTGTCTTCGCGATATGAAATTAAAATTAGCTCGACAACTGCGTAATTCAACCGAGAGCTCTCCTGCATGTTACCTTTGTAGGAAGTTCCAAGTACACCGATACGTCGTAACATCGTGGCCCATAAGGATCTACGTTTCGCACAGTATCCTCGTATTTCGACATGGCGTCGCATTGTCACGTTCCACATCGTCGCTGTTTGCACCCCGACACTTCGACGTTACGACATCCACGCTTCCCCCTTCTCCGCGTTTTACACACCCGGTTGCGCAAATGGCCGTTTGCCATCGATGGCCAGAGGAAAAAAATCGCCGTTACAACCCCGCGGTAATTTAACGAGGGTCTAGCGGTCCATCGATAAATCAGTTGGATGGCGCTCTTTCGAACGAAATAGAAGCAGCCGCGGTATTGAAAGAGGTCGAACCGTGAAAAGCTACTCGTCTAATAAATCGATATCGAGATTCGTGAATGGGACGCCGGAGTGGACCGACTCGGAGTTGTACGAATATTCCCAATTCGCGGAAGCAACGTTGCGTGCTTTTG
This sequence comes from Megachile leachella, assembly GCA_963576845.1. Taxonomy (NCBI): domain Eukaryota; kingdom Metazoa; phylum Arthropoda; class Insecta; order Hymenoptera; family Megachilidae; genus Megachile; species Megachile leachella. The sequence goes on from OY756259.1 coordinate 11,648,845, forward strand.
ACGCTCCTCGCGACTCCAGGGTCGTTAATGATCGTCGAGTCACGTGGGTCGGGAAGTTTCCGGCGACGCGGTAGCGTGCACATTTCGCGAAACACGTTCGAGCGGAAAAACGAGGGGAAAACTCGAGCCGGCCGCGCGGAACGAAGAAAAATTCTCACGCTTGAGTCGCCGTTTCGAAACCGCGCCACGCGAGAACGTTCATTAGCGAGTTTCGTTCGTGTTCATTTGCACCGATTTTGTTAATTTCGTTCACGTTCGTCGATTAACACGTTCCGTGGATGTACCGCCGCGTCTTTTTATGCTTTTTACATTTTTGTTTCGCGAAATGAATCCTCTAGCGCGTTTCGAATATTAAACCGTGTTTTCCGTTGGAATTTCAACGAAAGAACGATGATTTCCGCTGGATGTTTTTTGCTCTGAACGCTTCCGTTACATTCTATGTGTTCGTAAATTTCGGGTTTCGTAAATGTCGATCGTTTTTTAAGCACCGGCGAAAATCTCTAGCGTCGAGGAATTTTTTCATGGAAATAATACTTCGATGTCTTGTTAGATGTAATTGTAGTATATTGTTTTGGTACGATTAATCCCTTGCGCTATTTTGACGAGTCTCGTGACGCACTCGTACCTCGACTTTTTTTCAATTTTTATTTTTTTTCTATGAATAGCATAATCTATTAATTATTAAGCCAACTATGAATAGGCTTAGGTTGGCATACAACAACGTTTTAACACGTTGACTGCCACACTAAAGTAATTTTCAATTGCATTCAGTAGTGCTGTAATTCTTGACCAAATTTTCTAAATATTTGCACAATATCTTACATTTATTTTCCATAAATCCATGTAATTAATGTGAGAATTTGCGGTTAGGGAAATGAATACATTTTTAACATGTTAAATCAGTATAGATACTTAAGGGGTGCAATACCTTTAGAATCTTAGAAAATTGCAAATTGTTTTTCTTGCATAAAATGTTAGTGCACTACGCTCCAATTTGGAGTTCAAGTCCAATTACAATTACAGTCAACAGTTGAATAATAACATATTGAAACAACATTTCAATTTTTTATCTATTTTAACCCTTTGCACTCGAGGACTCCGCTACGTAGACAAATAATTTTCAGTTCATAATATACGACCAAATAAATTTGAGAACGACGTCTTTTCTTTTACCGCGCGTATCATTTATGTGTGAATATGCGTCAAATTGCTGGTAAATGAATAAATAAAAATTTCGAGTGCAAAGGGTTAATGTTACAGCCTAATTGCGTTCTGACTTAATAAATCATAGTACAAGAGGTTAAGTAAGATGCGAAAGCGATGAACATCGCGATATTCGGTAACTCGTTTATGAGATGCAGGTACAATTTATGGATGTATTGTTAACTAGGCTGAGAAGGATGCTTTAGCGGAGAACGTGTTGAAGCTTTTGGTGAAACTAGCAGAGAATCCGAATCGATGGGAACGGGTGCAGCAACTTCTCCGTAAGTAACATCGTCTATACCTTAACGCAGAAAGTGATCGAGTGAGAAATTGAGGAGTTGAGTACGAAACTATGAAACCATAGTTCGCAATTGATATTTGAGTAAATACGTAGTTCAGTCGTCGTTAATTCTCAAGCACATTGATGAGGTTCGTAATTATACGATGTAGTCCGTGACACAACTCGGAATCAATTCCGTGGCAACAAACTTCTCTCGAATCTTACTGTTACCGCGGAACCTAACTAGTCTAATTTCAATCGGTGAACAAAAATAAACTGTTCGAAAATGCTGGAACAGTTTTACTTATCGATTCAGGTGAGATTTTACTTGCACAAAAGCGAGGATCCGCAGGTGAGATTCCGAGCAGAGTGCTCGCAAAGGTTCGATCGGAGTGTTTGAATGGAGAAAAGCAGTCGTGGAAAGAGGATAGCCGTGCTGTTAATCGCGTTCCAGTCGACTCGGGAATCCAATAAAGCCTCACAATAGGTCGATTAGATAGATAGTGTCTGCATTATTGTTCACTGTAATTGCCTCTCTGACAATTAGTCCGCCAGTGTAACGTGAAAATCAATGTAATTCGCTCTAGAGGTGATGCTCTTCGCTCGCATCCCATCCCTCGACCCTCTTTTTTTCCTTCCGTTCCCTCATTCGATTGCCTCCCACTCGAACAATACGTTAACCCGCCCCTGGGTCCGGCTGCTTTTTCCTTTTTGCGCCAGACTAATCGAATTAGCTGGGAACAAAGAAGATGGCCACATTTGTAATCGAGCGAATAGACTCTTGTTTAATACCGTTACACTGTGCGTTCAGGAATTTAAACCAGATGTTTCACGAATACCGAGGTTAGCATTCGTAATGCTGACTCCAAGAATCTAAAAATTGGAGAATTCTGCACGAAGAGAACTAGATTAAAATATTGTGCTTTTAAAATATTAATTGCAGCTTTTCGTTCCGTAAATAATTCACGTAACTCGAGATTACTCGAGGTGGATTATGTATACAGAGACAGTGAATAATTCGGGAACAAGTGAGCCAGTAGGTAAAGCGCTTCGCACACAGAGACTATCTTAATCTCCATTACGGGAACAATGCCGCTTTAATAATGGCCACTTGCTGGCGTTGATGGATGAACGCCGCTCGCGAGTACCAGCTTCGAGTGACACTATTTTTTCCGAATAAAAATAATGCAACATATCGCGGTAAATTTTTATAGCACGACGGAGGTTCTCGTGCATTTAATTTACAGACGAACGAATTTGGAGGTTGATAGAATATTTCCAAGTAAATAAACTTCGTACTAAATACTCGAGTTTCGAGAATAATAGCATTTTGTTTTGTTGTCGCAGTAAATACGGAGAGCGACTTGAATCTCTCGAAGAACGCCATAGAGCCGTCCAAACGCAGCTACGAATCGTCCACATTGTTCCCGGACACGCCACAAGCTCGCGAAGACTCGAGGAAGTCCCGTAAGAAGTTGAAGAAGAAGAAAAAGAAGCCGAAGCATCGTTTCTCGACGACCACGTTGACGCCGGTACCAGCGACGCCTCCTTTGTTGACCACCACAGAGACGCCGTGGCAAACGACGCCCGTTCAATGGCGCCTCGTCGCGGAAAGGCTCTTTGCTCCGCCGTGGCAGGAACGGACTGAAAAGACGACGAATACTCGCCACTCCGTTCCGCAAAGTCCTAGAACCCTGTCTTCTATTCGAGATCTGATCGAAAGGAGCAAACCGAAGAGCAATCTAAAGTCGTTCCCGTCCGACAGAAAAGCTACGATAACCGAAGACGTCGGTGAACTTGCTGATCAAAGGCTGATGCGGTTCGGTAACGTAGGATCTCGCCAGGTTGGTCGTATCGAGCCAGGTGAATTCTACGACAGACCTGCAGGTACGTTGACGTATTAGGAATTCGGTAAAAGTCTTCCTAAGGAAGATAAAGAGCACGAGAAACTCTGTAAACGAAATAATCGTATCATTGTTGCAGACCCAGAACGCATACCGGATTACGACGTGCCGTATCATCAACCGAGATACAATCAGTTGCCTCCGGTTTCCCACGACTTCCTGCACAGACACGAGGAGGACTACCAAAGCGACTCGAGTATGCCGGTGGACGCTTTCCGCGGTCAAGACTACGAGGGTCGCGACTTCTCGTTGAGCAAAAGCTGGCCGGATATACTGAGATACAACGTTCCGTGGAAAGCCGAGGAGCGTGCTATGGTACCGGTGGCTTACGACAAGTGGCCCTGGAGGCAGCCTGACCCCAAGTTTTGGCCGCAGCGCGCCAGCTATTTACCCCTCGAGAAAAGCTACTGGGCACCCTACGGTAATGAATATGAAGCCGCGGAGAGCTGGGAGGAACAGCGAGCGCCGCATTTTTGGGACAGGGAAAGAGGCTCGCCTCAAGAGAAGCCCATGAAAGTGCCTCCTTACTGGCAGCAGGTGGACCGACCGGCGAAGGTGTACGATCGCGAACAGCAGAACGGGACGTGGGAGAAGAGCAAGAACCGTTCCGAGTTGACCAGGTCCAAAGAGTCGAAGGAGAAGGTGGTGCTACCTCAGATCACGATGAAGACTTGGAACAGCTTGACCTCGGACCCGGCTACGTGGCCCCACAAGCTTCCCGGCGCGAAACCGTGGCCCAAAGACGAGAACGGAAAGTCGTACAACCCGAATGCCGATTTGGTGAAGAAACTGGGCTTGGATAAGCAGAACGGTGCAGCTTGGTCCAACGACGAAGTCGAGAAATCGAGCACGGAGCGAAAGCTGAAGGAGGACAAGCAGAACAGACTGTTCGCGAAGGACTCGGTGAAGAGCGAGGAGATACTTCGGACCGAAGTTTCAAAGTACAAACCCAACGACGAGAGAAACAACTTCAGCGATAACAAGGGGAGATCCGACTCTGGCAAACCCTGGATGCTGGCCGATAAAAGCTCCAAGGACTGGATGAAATCCGAGGACGTACAGGCCGACGACTCCGGTGCTTGGAGGAGGAAGTATGAGGGAAAGAATTCTTGGTCCGACGACGCTACCTTGCCCAAGATCCAGTCGGTCGGTGCGTGGGTGATGGCAGCCGACCAGTCCACCTGGAAACCCTATCAAATCAAACCGCTGGAGTCCTCGGACGACATCGGTCCTCGACGGTGGCCGAAAGCCAGGGCGAACAAGGGTTGGGAGAAGAACGACTCCTGGATGGACCACGCGAACGTACCTCTCGACCTCTGGCCAGGAAAGTCTAACAAGGGCTCCTGGTTCGCCAAGACGAAGGACACCGATGGTTGGTCGAAGTCGAGTCCCGACTCCTGGAAGGCGAAAGGAGAGTGGTCGAAGCCGGAGTCCTCGTGGACGTCCAAGACGGGAGACAATGATTCTTGGCCTTCGCGAGGCAACAATGGCGGCTCCTGGTCGACCAAAGGCAACGAATCCTGGACGTCGAAGATCGACGACGGCTCCAAGTTCAACGGAGACCCGTGGACCTCGAAGACCAAGGAGGAAGACTCCGTGGACGCTTGGAGCAGGAAATCGAGCGAGCAGAATGGCTGGGGATCGAAGAGCAACGATCTGACGCCGTGGCAGCAGAAAATGAACGACGAGTGGAATTACGGGAAGTCGAGCTCCACGGGTACTTGGCCGGCTAAGTGGAAGCAATTCGCGTACCACAGAGTGACGGCCATGCCCATCTCCAAACCGGGGACCACGTCGGACGCGAATTCGTCCAGGTCCAAAAACGCCTTCGTCGCGGTGTCCGCGGTGTCTTCGCCGAAATACACCGGAAACGAGTGGCGGAAGAACGAGGAGGAGAGGAACGAGAACGGCAGGCAGGAAGAGCAAGAACGGTCGGGCAATCAAGTTCAGGTGGGACTGGAACGACCCATTTACGCCTGGAAGAAGGATTCCGGACTGAGGACCGCCTCGACGAAAAGCAACGCCACGGATCCGCTGGAGAATCAGCTGGAAGCACTCAGACAAATTGACTTCTGGGCTTACAAAGAGAACGAGGCCGAGGTGAGCTTATTAAATTCCGTCCATGATCCCGACAAATGATTCTTACGATCTATCCGAACGGGAAAATGGTTTCCCGATGCAGATGTTCCTTGGTGTTTAATTGAATTCATACAGAATGGATTGCCGACGACACTCGTGCAATTTCATTAGTTTTAATGTATGTACACTCGGGCGTGGCGTAATCTTCCTTTCGATAACGTCGCCAGTGTAAATTTCCGTGTCCGCAAGTTCTCGAGTTTTATACGTGATCAAATATTACATTGTAAATTGTAGATACTTTGGAAAGATTATCTTGATAAAACGAAATTGGTTGATCGTGTATTTCTGTAAATCTCTCGTGCTTTGGTTGAACGGAAAACGAAAGGCTTCCGCAAAGATTTTAACCAACGACGACGGTAATAAATAGAAAGGAGAAATCCAAAAGTTGATCACATCGGGCGAATTCTTTGGAGGTGTCCCTGGAATGCTCTGAATCGACTCGATTGCACCGTTTCTTCCATCGAGTTACGGCGACGAAAGTTTCCCTGGAATTGGATCCGCTGGTCGGATCGTGTATAAAAGTTTCCCGACAACTAGCCACGCGGAACGTGCGAGTAAATCACGGTGAATTGTGGTTCAAAGCGGACCGAACCTGTCCACGGACTTTCTTAGCCGTTAATTCGTCGACTCGTTGAGCTTTGTTCTTTATTTCCGTGGCCTCGCGTGCTTCCCTTCGGCCAATCGGTTTCCGAAGAACTCCCGGAAGGTAAATTAAAGTCTTCGGTGTAACCTCCGGGTTAATAATATACAAACGCATCGGACTAATTAAAAGTTAAATTACAAAAGTTCCGTAAATCGCTGAGCTCTCGCAAGTGGAATAATAAAACGGAGAGGTAATTCGAAAACGCGATTATTTTTAAACGACCAGTCGTCGAAATTCGAGCGACACGATCGATAAAGGCTTCAGATATGAACCTTCGAGTATCGATTGACGGTACATCGTTTATCGCGTGAGCGGTACAAGATGCATACGGTGTGTCGTTGATTCGAAACGTGTTAAGATCGTGCAGAACGTGCAAAGGAGCGATACAGCAGGAAAGACGTTCGAATTGGAAGTAATCCCGGGCATCGCGGTGCTTTTACGTGCCGCAATTTCCGGGATCCGTTGACGAGCACGTGCTTGGACTTGGTTGAGCTGCCGCAGCTCGACCGGAAGCAAGCGACGCTTCCCTTCCGCCGGTGAACCTTACGTGATCCTACGACTGATTGCGAAACTTCACCGCGCCACGAGCGTGCTCGACATAAAGCATCCTCGTTACTTTCCGATCGTATCTTCGCAAATTTTACCTTCTATCGATGCTAAATCTTTCAATGCTTTATACTTCCGCGGTTCACGACTCTCTAAACGGTTATCGCGCAATTCACGTTCGACGTGTTAAAACGTTTACTCCCATTCAACACGTTTTATTAACACTTTGCGCTCCTAGATAATTTTATTGCGTGCAAATTACAACTTTAAAATGGTAAATGAGTTTTGAGGTTATTAGTTCTCTATTAATAATTTCCTCCATTATCTATTTCACTTTGTTCATACATCATACGAGAACTGTGTCTTGGAGAACAAAATAGCGCCTGATAGGAGCCTCTGCAATGAGTTAACCCTTTGCATTCGATCACTTTATTATATGCAAACAGCAAGTTTAAAATACTAAATAAAATGTTAAATAAGTTTTGAGGTTACTAATAACTTCCTCCATTATCTATTTCGTTTTGTTCATACATCATACGAGAACTGTGTCTTGGAGAACAAAATGGCGCCTGATAGGAGCCTCTGCAATGGGTTAACCCTTTGCATTCGATCACTTGATTGTATGCAAACAGCAAGTTTAAAGTACTAATTAAAATGTTAAATAAGTTTAGAGGTTACTAATAACTTCCTCCATTATCTATTTCGTTTTGTTCATACATCATACGAGAACTGTGTCTTGGAGAACAAAATGGCGCCTGAGAGGAGCCTGTACAATGAGTTAACCCTTTGCATTCGATCACTTTATTGCATGCAAACAGCAAGTTTAAAGTACTAATTAAAATGTTAAATAAGTTTAGAGGTTACTAATAATTTCCTCCATTATCTATTTCACTTTGCTCATACATCACACGAAAACTTGCCTTGGAGAACAAAATGGCGCCCGAGAGAGGCGTCTGCAAAGGGTTAACAATTGTATACAGAAGTCACCCGAATAATTTAGTTACCAGAAATAAATGCATCGGACAAAACAAATTCGAAAATTCCGAAATGATGTGTTCTGCTTCCAGAAGCGATTAACGACAGCGAGCACGGAGACGTCCCTTCCGAGGAACTCGACGTCAACGGGGATGCAGCGACGATCGGTGAACAGTAACGGCCTTTCGGAGACGAATCGACGCGCGATCTCGATGAAATAGATCGGAAGTTAACCGTAGATGTACGAGGTTGCCCGACGAGTACTCGATCGACAATAGGCTACGCGAAGTCTCCGAGCAATTTCCAACGAGTCTCTGGCCCCCTGCCAAGGTGCACCGAAGCCTGTCACCAGTCTGCGCTTTATAATTTGATCCACGTCATGGAATAATCTCTTTTTGTCCTCCCATCACGTGTACCCGAGAGTAAACTCGTTATCCCTCCGAGCTTTCGTTGAATATATCCTCGATTACTTTGTTCCGCTCGTTTAATCCTCCGGATCTAGCTTTTTATTTCGTGCATCTTCGATACGATTGTTGATTTTTTAATCGAATGTAATCGGTGCCATATTAGATTAGAGTGTTATTCGTCGATGTAACGTATTTTTGAAGCGTACGTGGGCGTGTGAACGAGATCGTATCGATGATACAAGAATTTTATTTAAAATAATGAATAAATAAAGAGAAAAATGGGAACAATCGGGATATGGAAGATTTATTTGTTTATCTACTAGTCGGATTGTACGGAGCGCAACTGTTCGACAAATATTGTCTACCGAAGCGGAACATTTTATAAGAATAATAATCCGATCGTTTGAAACAATTGGTTTAACTCAAACCTTATTAAAATTTATAATTTCTATTCTCAAAAAGCACACTTTAGCTACGTATTTCAGTCCGCGCGAAATGGGGAGGAAAAATACAAGAAAACGTAAGAATATTATTTTCCGGTTTGCTCGACTTCGTTGCACAAAAGGTTTAACCCGGAGATCCTTTCTTGCGGTTTATTCAATGGTCATCGAAGTAAACTCGACTTCCCGCAGCGACGCTTGAATCTTTCGATTCCATACGCTCCTCTTTCTCTTGTTAGTCCCTTATTTCCGGTTTAGCGAATCTTACCCTACCGCTCTAACCAAGCGCATTCGATTTCCATTACGAATTTTTATCTCGATCCACTGAATATCCCGTTCAAGATCAAAGTCGAGAACACTCCACTCGGAAATCTGAACTTATTTCTACATGAACGGTTCGTCGTTTTCGAGATAAATTCTTTTCGAGAATACTGGAAGATATTGAGAGAATGGTAATGTAAGGATTTTTATTTAAGGAAATTAAGGAGGGGTGGGAGATAGGAGTATTGAGTATTCTTGGATATTTAGTTTTTAATTTTGCAAATATCAAGTTGCGGTTCTAACTATTCAAATTCCCAAATTTCCAAGTTGGAACTCCCAAGATCCCAAACCCTCAATTTCCTGCACTCCCAGATTCCTAAGCATTCAACTTCCCAAGTCACTTCAACCCGGAAATTCCAAAATTTCACCCAAATCTCTCAACTTCCAGTCTTCTCCGTTAAATTTCGTATTCGAATTTTCTCCGCGACTAATTGATAACGAAGCGAAACGAATCAGAGAGACATTGAAAGAGGTTTGCGCCGTGTTTCGAACATGCGATGGTGGTGGTTTTTTTGTCGGAGTAAAAAAGAGGGTCGAGACAGTTCATTCTGTCGCTGGAATAAGGGGTTGCTCGTTTAGGCGCGAGACGTTCTACGAGCCCAGGATAAATAGCACGGAATAAACTAGCAACCGGTTCTTTTTCACAAAGCTAATTAACCCTTTGAGTAGGAAACTTTCCAGACACGAATTGTTACTAGGAACTTTTGCTTAAGTTTCGAACTCCTTTTGCATTTCTCTTCCTTTCAAATTTATTCATATTCTAAATGGTCGCTCCTCTTTTGCGGGAGAAAGATCACTTTTAAATCGAATACTTTTCTTTTTTAACGCTCTTTGTGCCGATTCTTGCGAAAATATTCAATTAGCATTCGTTTATTTTATTATATAGATTCCTTACTGAGTTTTGTAAAAACTACGTGAAATGTTCGGCACTAAAAATCTCAAGTTATAAAAATCTTAAGTCATATTCATTTATTTCTAAAACGTAGATTTTCGTGTTCTTCCACGAACATAAAACGGAATCACAAATTACACGATCCATTTGTACTATGACGTATACGTCGGAACCCTGCGAGGATCAAAGGCTAGTACATGCTCACGTACGCGATCAAAAACTCATTTACATTTCTCGTACGATCCATTAGGAAGGATAATCGTAACTAATTAATCATCCGATTATGGGTCGGATTAATTCGATCGACCGAATTAATTCGCAAAACGTAATTCCCGTTGGCGGAGAGAGAGGGAATCAGAAGGGAGATCACAGTGCACGGGGCTAGTACGGGCTTTCGCGAAAGAGGAAGATGGTAACTTCGCAGCGCGGAAAGTTTAGTAGGAAATTGAGCGAATATTTTTTCTACGGGACTGAAATTGTCGGTCGCGGCCTACACGGCCGTCCAATTCTAGGAAACCTTTGAGTGCCCTAACGCATCACAAGTCGGACCTTTTTTAACCCTAATCGATTGAACGTTCGACGAAACTCGATGATTTAAAGGCAGAGATCCCACCGACTTTTAATGCGTTAAATCGATCGTCTCTTCGTTCGAAGCATCGATAGGCAAAATCGATGACAATATTCCGAAGACAACATCCTTGTAAAGAAGTTAGTCTGGCATTTGAAGCGTTGATTGACTTTGACTCGCGAATTTTTTAACCGCTGCTACAAATTGTCAAAGTAATTCTAGCAATATTCGAAGCGTTTGATGTCGGAATTCGGTGGCAGTCAGCGCGTTAAAGAGCGAGACTAACGAGGGCAATATGTTAATTGACGAAAAGAATAAAAGAACGATAAAGAGAGACTGAATATGTGGCATATCACTTGAAATATAATTCTCGATTGGACCAGCGACTATATGTTGATGTGTGTGTAGATAAAACGACCGAAAATGTTAACCTCTTCAGGGATATTAACATTCGTGTGTACATATTATTTCTACCTTCTTTTTTTCAATTTAAACATGCTTAACAAAGTTATAAACATTATTGCAAATAAACGTTCCCTACGATGTTCCCAAATAAAGAAGAAACATATCTGGTTTGAAATATTCATTTCTTTGCGATTGTATTTACCCAAAAATCCATCCAATACGTTTAACCCCTTGCACTATTTTGACGAGTCTGACTCGCGACGCACTTTTACGGCCATGATCAATTTTACTGAAATTTTCAACACGCTCCAATTTGGAGTTCAAGTCCAATTATAATTCGCACAGTGAAGGATTGAATAATAATATATTAACATAACATTTCAAGTTTTTTCGTCTGTTTTAATATTGTAGCTATAATTAGTTAGTTCTGTCTGACGCACCTGACAAGTCATAGTGCAAGGGGTTAATCTTCAGCGTCACAGAAAAAACGAGACTAGTTTGAAAAAACAATGGACTTAGCAGAAATTGTTTTAGTCATGCTGCTAATTTCGATTTAATTTTCTGCACTGAATGCAGAAGCGTGTGAATACTAAAAGGGTCCACTTTGAAGGTGATGTCACGAAAAACTAATTTTGAAGATACAATGATTTATTGAGCTAGTCTCGATTTTTTGTCACACCTCGCATTCTCCGAAGTCTCGAGGATTCAAAAGGTCCAAAATCTTCAACTCCCGACATCCGAAAATTCCAAGATTCATGAACTTTAATATTTCCAAACCGAAAACAGTAAAAAACGTTTTGAACGAGTTGGAATTCATTCCCGAAGAGGTTAACGCGAATATCAGTTTTATTGGTTCGTGCAACGTTCGACCTTTTCATCTGGACCTTTTTACCCGGACCAATCCACAGAGAATCGCGGGAAACGCTTTTCCAGCAGGAACGTCGTCGATTTCCTCTTGAAAGATCGAGTTGGCGATTTATGAGGGTTGAACGCTTGAAATTTAGATGAAGTCCGTACGAATTCGAAAGTCTGTTTGTCGTGCACCCTGTTCGAATTATTTATCGATTCCTCGGTGATCGACTTTGCTGGCCATCCGTTTTTTCTCTTGCAGTACTGTAAATATGTGCATGTACTTTCATTTCGAAGACACGAACGGAAATTTTCAGGATGTTCAAATGTATTTTATTTTTCTTTTCAAAAGGATTTAATTGCTCTGACCGGATTCGACGCTGACCACGCGTGTAATAACGAAAACCAGAATGGGTCAATTTCGACTATCAAATTTTTACGTTGAAAATTGAGCAAACTTGTACAGGGAAAACATTGATCGTAGTAACAGGTATTTTATTTCTGACTAATAATTTTTGTTCTGGATATTTTTTTTCTATCGCTAAAACGTTCTGCCATCAATTTATATTAGAGTCAACAGTATTTTTTGGAATTATTGAAATTCGGTTAAAGGCATTTTTCATATGATTTATAGATACGAGAAATATGTACTGTACTATGTAGCATGTACTGTACTATGTAGTATGTACTGTATATACTTTACTATGTATTATGTATTTACGTGACAGGAAGTTTCGTATCATTTTGTAAGACTTCGTGTCCCACATACTGAAATACCGATCGTTTTGCCCTCTGTTAGCAAACTCTTCCATAGTCTTCATACTTTTACATAATACTCTACAATTATAAATTTGAACTTTAATTTTACAATTGCAATAATTTGTCACTAATAATTTTTTCTATTACACATTGTTGAAATGATAAATTTTGTCGAGACTTTTACCTACTGCTGTTGGTCCGCGAACAGCTCACCTTTCTGGCGGCTAGTAATTAACTTCTCTGCTTTATCGATTGTTGGACAGGTAAGTAATTATTAATTACAAATTCTTACTACGGCAAATTAAATTAAATTTTAATCGTATAACTTCGTTTGCGTTTTCTAAATATTAGATCGACTTTTATTATTTTAATTTTAATCTGTTGTACAGAGAACTTTTTTAAATAAAGCGTATTCTGTGTTAGTCATAGTTTTTGATCGTAGTCATTGTTAGAAAGTTTGATATTCGCTGAAAGATACGTAGGAAATATTCGTCGAATTATTTTATTTGAAAAGCTGGAGTCTTAATCTGCTGAGAGATATTTCCGATTAAAAATTTATTGGAAAATTGTGGAAAACTTATAAGTTTTCTCCGAATCGATAACTTGTTGCGGAAAAATGCGATAACAGCGGAAAACACAATTTTATAATAAGTAAATAATCTGTAGATCTGTTATCGCTTATTGATCGACGATCAGTGTTCCATAACACCTGATAAAAGATTTTAATTACGATAAAAAGAGATTGTGAAAGTATTCGCTGCATTTATCTCTTAGATTTCATAAGATTGCACTTTCATACCGATGATTTTCAGAAGTATTGATTTTTCAACGAAACAAACTCGTGTATCAATTTCCTTGTACTTCTTCGTCAACAACGTGAATTCGAGGGCATTGAAAGCGACAGCTGATACTTCGAAACTGATGTGTGATTAATTACACAGCTGAGAAATCAGTTTAACATTTAAGTTAGTCATTATTCATACATCGTGTCAAACTTTGCTATCGAATTTGTTGTAGAACAGTTTTCTACCGCATTCTTAAATTCAACAAAAGCGGGGAATTACATAACTGCCAGAATTCATTACCAATGAATTGACTTGAAGTAACTGGCTCAAGTAACGCCATTATTAACTCTAGAACTACCAAACCGGTCAAATGGTCGCTCTACAAGTTTCTTATTATACGATACACATTTTTTGAAATATATATTTTATGAAATCAGAATTGGTTTTCATCGAGATGAAAAATAAATGTATGTACTAATTCATGTTTCGTCGTTTGGTTATTCATTTTTGAACTTCATTTTTAATTTCAAATTAATATTAAAACTATCGAGCTGGTTAAATGATCGCTCGACAAGTTTCTTATTATAACATACACATTTTATTAAAATATATTTTATGAAATCAGAATTGGTTTTTATTCAGACAAAGAATAAACGCGTGTACTAATTTATGTTTCGTCGTTTGGTTATTTATTTTTGAACTTCATTTTTAATTTCAAATTAATATTAAAACTATCGAGCTGGTTAAATGATCGCTCGACAAGTTTCTTATTATAACATACACATTTTATTAAAATATATTTTATGAAATCAGAATTGGTTTTCATTGAGATAAAGAATAAACGTGTCTACTAATTCATGTTTCGTCGTTTGGTTATTTATTTTTAAACTTCATTTTTAATTTCAAATTAAGTACACATTATATTCTGGTAAGTTTAGTGTTAAAAATACGGTTTAATGTTAAATAACCGCTCTACAAGTTTCTTATTATAAAATGCACTTATTGAAGTACAATTCTTGAAATCTTTATAGATTTTCATCAAAATAAAGAATAAATGTGCGTACTAATTTATGTTTCGTCGTTTGGTTATTTATTTTTGAACTTCATTTTTAATTCCAAATTAAGTACACCTTATATATTGGTAGGTTTAGTGTTAACTAAGAAGTCAAGGTTATAGTACATCAAGAATACAGAAATACACCTAAAGATGAACTTGAAATATTTGAAAACATAAAGACACAAAAATTAAGAAAAACAAATGTACAGATTATACAAATACCAGAAATATAATCCAGAAATAAAAGTATCTAAATATATTAAAACCTAAGGATGTCAGAAAAATACCTTACAATCCTAAAATCCATACAATCCATAAAATCCATAAAATCCATAAAATCCATAAAATCCATAAAATCCATAAAATCCATAAAATCCATAAAATCCATAAAATCCATAAAATCCACAAAATCCATAAAATCCAGAAAACAAGTTTTTCATTTATCTCCATTCTCCCAGATGAGTACCAAACGATAAGCGATCGTACGCAAGACCCCGTCCTTCTAGGATCGATATCTCGATCAACCGATAATCTTTCTTGTGAACACAAAAAACCGAAACAGATATACGAGTAATGATATCATCGAAGATTGTCAACGTTTAGTACTCGCGATAAGATAATCATCGTTCCAATTAATTCTGTTACTATGAAACGAATTTTGCGATAGGAGGAGATGCCCTATATATAGTAGTTAGGAATGTGTCAGTTTTATTGTGTTGATCGAACCGATAACTAAAACATGGCATTCGCGAAATTATTTCTTATCGCTTGCTTTGTGGGAGTCTCCCTAAGGGAGATACGTGGACACGGAATGATGTTGGATCCTGTCAGCAGGAGCAGCGCCTGGCGACAAGGATTTCCCGTCGGTATCAATTACAACGACAACGAAGTCTTCTGCGGAGGTTTTCATGTAAGTCAGAGTCACGCAAATTTTTTATAAAATGCATTTTGTATAAAATTGTTCTTGCATAATCTCTAATGTCGAAATTGAACTTTCCGACAGTCAGACTGCAGTAGTTTTAATAATTCTCGATGCAACTTAATAAAAGTTTTGACCGACTCGAACTGTGGCTTCGTTGCAGTTTAACCCTTTGAGGCACAGGATTTCAGATCAAAAATAAACCTATGTTGCACAGGGTTTTAAATGAAACAAACTTGGTAAATTTTTATTAATAAAGGTATAACATTATGTAAAAATATAAGAAAATAGTAACAATTAATTAAATTGTCAAGAATATACAACATAAACAATAAAGAAAAATTTTGTTTGTATTACTGCACAAGTTCTATGGTGGGACAATTGAAATCCCACTATACTTTCATCATTTGCAAACAAATTTAACCATTGATTTATATTATAAAAATCGTTACTCGCTTATGAACAACTAATTTTTGTAGAAATTACCTCTGCGATTTTTAACGTGAAACTAAGAAACAAATGTGAGTGCTATAAACCTTTCATTATAACAATTGCTCAGCCGGGAATTGCATATTGAATGTTGCCAACACAATGAATACGTTTGTAACATTATTTGGAAACATTACCAACTGCTTTACGTAAATAAGGCGAAGTATAAACCTATGCACATGCAGCTACTGCAAGATTTCTTGCAGTAAGGACTAAAAATTGAAATACATCAAAAAGGTGGGATACTTTTAATCCCACCGTGCCCCAAAGAGTTATACAGTAAAAAGAAATAGCAGTTTATTCGATGTCCTAAAGTGAAACTTGCGTTAATATATTACAGGTTCTAGTGGAAGAAAACGGAGGAAAATGCGGCGAGTGCGGAGACAACTACGCTCTTCCTCGACCCAGACCGAACGAGAACGGCGGAATCTTCGGACTTGGAATCATCGTCAAGAAGTAAGTTCAAACGTACAAACACTTGCAACTTTCGGTAACAACGGTATATCGCTATTAATCCCTTAACCTACAATTTTTTATTCAATTGTCACAGCTCGTTAATTATTTCTACAACGAGAAGACAAATATAGAAAATTGAAAAATTAAGCTCGTCTTGTATTCAACGATCCTTAATTTTGAAGACTGTAATTAGAATTGTACTCAAAATTCATTTGCAATGAAAATATGAATCTGATGGTCACATATGACTTATAAAGTGCGTCACGAGTGTGACACACCTTAGTAGTGCTAGGGGTTAACACTAGATTTACGGACGTTTGGTCACATATTTAAATTTGAACTAAAGTATAAAAGTAAATAAACTGCAGAATTGCCTGAAACATTCTTTTGCTGAAAGTTGACATTTTTGCAAAAATTTCTTAACAAGATTTGTCGTGTAAAATCGACCTATTATCCGCCATTTTGACGGGTTCCTAAATCCAGTGCTAAGACTAGAGTACAATGCAGTGCTAAGAGCTAAGGCTCGAAACGAGTATATTTTTCAAGATCACCCAAGTAATTCAATCGAAATTCGCATCATTGCCGACAGTTTCACATAAAAGAGCATCTTCCATATTTCACCAGGTACCAGCCAGGTGAACTCATTAACGCGACGGTGCAATTAACCGCCAATCATCTGGGAAGCTTCACGTTCCATCTGTGTCAACTGATGAACGAGCACCACGTGGAGACCGAAGAATGCTTCGCGGAACACCCGCTGCAGTTGGCAGACGGTTCCTACGAGGCAAAAGTACCGCATAATAAAGCGAAATTCGTCATCCCGATTCAACTGCCAGAGAATTTCACCTGCGAACACTGTGTGCTACGATGGAATTACAGAACCGGCAATAACTGGGGCGTGTGCGACGATGGCAGTACCGCTCTCGGCTGTGGGCCACAGGAAATCTTCAGGAACTGCGCGGACATTTCGATTCTTTCTTCCAACTCTTCTTATTAGGTTCCGTAATTTGAATATGGACTTTTGATCGAACTGAGGCTTCAGAACATTAGAGTTAAGGATTTCTGACGCTGCACACTGTTGACGAGTTAAATTCTGTGAACGACGAGATTCTGTGCAATGCGGAGTTTTCCCTAAGAAAAAGTATAAAGTATGCTTCGTGAAATATTACAGTAAAGTTCTAAATTAATATTTAGATTGTCATCTTTTGCTCCAAGAAAGATTGATTAACCTGTTAACCTGTTAACGTGTATTTACAGGACATGTAAATACGCAAACGTAAACGATAGGGTGTATGAGTAGGACATATAAATACGTCCTTAAAATATATATTGCGCCCTGCAACGGGATGTATAGTTTCGTCCAATAAATCTATTAGTCATCGACACATGTTTCGACATGAATTTAAAGACACGAAGAAAATCAATATCATCGCTCTTGAGAGTGGTGGACGCGTTCTAAATAAAAAAAAAATAATATGAAAGCTCTAGTGAAAGAGTTCCCGTTGCTGCGTAATTCTAAAGAACTCCACGGTTAACAGGTTAATTGATTTTGTCGTTTGGACCTCGACTGCTATGGTCATTGGCCCACCCAAGAAGAGTAGCACGTACCAAGCGAAATTTCGTAACGAACAATTGTTTCATAAACCAAATCACTGACAACCGTTTCTTCCTCTTTACAGGTACTTCTGTAGCTTGAACGATGTTAATAAAGAAGAGCAGATTCGGTAGGTATACAGCGAGAATTCTAACTCGGATCTTAGGGAGCCTATAGAGGAGCTGTGACGTCAGCCTTCTGGTCTTCCCCTCTTCCGAGGTCTCACTGAGTCGGAAGTCTCGTTGTGCATCTACTAAATGTCTTTCCAAAACAGGAGAAATATCTGACTTTCTAAATCAGAAAATCATATAGTTTTCCTATTTGGAAAGACATCCAGTAGATGCACAACGTGACTTCTATCTCAGTGAGATCTCTGAAGAGGGGAAAACTGAGAAAGGGGACGTCCCAGGTCCCTTTGGGTTCCCTAAGATCCTACTTAGTGAATCTCGCTGTAAATCTACCGAATTCGTTCTTCTTTGCTTAACATCGTTGTAGCTTCAAAAGTACCTGTAAAGGAGAATAAACAGTTGTCAGTGATTTGATGCAGGTTTAACACTCGATTCTGTGTAAGGGTGGTTCTCCAACCACCGCAATGTGAAATTTTGAGGACAAGGGAGAGAGGAGGAAGGATAGTTTCGTTACGAGTCTTTCGTAGTTTCTGCACTTCTTATACGACGTACTAAAGCCTATGTGGACTGCGGACACGGCTGTCGTCGTTGAAATAGTGGCTGCCGTCGTCGAGAGTTGAAAAAAACAACATGAAGATTTCAGTCGTAGCGAATTGGCTACGACTGAAATCTTCCTCAGTGTCGTTGTTTTTTTTTTAACAGCAAAAAAAAAACAACATGAAGGTTTCAGTCGTAGCGGATTTGCTACGACTGAAATCCTCCTCTGTGCCGTTGTTTTTTTCAACAGTGTAAGAGACTAATAGCGACATCGACCTCGTCCTATGAAAAGTCGACATCGGTGATGACTCATCCATGCATTTTCGACGGATGATACTGCATGTCTCTATTTAACCTCTACACGGTAATCGACGACGACAGTGACTATTACAACGACCACAGCCGAGTTCGCACACTCCCCATATGCAAAACGGTCTGTTGTATACGAAGTTCTTTCGGAGACTTCGAAACCCGTAAAATGTTCTATTCATCCCCCTCCTCCCCTATCCTCAAAATTTCATTTCGTAATGGTGGTTGGGGCACCGCGCTATATTTCCTTCGTAATCGTTCGAATGCATTTAAAGTGCCAGTGTCTGACGCTTTAATGGGTGGATCAATGATAAACTATTCAACGTATCGGTCCACTTTTCCTGTCATTCAAAGTTGACATACTCGTCACTTTTGGTGAATCAACAGCGTTCATTGTTTATGACGTAAATAAAGTATGGTGTGATAGTGTTTAGTGTAAATAACAATGTAAGATAATATGGACAGAGTATATGTTCCACGTGTAGAAACTACAATGTATAGAGAATAATGTATAATATAGAGTAGACGGTGTAATGTAGGATGTATAATGTACAACGTATTGCATGTTACATTCTCTACAAGAGTGTGTGGTATCATATAGTGTGTAATGCATCATATGTGATGGTGATATCACATATGATGTACTATACATATCGCATATGATGTATCATATACTACATGCGACACCACATATGATGTATCATACACTACATGCGACACCACATATGATATATCATACATTACATGCGACACCACATATGATATATCATACACTACATGCGAAACCACATATGATGTACCATACACATCACATATGATGTATCATATACTGCACGCGACACCACATATGATATATCATACACTACATACGAAACCACATATGATGTACCATACATATCACATATGATGTATCATACATTACATGCGACACCACATATGATATATCATACACTACATGCGAAACCACATATGATGTACCATACATATCACATATGATGTATCATATACTGCACGCGACACCTCATATGATGTATCATACACTACATGCGCACATACTATTGTAGAGAGTTTAATATGCAATGCAGCACACAATAGTAGTAGTACAATGCATTGTATAATTTATAATACAGTGATCGAAAGTCCAATGTACAGAACGCGAATAGCGCAGTTCTATAGTAAGGGTTAGCGATGCAGCATCAAATTCAACATTTCACTTTTCGATGTTATCGACGTATTGTCCAATCAGTGTTCGATCGTAAAATTACTGATTTTTCAAGCGGAGTGGAAATCTTGCAAGATCTTCCTCCGAAAATATTAACGATAACCTTAATACGATAAGACGTATTGATTGAGATTAGATAAACTGTACCTGATTACGTTAGTTTATGAGAAAATTGTGTACCTTGAATTGGGAAATATGGATTATCCCTATGAGTATATGTAAACAAAAGGAATGTCGAAAATCAATAAACATACCAAAACAACTTATTCTAGAATTTTTTTAATCGTAAATGTTCATGTTTTTTACCCACTGTCTTAATTATGTTATCATCTTTTTCGTACCAAGAGAAAAAGGTCGAAGACAATCGTGCACTTAACATCGTAACACATTGAATTTTCTAAACGCGTCCGTTCATTGTTCGAGATACGCGATGCAACAGGTGATAAATAATGCAAAAGGGAAATAAAACAGCCGGTTGATAATGCACGCTAATACGGCGTGCAAATTAACGGGAAACGTGTACATGCAGATTATGCGGCACGCTTTCACCGAATCTCGGTCTTCGAGCTTTGGCCTCAGTTTTGCTCCATGCACCGCAATTTATGCATTCCTTCTTCCTGTCCGTTACTTTGTCCAAAATTTCTTCAAACATTCCTTAGGTACATACCAAGTATGTTCAGAAGTACTACTGCAGAACAGTTTTTATTTTAACACAGAATTTTAGAAACAGTGTGTCGTTTGATCAATCTAGCGGAACAAAAATCAATTTTGCAACTTACAGATATTTCCACTGACATAGAATATCCATTTTATAAGAAAATATCAGTATTAATGTAAAAAGCAATATGTAAGGATCTATTAATATCTGAAGATTTGACGCAATTGCTTCTAATTGTGTTGCATCTAATATTCATATTTTTGTATATAGGGTTATCTTCTATCATCCAGAATGATTTCTACGGTCGTCATATTTTGAAATAGCATTTTTTTAGTCTTTTCAAATATTACCATATAATTTAAATTTTATTTCTCATATGTAGACTTTTAACATAGTATACCACTTTATACAAGACAAGAAACTATTAGGTTGGTTACGAATGAAACTACTGAAAAAAACGATTAACACAGTTTTGTAGAGCAGAAAGAGCTCTATCGAATGGATATTATAACTCCTTAAATTGCAAAATTGTAAAAAAAAGAAAATGTCAAATCACCACGAACTTATTCCCCAACCTAATATTATGTTCAACGTATGCTGTAATTGCACTGTGCTAAAAACGAGTCAAATAATTAGCATTCAATGACATCTTTCGATATAACCGTTGACGTAACTAGAATTTCTATTCCGGGTCAGATTGTGACAATTCGTCGCACCGGACGCGACTCATGGAAACTTAGGAACATTTCGAATGTTTCATAATTTGAAGAGGTGGGTTACGCCAATGACCATGAATCAGATTCATTGTGATGCGGAGCCTGCGTCGCCTAAAACTCCAATGGAAAATCCGAATCTTGTAACGATGACTAACTCGTCGTTTCGTAAAACGATCTATGTCCTACCGGATACGGACTTGGCTGTTAACTTCTCCGTCCTTTCAAGAAGAAAGTTTCGACGCTTAAAGGTGTAATTAATCGAACCTAATTATTTATCGGCGTTAAAATACGTAGATATTAATGTATCAGAATTTATGCTTCCTTATAGCGTTTAGACACGGCTAAAACGTTTTCGCGTGACGAGGGATCTCGTAATATAATAGAGCGGTGCGGAGAATGATTTCGTTAAGGATTTCGAATCTAGTTCAACGTGACATAAGACACGAACACACGTGTCGAGATCATTACAAGGGTGATACCGATGATTGTACGTGTGAGTCCGGATAGAACCCACTCGCTTTTTCTCCGTGAAAGATTTCTCCGGCCAAACTTAGCCGAGGCCTTCCTTGACCGGACTCCATCTACAGGCTGACTCATTTATCAGAATCTTCGAAATACCCATCGAGAAAAAAAATTTCGTCGTGAAAATCTTTTTGATCATCGCCGAACGCGTCTGCGTGGATCCTATTGTTCTGACTTTGCCGAAGCATCTGGAGGTGTGTCGTCACCCTGACCCACTAACACTTTCTCTCCAAGAAACTTCCAGACGAATGTGTAATCCGTGACTAAATCAATAAATATATCTTCCTGCGATTTGTCTGATTCACTGTCTAAAATGAAACTTTGCAGTCAAAACAGAGTAAAATTTTACAATCTTTCTATCTAGGAAGAAGGAAGATGGAGAAACTCTTTCTTAAGATTTGTTTGATTTTTCTTTTTAAAATGAAATTAAAGAACCCTGTCGTACGAACGAGATTTTTAAACTGAAATTCCGAATTAATACAATAACGATTGCGAGATGACATGATTGCAACAGACAACAATTGTGTGTTAATTGATTCGTTAAATAAAATGAGAGAAACGACGTGTGCGAACGCTGGGTTGTTTTTGTCAGAATTCTCGAGGAGAAACTGTCGCGAGTGTATTATCGAAAATTACACTGTTCTGCGGTCAACGAGAGACGCTTTGTTCGAACAGCGATCGATACGAGACGAAAATACGCGACACTTTCGATTTCACCGCTTTCGCTTTGATACATCGTTCTTCTAATTTCGACCTTGGAATGTCATTGCAATGACAAGATGGTATTGTGCTCCAGAAGGAATCTTTTTCAATTATTTCAACGTTGCTTGGAGAAAATTAGTAACCGTGAATTATCGCTGTGGTACAAAGTTTGATTTTAGAAATTGTACACTCGAGAATATACCTGTGCGACTACGTCTTCAGAGATCTTACTTATCGACGCTTACCGACTAAGCCAGAGACTAAATATGAAACGACAGCTCCGAGTTGTAGATTAGGTCTTCAAAAAATGTCAAACTCCAAAGCTAAATTCAAAGGTCCTCAAATTCTTGAAGGGCCAATTCTTAAGCCAAAGGAGACTAAATATGAAATGACAGCTCTGAGTCGTACATTAGGTCTTCAAAAAATGTCAAACCTCAAAGCTAAATTCTAAGGTCCTCAAGTTCTTGAAGTAACTAATAACCACAGAAGTCGACGTTCATAATAATAAACAACATAAACATCAAACTCCTGAAGGTCCAAAACCCTAAGGATCTTTTGAACATTGTCATCTTTAACGACCCTATTTCGAGATCAACACTAGAACCTCTGAAGTAAACCTTTCTGCACCTGAACTACAAATTCTCCGTCACGCAAGGTGAAAACAGCATGAAATTACCTAGGACAAAAAATGGCGTTACGCCAATGTGAAGAGCCTAACGGCGTCATCCTCGAAGAAGTTTCCCCACACTCGCGTGTTCGGGCCCTGTCCGTTGCTTTGGAATCAGCCTGTAAGAAGGCGAGTGTAGAGAATTCTCCGGCTGGTCGGAGAGGAGGAATGAAAGGCAAGCAAGAACCACAAGGAGGAGGTAGATCCCGCTCACCGGTGCACTTCACCTCCGGCCTCGGCACGGATCGCGACCGGATCGACCGACTAATCAGTGAACCGAGTGAATTAACGTTTCGTGAATCCCCATTTTGTGTCGTTGGCATAGTGTTTTAAGCGCTGTTGTGATCGTTTGGACGAAGGGAAGCGTTTGATCGATCGCTCGGAGTGATCCATCGAGCACGACTGGTGTTTTGAGCGTGTTTTAAGTGGAACTGTGCAGAAGAATGCGGTAGGATGCGTATCCAGGAAAGATGTTTTCTGCACGCGGTCGTAGGACTTTGCCTGTTAGGCGGAGTCGCCTTCTTGTCGGCCCTAGAAGTTGAGACACAAACCATCGGTGAGTCGCCACTGTTTTTGCACTGCGGATTGCTGGCGGGAATCTTTTTACGATGTCGAGGTGTCTCGCAATTTGGAGCTGTGTTACTGCTAGATATCTTCCTAATTTCTTCCCGCACTTTCAGATATTTGTCTGCTTTTCTAATTGTGCAAATCTAGAAGTCAAGAATGTAATTTCCAAATCTGGCAGTTTTTAAATGTACATCAATATGCACGTGTTTGTGATGTTCTTCGAACAAGTATCTTATAAGTGGAGATCCAGGATAAACCAATCACTTAAGATCGATTCTAAATATAAGATCGACCATGATTCGCAATTTCTTACGTAACGGAACATTAACGCCACCGTATAAGAAGAGTATCGCCCATCAGAGTAACGGTATTCGTATAAAATCGCGAAAAAAATTCTTCGACGATTCGATCACTGACAGAAGAGAATCAGGCCGAGTTCCCGCGAAATCGCGACTTCCGCTAGGAGACCAGCCACGCCGGCTCCGGAGAGATTTTTTCCAAAAGAGGAAGAAGATTTCGCGGCTATGGAGGACGATCGGTTCGAGAAATCGAGTCGAGTTCAGGTTGCCCACTGACACGAATATCGGCTGTTGGAAATTGCGTTATCCTTCTTCTTTAATGTTGGAGATTCGAATTCACAATTAGAAACGGAATAGACTTTTCTTTAAAGAGTTCTAACCCTTTGTCTTACAATATCGTCTCATGTACATGATGCACGTAATTCTTGAAATGCAACAAATCTCATATTTTCACCACTTCAATTCAATTTTACGTTTAATTTCAACTACTCCATCAATGATCGTCATATAGAAAATGTCCCTCAGATTTGAACATTCTCTGTCTGTTTTAATGTTACAATAATTAAGTTGCTCTGCCTGACGCACTTGTTGAGACAATTATAAGTTAAGTCGCCCTGTCTGACACTCGCTGAGTCAATCATAAGTTAAGGGGTAAATTTTGAAGACTTAATTATTTTCAATTTAAAATCTCCTTGTTGAAGATTTTAGTTATCTTCAATTTTAAATCTTGTTGTTGAAGATTTTAGTTATCTTCAGTTTTAATTCTCCTTGTTGATGATTTTAGTTATCTTCAATTTTAATTCTTCTTGCTGATGATTTTAGTTATCTTCAATTTTAATTCTTCTTGCTGATGATTTTAGTTATCTTCAATTTTAAATCTTCTTGTTGATGATTTTAATTATCTTCAGTTTTAAATCTTCTTGTTAAAGTTTTTAGTTAAAGATTTTATGTTAAAGATCTTCAGTTTAAAATCTTCTTGTTTATGATTTTAATTATCTGCAGTTTAAGATCTCCTTGTTGAAGATTTTAGTTATCTTCAGTGTAAAATCTTCTTGTTGAAGATTTTAGTTATCTTCAATTTTAAATCTCCTTGTTGAAGATTTTAGTTATCTTCAGTTTAAAATCTCCTTGTTGAAGATTTTAGTTATCTTCAATTTTAATTCTTCTTGCTGATGATTTTAGTTATCTTCAATTTAAAATCTTCTTGTTGAAGATTTTAGTTATCTTCAGTTTTAAATCTTCTTATTGATGATTTTAATTATCTTCAGTTTTAAATCTTCTTGTCAAAAATTTTAGTTATCTTCAGTTTAAGATCTCCTTGTTGAAGATTTTAATAATCTTCGCAGAAACGTCGAGTTATGTATCCTCTATGACCAGCCCAGTGATCTAAAAGACGAAACGACATGACACGTTGGACCGTAAAGTGGTGTTTATCGCGTGGAAAGTTCGCAACAGCGATTACTTTCCACAGGGGAAGATTCCAGCGGGGAAATCGAGATCCTTACCACGCGATTCTGCGATGTTTTTGCTCCTCAGCTCGTTACCGCTTCCTCGGAATCTCTGACAACCTCGTCAAACCCTGTCGTTCGAAAACCACCACTCGTAAAGACCTATCCTTTCTTGCAATTTCCCATGTTCCTTCTGTTATACCCTTTTTCCCTCAGAATTTAGTTCGAATTATGTATCCCCATGTTCCAGCTTCTGTTATACGCGCCATTTTCTCTCTGTCCATTTCAGAGCTTAGTTCGAATTATAATGTATACCCGCTATTTTCTCCCTGTCCATCTCAGAGTTTAGTTCGAATTATAATATATCAAGTTGGTTTTGTTTACGTTTAGCATTACGGTAATTTCAAACTCCACAATTTGTTGCAACATTTGCCGAGGCTAAATTACGAGCGAGCAAATCGTGTACGGAGCAAACCGGTTTCACAGTTGCCTTTTAATACGTCCTCTCTAATATGTACAGGTCGAGTTAGAGGTACTTTAACAGAAACTACACGTAAAAGTGCTTCGTTATCGATACATATATCGAGGGGAAAGGGAACACTCAAATCGATCCTTTCGCACGTGTCCCCTCGTTGCGAACAGGTAAACAGAGAAGTTGAAGTGTGGGAAGTGCTAACGGTAACGTTGTATCCACCTGACAAACTGGTCAATACGATCCTGCGAACGTCCTTGAGGAAAAGGTCACATGGTTGACCTTTCGTGTAAATCGTGATTCGTGAATGATTAATTTCTGAAGCGTTCGCTACAGAAAAACCCGAGAACATGTTACCTACGCAATAGGAAAAACCGTTTGATGTCGGATGTGCTACGAATCTGTAAGTAGACTTGGAAGAATGTCAAATAGAAAGAATGTCATTACATCATGGAAAAAAGATGAATTAACTTCATCTAAATTATGGTATTCTTCGCATTTTCTATTTTGAAATCACAAACCGACGTGAAAGTGTCAAAGGAAAAAGATAGCTGAAGGGTTAACCGCACTTACTTCCAGCCAAAGAAACCTAATCCACGTGGATGTAATTGCGCCATCGCAATTACTAGTGACACGTGCTCAAAATGTAGCTTACGAATGAACGATCAGTGAGTAAATGCTAAACACAGAATTAATTAGGTCAATGATCAAATTCATCGGTTTAACAAAAAGCGATATGATTCTGAAATGGAAGTTCCATACTCCTCTACGCACAAATTAGCTCTTTCTCTATGATCACACAATGGAGATTATTAGCGAAACAATGAAACGAATTTCACGAGGGAATGTAGGTTGCTCAGGTAGATTTGACGATAGCCGCTCGAGTTTTCATTCAAGATTCTGTACACGGTGAACAACGTAAAGGTGATTAAGTAACATGTTCGTAATCGAACGAGGAATAGTTCCTTGACATAACTTTTGTTCGATACATAATTTGAAAGATACCGTCTTTAAACATTCCGTGCGAGAAGGCATCAACAACTCGTGAGATATCAAATATTCGAAACGGAAATATGTGAAACGTCTCACGAATCGTTGATAGCAAGTTTTTAATACGAGTTCCAGAGAAATTCAGATTCACCCTATAGAATTACACCATAACAATTCAGGCGAAAGAAACGGAAAAGAATAGATCCGATCTAAACTACGAAGCGTGCATCTCGGTTAAGCAGACGGCGCGTGAAAGATTTTTAATTGCATCCGAGCAATCGTTGGAAGTCCTTCGGCTCGCTTCGAAAGGCACACTCGAGTCTCGCGCGTGCACGCTGCACGCCAGTTGCACCATCCCTCTAACGTTCTCTCCAGATACGCGTCTTCTTCAAGACGGCCCGCTAATTAAATGACGATTACGTCTCTCTGATATGTATAATCTTTTTTGATTCGCAACCAACTTTCTATTTCGTGTTCCTACGCTCCCACGCCGACTACTGTTCCAGTTTGAATCTCCGAGCTTGTTGACCAAGATATTAGCACTGGAATACTACAATAGATGCACTAAGATACTGTAATACAGGTGAAGACATTCTGAGATTCTATAATTTTGAGATAGGGTAAGGTTAAGTCGTACCTGTGCTTAAGTAAATTCTTCTTTCTTTTCTGTTTTTGATTTGTATTAAAAATTTTTATTATGTTAAAACGAATTTATAATTGTTGGAAAAATTAAGACATGGAAGAGGTTACAAGGTGTTATTGGAGTTAATGAAGCTCATAGAAAATATGGGATTCCAAAACAAACGTTACGACGTCATCTCAGTTCGATGTACAAAAACTTCTTACATAAGTCTTTGCGTATGTTACTTTAACCCTTAATATAGTTGTATAAATGCAACATACCAGTTTTGATCTTATAAATTATGTACAAAATGTAGGAAGTCTGCAATGAGTAGTGTTATACACGTACCAATTAAATACACGTCATCTGTTTTAATTTGAATCAACCGCTTTCAAGTTATTTTGTCAGTCGATTTCTCCAGGTAAAATCATGCATTTAAGGGTTAAGTTATTATCGGAAAGCATCACAAATTAACAAGAGTCTGAAGGTCTCATGAAGCTAGCCAGCTAACCTGGTTAACGGTACCATAAATACGCGAGTGAACGTATTCTCTTTATATTCCTGGCACGAGCGTAGGTCCCCTTGATATCTTTGTTACTACTTCACAATGCTGTCCGATCATCTGCATAACCTGTTCGATGCTTGGAAAACAGTCATTCAAACCAGCTGAATTTATCGTTCAAACGATTAATCTCCCTTGTATCTATTTTTACAAATAAAGACACTTTAAAAAAAAATGATATCCATTGAGAGAAATCGTAAATACCGGTTAAGTGCGAGTAAAATATATTTAAATTATGAGCAATGCATTGAGTAAAATAATCCTGCAGTTATAATCCGCGGTTTGCTTCATTGTTCTTCAAAAGCGACTTTCTCCCAGTGACCATTGGATATCGTAGCCCGAGGGACGATAATTAAGTTATCGGTCGATCTATTTATCGAAACCGTTTAATTTCCACGTAACTTTCCCTCGATCGACTTTCCTACGCTTCTCTAGGAGCACAATGGAAAGAAATGTGCTTATACGACGGAAAGAAACAATGAATGGAGATCGCGTGACTCGGTGCATTAAAGTCTCCGTTTTATTTGAAAAGCGTGTTACAAAAGTTTACGTGTGACCTAACTTGCAAGAATTATTTATGACAAACTTCTGAAAACTTGTATCGGAAACGAGAGTTTTATCGTTGGCCAATGAGCGCGTTACATGTACCATTTTACGGTACTTTGGTGTTATGAAATCGTGGCGAACTTTCTATATCTTTGACACGCAACTCTCTAACAATAGTTTGAACGAGTAATTATGAAGTATTTCGATGCTACCGTTGATAATGGAGTTTCAAAAAGTTGATCATCAAGATAACAGAATAAGTGGTTCAAATAATTCCGTATCGTTGATTTAATTGTTGGCACACCGGGTATACGAGATATTACTCAAGCTTCGTGCACGCGAGCACACCTATTACATTCTGTTCGCGAAGATCGCCGTAGACGAGAGGGCAGAGAACTCTTCGGGTCTGCTTGTCTTTAAATCGATCACGGTTACTTCGTTGCCTGGAAACTGTTTGCTATCGTGCTTTCTACGAATATGATGTGCATATCGAAGAAAGTTCATCGTTCCGCTGCAGCCATTCCAACAAAATACGAAGAAAAGAATATGAATTCATACGTGAAAGTGTTAAAAGTTGCTGAAAAGGATCTGAATAATATGGTACTCGTTAAAAATTCACAGCAACGTAAACACATAATTGCATACATCCCTTTAATTGCTCGCGATAATGAAACACTTCGTTGTAGTCATAAAGTCACGTTTGTAGCGAATAGAACTCGGAGACTTGAACGCCCGCATGCGAACGATCTTTCGTAAATTGCGATTTCTATTCGAAAGCATCGATTGCAATGGAAAGCGTATTTAGAGATTTTGTAGAAAGAAAAAAATTACAGAATCTCGCTCATCAAATTTTGGGAAAGTACTTTTCCTACGAGTTTCTCTATGGTTCTGAAAATATTAAAATATTTAATATTGTACAATATTTTATGTTTGTCATTTTCTTATTTACTGTTTTATGTTTGTCATTTTTTAAATATTTAATATTTACTATTTTATGTTTGTCATTTTCTAAATATTTAATATTTTATGTTTGTCATTTTCTAAATATTTAATATTTAATATTTTATATTCGTATAAAATACGAATATTTTATATTCGTATAAAATATTAAATACAGGAATGCGTATAATGAATTACGCATCTCTCAGATGTCGAAACGAGTTCACGATTTAGTAAAGCATTATACTGTCGAACGAACCAGAATCGATAAACTGGTTGCATCATAAACACTTGCGGTCGATTCTATTATTCAATCTCTAGATTTATTCATCGTGTAAGGTAAAGCGTAGTTGCTCAAAGCGAAGTGAAAGCATAATATCGGATCACCCAGATATGGCTGACGGTTTCATTTAATTAGAAATACAAATGACGCGTAAAAGTTTTGAACGTAACAGAAGTTTAAAATACTTGTTCGATTTTGTTCCGTCAGAAAATGGTTGCCCGATTACCTAGAAACGAACAGGTTGACAGATGGAAATAGCAGCGGACGATTCGATTTGCCTTTCGCATTCCGGTATGAGCTCGTTCTTCCTGCGATGGGAACCGTTAGTTTCACGGGACCAATGCTTATGTTAGTATCTCCGATACAAAAAGAGTAGAACAGAAAATAGAAACAATGGGCGGCGATCGAACACGAAGATACTGCTATAGAAAGTCTGAAAAGTTCTGAATTTACTTTTGTTTACAGTTATTTACTTTGTTGCGTAGCTTTTGAGGTAATTAGTGGAGCTTGATTTAGACAGTAAATCGTACAATCGTAAAATAATAAATTCGTTAACTGCGTATACTCTAGTTGGGTACTTATAAATAAATAACGAATGCTTCCTGGATGTTCCTGCGAAATCGACGATTGTCTCGAACCTTTGTCTTCAACCTACGGTAATAGGAAACGAATTCCTCTTCGAGGCGTAGCCTCTCGCTCTTAAAATGCCACCATTCCAAACCCTCACTTTTCATCTTTAAGAGCTCAATCTCGTAGAACACGAAAACCGCTATTTTTTCTCGCATTCCAGCGAGACAGGTTTTCGAGCGTTTCGAAAGAAGTGTGTCTCCGATCGCTCGATCGAGTAATAATCAACCGATCAAGTATACTTCTCAAATTTACTAGGACGTTCAATTTTTATATTCCATGTTAACACTAAACTACTAAACCGATCAAATGACTACAAGTTTCTTATCGTAAGGTACACATTTTATTAAAATATATTTTATGAAATCAAAATTGATTTTCATTGAGATAAAGAATAAACGTGGGCACTAATTTATGTTTAGTTGTTTGGTTATTTATTTTTGAACTTCATTTTGAATTTCAAATTAATATTAAAATTATCAAGACAGTTAAATGACCGCTCCATAAGTTTCTTATTATAACATGCACATTTTATTAAAATATATTTCATGAAGTCAAATATTGGTTTTCATTGAGACAAAGAATAAACGTGTACTAATTTATGTTTCGTCGTTTGTCTATTTATTTTCTAACTTTATTTTTAAAATTCAAATTAAGTACACATAGTTTTAGTATCAATATGCAAGAAAATAAATTATTAAAAGATGATAGAAGAAATATTTCAATTACATAGCTACATTAGAAACCGTTATTTACTCGATCTAAGAACGGCAGGCAAGCACGCGATATCGAATCAATCGCTTTCAATCAGAAGGCAAAAACCACGAAGCATCAGTAGCGTGCAGAACGTAAAAGTCGCTTGGAAAAGTCCGACGAGTTGGCCAGTGAAATGTAACTGGCAAAAGCAGCGTGTGCATTTATGGGCCAAGTAGCGTTGCTTCTTCCGAAACACTTTTGCCACTGCAAACTAAATTTTCTCTAATGAATTATTCCGAGGCACTTTTTCTGCCTCGTCCGTTCGCGCGCGACCAGAAGGGCGTCGATTTTCATCGTCCAATATTGGCAGAGTAAACGATCGAAATTATAGGTCGAAAGCAATTGTTAACGAGTCATCGGTCGTTGAGAAAGAAAAGAAAAAACGTAAAGTCACCGCGGCGAAACGTGATGTATGAAACGAAATAATGATCATGCGGCGAGTAGCAAGTAGGATAGAATACCGTATGGTCAAAGGCATGCTCGGTGACCGACTATTTGAACCTCCCTCTTTCTCCTCGTCACTTTGCCTTCAGGCTATTCCGTTCAGTTTCTGTTTCTCTTTTTTTCTTCACCTTTCATTTTGCTCTCGAGCCTTTCGTACGAGAATTCACCGTGTAACAACTAATTCTCGAGCAAACGACTATTAACTATTAAACGACTATTAACTGAGTATTTCGCATTATTGAACAGTCGCAACACGAAAACGCTGGAATACCAGAAACTATGACTTCTAATAAGCTTGACAATTGGAAAGTATCTTGTGTAGATGGTTTACTGTTCGGAAAGTCTATCGCGAGTTCGTTGCTCGAAATCTTTGTGCGCTCGTCAGTCGGTTTCAAGCCTCTTAAATCTCTTTCTTCGTGAGGAAGCATAACGCTGAAAAGGATGAAAGTTCATGGTACAAAATTACGCGGAACGAAAATTCGTTTACTCGAAGTGCTAAACTCTCCATTTAGACAGAACCGAGTTACGCAGTGGAACGTTCCTCTCGTTTACATCACCTACCTGGAAGTAGCTACGGTTCAAGGTCTTGAAGGCTGTTCGAGGGGTTTCTATGCTCGAGAATTCCAAGAAAATAGACGAGGATTTTATTATTACCGATAGACGTTCTTACCGATGTTTTTATCGCATTTTCTTTTTCCTGTATGATTTTAATTCCGAGAATGTAAATGGATTTTATTGCCCGAGACTTTTTGATTCCTAGAAGGAAGGCAATAAATTAATATTTACTTCGCTAGAATTAATATTATGCGTTAAATAAATCTGTACGAGTATCTTAACACCGAAAGTGTTATGACGTTAATCGGTTTGATCTCTAATTGCACGGCGGTGAGCAACAATAAGTTAGGTTCGCACAACGAAACGCTGTCCACGGTGAGTTCATGGACGACGCGGTGTTTCCGGCGACGAGCAAGCCGAGTGAAGATCCTTTTAATGTACGATGAGTAATTCCGCGTTCCACGACTACCTTTCTTGGATGTAATCATTTCGAGACCGAAAGCAACCTGTTTCTCGACGTACGGAAATGTCGACGATAACGTTAGAAACAGCTGTTTCCGGTCTCCTGCGCCGAAATACGATTTTTAACCGACTTCGAAAAAGGAGGAGGTTACTCAATTCGACCTGTATATTTTTTTTTTCTACGTATGTTCGCCGATTACTCCTAACTGGGTGGACCAATCGGAACGAAACCTTTTGCATCCGGTAGGGTCTGACTCCCTGTTGGTACCATTCTTAAAAAATTTTTCATTTTTTAATTGCAAAGTATTTTTTTTTCGTCGGTAGATATCGAGTGTACAACTTGAGTATTTCTAATATAGGGTAAGGTTGTTTGAGTCGTACCTGTGCTTAAGTCGTACCTCTCCTATATTTGGAGTATTATGGCTACTACAGCTGTTATGCAGGTTTTTTCTTAGGGAGACTTGAGCAACCTTACCCTACAACACGTTTGAAACGGTATGAGATTATTTAAAAATAAAGTTCTTTCACGGTTCTGAGATCGAGACTTAAAACTCGTAACGAGGATTAGAAGCAGCTCTAAGCAGCATCGAAATACCGTTGGTTGCAATGAATCGTAATTACCAAACATTACCGGAATATACCGTAACTTTAGAACCATAATCCTGACCGAACAGATTCGCGGTGTGATCGTCTGTAAAATATCGGTATCGTTGCACTGGACGTCCTTCGATCCGCTGGATCCTTTTCACCGTTCGATACCGAATCACGTATTAATTGCTTCGTGCTACATTGATCACCCTTTACATTCGCTATCGCACGAAATTTGCATCGTAAATAATTATATGTCTGATTACACACCGTATGATCTAACGGTAGTAAGGTTTTGAAATTTAGTATCGAAGTTAAGATAGGGAGCCGGATTTCTTTTCGGGCCATCGTCGATATGTATGCACACGGCAAGCAGAAAAGGAGACCGTCACCTACTTACGCGTAAAATCGTTACGTACAGTATCTTGGAACGACCGACCACGTCAGGTGGCTCCCGATGACGAACAGCGGCCTCGTGTGAACCGGTCGCACCGTTACGCTTCCCCATTCATGCGATGACGATTAAGAGTCATGGTCACCTCGACTTTCGATAGGGGTCGACCGGTTACATTCCGGACGCCTGAAAAACCTCGGGAAAAATTCCAAGCGCTTTGTTTGATCTATCTAAATATGCATCTGAAGTTTGCATCTAAATAAAAAACGTTCGAAATTTACAGGTAGCGTGGAGGAGGTGCCAGGTGTCGAGCCGCTCCGCAGCGAAAAGAACGAAACCGTCGAGCGGAAGTCTACTAAAGACCAGGACTCCAAGACGACAGTAGAGCCAAAGAAGAAACCGGTGGACTTCAAGATCAAAACCGATCAGAAGTACCAGAAGGCTGTCAAAGACGATGACTCGAAACGGGGAGAGACAAGCGAGCCCGCAGCGACGACCTCGATGTCGACGGAAGAAACTACGACGAAGATAGACGCATCGGTTACGATTCCCTTTCTGTTTCATGGCGAACCTATCGCAACTCCCTCAAACGAAACGATCTTGAGAGAACTGGCGATGGCGAGCACCCCGTCGACGTTAGAGAACACCGGCAGCACTAAAGAACCTCGGACGATGGAAGATACCGCTCAGTTTAGAGGAAGAGCACTCAACATCTCGGCACCGGAGCCTACGAACTCCTTGCACTCGAATATCACCGACCTCAGCGACGTTAGCATGGACGACGACGACAAAGAAGTCGAAGGTAATTAATTTGCGGCAGGATGTTGATCGACCGATTACGAAAACTCTGGGAACGCGGTTGTCAGATGTTGAAACGCTTTGCACTTGTACGTTCGTGTACGATGACCTGTTTAATAGTAAATGGTAGGAAGATCCATTCCTGAACGAATATCCTTAATTTTACTACTACCTTGGACAGTATCTAGGTAAAAATGAGAATGATAGGTACCACCGTTCTCATAACAGGAATATTAAGGTGGTACCTATCATTCTAGGAGATACCTATCCTATAGCAGGATAGTACAATTGGAATAAAATAATAGAGAAGAATATCTAATTAAATTCTACTGCCACAGGTGGCGAGTACGTAGCTCTTCACAACGAAACTGCCATAAACATCTCCTCGACGTTACTGCCAATGGTGACAGTATGCGTAGAGGGAAATCACACGTATTCGATCGGCGAGAAGATCGTGAGAGGCTGTGAGGAAAAATGCGTGTGCGGAGAAGGCGGCGTAGCAATGGATTGCAAACCACTTTGCAGTTCTCCATATGTCAGGGCGAATAGAGGAATCGAGGACCCGTTGTGCCAAGAGAAGCTGGTTACCGAGGAACCTTGTTGCGCCATTTTGGTCTGCGCTGCTGATTCGGGTGAGTTTCAATTCACCGTTCTTACGCTGAAATTAAATTCAAACTTAAAATTAAATTAACGTAGCACCCGAACCGGAGGAGACTTGCGTGTTCGGGAACAAGACAGTGATGAGAGGCCAGCGCGTGGAGGATGGCTGTTCGAGAATCTGTATCTGCGAGGCTGGAGGTAATCTAAAGTGTCAAGCACGGTGTCCACCGAACGACACGACCTCCGCGACCAATCAGCACGACCGTTGCGTTGTCCTCACCGATCCAAGGTTAGATCCTGACGAATTAAATTCGTTAAGGTTCATTTAAAGTTCTTTTCCTCCTTCAGAGACTCCTGCTGCACGATCACCCTCTGCGACGTCACTCTAGGTGACCACGAGATTAGACCGGAAACCTCGAACGACTTAACTGTGAACCTCACCGACGTGAAGGTCCTCAATTCGACGGCGATCAAGCTAAAGTTGTCCGCGAAGAATCCTCAAGAGGTCACCGTAGAAATATCCGATAACAATCACGTGTGGAGGCAGCAGAAACCCGACAGAGGTGAGGACCATTTACAAGGTTGAAATTTATCGAACCGAGTTACTCAGAAATAAATGCTTTAACAGAGGGTATCTTGTCGAACTTGGAACCCGCTCACTCCTACTACGTGCGAGTGATCGAAGGAAGTCGAACAGGACCCGCCCTGCAGGTCTTTCTTCCCGCGGAAGTGGTGAAGACGAACATCTCGGACAAAATGGCGGACAAGAACTCCTGCAGTCACATGGGGAAGACGTACAAGATGGGAGCCGAATG
Organism: Megachile leachella; assembly: GCA_963576845.1. Classification (NCBI taxonomy): domain Eukaryota; kingdom Metazoa; phylum Arthropoda; class Insecta; order Hymenoptera; family Megachilidae; genus Megachile; species Megachile leachella. The sequence goes on from OY756259.1 coordinate 11,684,704, forward strand.
GTACGACGAGTGCATTTCTTTCTGCACTTGTGTGGAGGGTGGCAAGACGGAGTGCTTGACCATCGAGTGCCCTACGGATTTCGGACTGGACGTTTTAGACCCTCACTGCTTGGATTGGGAAACTGTGCCTCCTAATTTCATTCCGAAACCCCCACACTGTTGTCCTCAGGTAACTTTCTCGATGATACAATAATAAAAAAGAAATATACTGATCGAATTGAGTAACCTCCTTTTTCGAATAGGGATCAGTCAACTTCTTCGAATTCGTGTTACATAATTAAACATTGAACCCATCGGCGTATGTGTACTTTGAAATAAAAACTGAAGTCAAAAAATAAATAAGCAGACTAAACATTTTGTACACACATTCTTTATCTTAATGGAGGTCAATGCAGATCAGTTCAATTGTGTAATTTATAATGAGGATCTTGTGCAACCGTCATTCAAACAGTTTGGTACTTTCAGTGTTAATTAAGGAGGTAATAATCGGTGCATTTACAGGAAGTGCGATGTAGAAATAATGGTTCGTGCAATTACGAGGGCAACATGTACGACAACTGGAGCGAGTTGCCCACGAACGTGACCGGATGCGAGAAACGATGTTACTGCGAGATGGGAAATGTATCCTGTCAAGCTGCTTGTCCACCGGTACCTGCGTTGCCACCTGCGACTTTACCTTGTCCCCAGTACCAGGTTGCCCTGATGCATTTGCCTAACGACGAGTGCTGTCTGGAATGGGGTTGCAGTCATTCGTCCAGTCAGCTACCAGGTAAATCCTGTAGCGATAAAAAGTTCGCTAACGAGAGGGAGGTTCATAGTAAGAGTACAGCGATTTTCTTGCGCAATGGACGTACAGGGTAACGAAATAAAAAAATAACTGGCGTGTGAATGTGATTCCTTTGGAACGACGTTATCTTTGTGTCCGTACGTTATCTTGTGCTCTGTACGTTTATCAGCGAATCTTTGAAAAGTAGAACTTCTCGAGTCGTTAACGTGGTTTCCCTGGTGGCGGTGACACCGTTGACGTCCTTGTAGTTTTCGAGAGACCGCGAAGAGGATAGACTGGTTTTGGGTAGACGCTTTGTCCCGCGGACCTGACTGGAACTTTCCAGTGTAAAAGTGTACATATTATACCCTGAAATTTTGCACATTTCATTGTCGCACCGTTATCATCGAACCGTTCGTCGCTAGACCGTATCCTACATCCCTCTGAAACGAAAAGACACGAAAGAGATCCTTACTACATCTAACATGAGACACCGTACACTGATTCGAACAGGAAGAGGAACTGTAAATGCATGCTCTGTACGGCCGCGCTTGTACATACTTGGACCGTATTGCTGTAAATATGCATGAAGGATTACGGACAGCTCGTCGACACGATTCGATTCGACGACCAGGTCTGTGACAATCGACTTTGCTTATTGCAGGAACGAACGCGACGCCCGCGTTCCCGGGCCCCTTAGCCACAGACACGTTCGATAGCAAAAGACCGACTAACAACTCGGGATCGACCGGGCCCAGCCAGCAACCGGGACGTGGGACTTCGAAAGACGTTGTTAACGCGCACACAGACACCACCACCCACGGACTCTTCCATTACCCCATGGACCCTGGACACCCCACGGTACCGTACAACGGACCGTACAGTCCCGACTACAAACCCACTCATCCCACCGTAGAGGATGTGTTCCACTTGTCTCCCCACACTGAGAAACCTCCGATGATCCCGAAAGAGAAGTCCAAGTCGAAAGCGGACGCCAAGAAACCGGTCGAGCCTATCGCGAAACCGCACAAAGACGACTACTTTCCTGGACCGTTGGCGCCGGATAAATTCCCCGACAAAAGCCTACTTCCCGAGAATCAACCGTACATACCGACTCCCTTGAATCCCAACAAGCTACCGCCCACTCAGAAAATCGCTCACCCGACGGATCATCCGCAGTTTATTCCGCTGAATCCGCACCACGATGGACCAGGATTCGCGAACCCCCAAAACGGTTTTAACGCTCCGCTCGACAACTCCGCGACAGGTCCCGCGTATGTCCCTTCCATACTCGGCGCGGATAGTCTCGATCCTAACGTGATCGTCCCCGTGAATCCTAAGAAGAAAACTCCCTCGGGCGACGCGTTCGACGCGGACAAGGGTAAACATCCCGGAGGACTCGCAACTAGACCGAAACCGAGTCCCGAACAAGAGGTGCTTCCCGAAGAATTGTATCATCTTATCAATCTGCAACACCCAGGCTTGGTACAACTGGACCATAATCCACCCGAAGGCCACCCAGGCTTGTACGATATCCATCAACAGATATCGGGTCAGAAACACACGCCCAACAATCAAATTCAACCAGGGTACTTTGGTCCCTCCGCCACTGGTCCGAAGAAGCCCATGAAGCCTCCTCACGTTTACACGCAAAAGAACGAAAATGGTCAGACGACGTATCACATTCACACGCCAGACATACCGAACACGCCTCAGCAGATCGAGGAACTGCTAGCACACATCGGACAACACGATCCTAATCCTGGACCGTTCCAACACTATCCCAGCCAACCGGCCATACCCCATAACGTGCCACCGGCTGCTCCGCCCGCTACTCTTCACATTGACGCTCACATACCGCATTCTGGACTCACGCACTTGAACCATCCGTTCGCAGCACAAACGCCCAACCAGTCAGGTTCGTCCCTGTTCGGTAAACGACTTTTATAGTTCATTGCAGGATTCGGTCGAGGATCTCTGCTTCAGTTTCTGGACAAGCGATGGGCAGCTGTGTTTAGGGATCCGAGAAGTTGCCAGTCGAACAATAAAAGTGAACTTCACTCACAAAGAGTGTGTACTAGGGAGGGTCTCAACGAAGTCTAAGACAAATGGTCTTGGTAAAATCTCATTAATCTAGATAGAGTCTAGAACGTCCACCATTTTTGTCAGATTACCGCACCCTCGCGAGCACAGTTGTCCATCACTTTGTGTAGGTCAGACTTGCACAACTCTTCCCCGTTAATTGGCAACGCCATCTCGAATCTTGATATTACGAATCGCTCGCTCTGATGTACAATACTTCGTTAACAACAACATTGTTCTGTCACTGGTCGTGTGACTATTCATGAGACGCTAAATATTAAGTCTACAGTAACTAATGCATTATAATAACATGAAGCTACTCTATTGAACTTTAGGCATGGAACATAACGTACCATCAGGTTTCCCGTTGCCTGGTAGCATCCCAGGATTCCCTGCCGCTTCCTCCGCGGACGAAGTCACCGTGCAGATCCTCGAAGCCCTGGATGAGCACACCGTCCGACTCGTTTTCACCGTGCCACAAGTTTTGGTGGGGCTTCATGGCCGTGTCGAGCTGCGTTACACCAACGATAAAACGTACTTTGCTTCGTGTAATACTGCAAGCGTGGAATTTATTTTTTGCTCGAAGTCTGTCGATCCATAAAATCTTTGATAATTCTTCAATTTTGGGCAAATAATAATTCTACACGAGAAGTAATACAAATGCGATAAACTCTGTTTGTTCTACAGAAACTTCGACGTCTCCACCTGGAAGTCGCAAGTGTTCGCTCCTCCGAACGACCTGATCGCGACCCCACAGCTAGAGTTCGAATTGGGCGATCTGAAGCCATCGACTGACTACAAGGTGAAGATCACAGTGAAACTAAAGGATCTGGCCAACAGTCCCACCAGCAAGATCTACAGCGTCAGGACGTTGGAGAAGAGAGCCGAGGCGACCACGTTACCCCCTCAGATACCGATCGACGCTGAACTTCAAGCAACAGAGGTCAACTCTACCTGGGTCAACGTAATGTGGAGGATATTTACCGAATACGAGCTGCAGTTTATCGACGGCGTTCAGCTGAGGTACAAGGAGCAAGGAAACAAGATGTACGCTGTCACACCGTTGATCCACAGGGCGGTTCAGAATTACGTGATCGAAAATTTGAAACCGTCGACCACTTACGACGTTGGTATTTACTTCGTGCCATTCCCGGGGCAATTGACGGAACTAATCAGCGACAAGACGGTGAGTTACCTCTAATTACGAATCGGAACCTGTTTTTCAAGTTGTGGTTTCCTTCGAAGATTCGCGTGACCACGTCGATGGAACCAGACCCGTATTCGTTCGACGTCAAGGTGGAAATTAAGACGATTAAATCGACGGATGTGGAGGTGACGTGGAGCGGGGTGCCTTACCCAGAGGACAAGTACGTGAACATCTATAGGGCGATCTATCAAAGCGACAGCGGTAAAGAGGATACGAGTACGTTCAAGATCGCGAAGAGAGATTCCCACCCGAAGACGGTGATCAGCGACCTGAAACCGGGCACCAGGTACCGTCTGTGGCTCGAGGTTTACTTGACGAACGGAAGGATCAAGAAAAGTAACGTGCAGGACTTTGTTACCAAGCCTGGCATACTCCTGCCTGGTACGGTCTCTCACCAAGGTATGCAAAATGTGTAGTCGACATATTATCTATAGAATTTAATTTAGATTAATTTAACAACACAAAGATTTCCAGAGTTGTAATAATAAATAAAAACAATATTTACAATAGAATCGAATAGCAAACATAGTTCTTACTCATTGTTATGCAGGTTTTTTCTTAGGGAGTACGACTTGAGCAACCTTACCCTATATCAATAACTAGTTATAAGCTTATTTTGTAATAAATGTGTGCTTCGGAAGATTTGTATGTTAATTATGTTGCATCATAAGTGTTTAGTATTTTCATTTTTCAACAGGAAAGCTCGCGTCCCTGCCCCTCCACGAAAGTGATTATTACGGGCCCTTGGTGGTAGTGGCCATTGTCGCGTCTCTAGCGATCCTGTCGACTCTAATTCTTTTGATGATGCTAATGAAAAGAAGAACTAGCAGTAAGGCTGACATATCCTCCCGTAAAACCACGTCGGCGTACGACAATCCTTCCTACAAGGTAGAATTACAACAAGAGACTATGGGTAATTTATTCTCATTGTTCTAATACGTTAAACCGATTAATATCGCTTTTCACGTGCATAACTATTTATAATCGCGTATAATTGATTGGTTCACCGTTTTCAGACCTGTGAGGACGCTGTGAACGGAATATCGAACGGTAGGAACAAACATTCTGATCACGAGATGGCTACCATCAACGTTAAAGAGACCGCTTGAGGTTTAATAATTTATTAAATTCTATTTATTTCTACGTTCTTATCGTCAAAAATATTAATCGAACGATTATACAGCGGACTTGCTGAAGGACTGATACCAGAAAGTGCCTGAGACTGCTATTGGCATAATTATTTTCGTGTAGGGTGGGTCAGGTGGCCTTTCTCCATGCTCGAGTACAGTATATTCCAATGGAGAAAATGGCAATGTGAAAAGAATTTTCCAACCTTCATAATTTCAAATTTTATCATTTATAAATTCTAAGAAATTCTAAGAAAAGATCCTATCACCCATTTCCATTGCCTGCTGTACTCAGTGCTAAACCTACTCCAGTAAGATGGAAGAGCTCAGTCCACCTTGACCTACCCCAATTATGCCAATAGCAGTTACAAAAAATATGCATTGTGAACACCGCAATAAAAACGTAAATCGTTTAACAACTTTCGATAAGTGTAATTAAAACTTGTACATAGCGTTATCGTGCGACGTCAACGATCGCGTTTAGATGATAAGGTAACAATTTAAGAGGAGCAGAGTTCACGAAGGAAATATCGTTCTACATAGATAACGGCGAATGCGAATTCGTAATGGTTCCCTATACGTGCATTATTGATCCATACGCGTTTATTTTATGTATTTAATGTATGTTAAGTAAACAAGCAATCTCATTGGATCACAATGATTCAGTTTGCATTTTGTACAGTCTGCATTTACAGTGTTAGAAATTTATATGATAAATAAGGTATATTACAATGTTTGAGTCCGAATCGAATAAAACTGTTTATAAACTGTGAAAAGAATTTTATTATGATGGAGTCTGGCACATAACAATGTTGTATACTTATTCTAGAAACTAATTTGCTATATAAAAGACAACTTCATACTTAGCTAATAGTCTAGATTCTAGAAGATACAAAAGACGCGATGCTTGACATATAATTTGTTCTTATAGCTGAGTAGTGAGACAATACGCTGTCAAAACTGAATTCGGGCATGCAAAAATAGAGAAAAGTTTAAAATAGTTTCTTCAATTCAGATTCCATTTGCAGGGGGTCAGTCATAGGTGCGTATCTAGATACTACTTTTCCTTCTTTGTTTATGATAAATTTGGTAAAGTTCCACTTGATACCATCTGTCACAAATCCACTTGAGTTTGCCTTCAACCATTTCCATAGAGGATGAGCATTGTCTCCATTAACATCAATCTTTTCAAAAACATCAAAAGTGACATTGTACTTTTTGACGAAATCTAAGATCTGTTCTGCAGATCCTGGTTCTTGACCACCAAACTGGTTAGATGGGAATGCAAGAATCCTTAATCCTTCTTTCTCACTGTATTTTTGGTACAATTGTACAAGTTCTTTGTAATTCGTGTCTGTTAGTCCACAATTGCTGGCTACATTAACAATTATACAAACGTGACCACGGTATTTGTCTAATGACACATCATTGCCCTTAATATCTCGAGCATGAAAATCATAAATTGTCGTGGCTTGATTCCAATCTTTGTCTTGATTAAAAAATGCTCGTGTCGTAGCTGGACATTGTTCCTCCTTGTTTTCACACTCTTCTGCTAAGGCACTGCAGAAAAGCAGTACTGTCAAAACCACTAATTCTAGAAAAAAGAAATAACAATTTTAAAATATAAAATTAAGCAATGTTTCGTGCTTCAATTTTGTTAAAACAAATAATTTCGAACGATAGAAGTACGTGACACGTTTGAATACCTAGATGTCACCGTTAATAAAAAGAAAAAACGCGGGAAAGATGACCTCGAACTGATTTAGTACGCACTTGACCGTCGATGAATAAATCGTATGATAAACGTTATGAAATTAAAAATGATAATGAAATTTAAGAAAAGTACTTACTCAACATTTTGCTTCGAGAATATTACCGCACTAATAATGTTTATATAAAACAAAATTGAATATTATTTCCTGTAAAATTAATCACAACCATGAATTAGTATAACAATGTTCATTAATTAAAGCGATTGAAAAAAGAATTAGGAACAATAGTTACCGGTCAATGAAAGTGTTTACGCTTTGACTGGTTGATTGCAAATGCGTAGATCTTTCCTTTGTCCAGAGTTTTTAAGATTCGCGAAACGCACTGACCTCTGTCCAGCGTCCTTGAATTAGTCTCATCATGGATTCTCGAATGCTCTCAAAATAAAGCAACAAAATTCTACCTTCCATTTCAACCTGTTTTTATTCTGTAATTACGGTCCCATGGTCTATATAGGTGCTATTATTCTGTTATTTATCTCAATTTAGGTTTTAATACCAGATCTGAAATACCCATACTGCGAAATAAAGATTGTGATTTATTCCTAAAATTTAAATGTTTAATTGGAGTATTCTATACGTCTAATAGTAAAAGGATATATTATGTTATTCCGAAATAATTAATTTATTAAACGGGAAATATATGTCGGCATTATTTTTAGATTCTTTCATTCGCGTATATGATCGATACTAACCGTCATACGAACTCTATTTTCATACGCTACTTTTACACGTGGTAATCATGTTACCGTGTATATAACAACATAACCTCGAAAACACGGAAGAATTCTAACCTATACAGTTGTTATGGATTGTATTCGGAATCAAAAAACCGCATCACGATATCATATTCAGACACTTTGTTTAAACTGTCGTTTGTATTACAAACAGAATGGTAAGTACATAACAAATACTGTTATGCATAGTACGAAAATAATATTTCTTTTCTAATGTATATAATGTAATTGCAACTTTTTATTTCAGGCGCGAAACGCAGAAAAGGCTATGTAAGTATTGACAAACATATATCTTAAAGTTTTGTCATATTACACATTTGTTTCAATGTCTATGCTTTAACAGGACCACGCTTGCTCGATGGAGAGCAGCTCAAAGCAACGAAGGGGCCAGAAAAGAACAAGAAAGGAGACCGTACCTAGCTTCCGAATGCAGAGATTTGAGAAAGGCAGAAAAGTGGAGAATGCAAATAATCAGAGAAATTGCAAAGAAAGTTGCACAGATACAAAATGCTGGTCTTGGGGAGTTTCGTATTCGAGACTTGAACGATGAAATTAATAAGTTATTGAGAGAGAAGCGGCATTGGGAGGCTCAGATAAAAGAACTAGGTGGTCCAGATTATTCCAGAGTCGGGCCACGTATGTTAGACCATGAAGGTCGTGAGGTAAGAAGATATTTCTGTATCTTTATAGATTAAAGTGTCTTTTACCAGAATAATTGTTACGACAAAATATTTAGGTACCTGGAAATCGTGGCTACAAGTATTTTGGAGCAGCAAAGGAGTTACCAGGAGTCAGAGAATTGTTTGAACAAGAACCACCACCTCCTCCTCGTAAAACTCGTGCAGAGTTGATGAAGGACATAGACGCGGACTACTATGGTTACAGAGACGACGACGATGGAATTTTATTACCTCTAGAACAGAAAGCTGAACAAGAAGCAAGAGAAAAAGCGGTAGAGGAATGGTTGGCGCAAAATGAAAAGAAGTCTGAAGAGGAAGACGAAGAAATTGAAGCGACCGCGCAAAAATCGATACCCTCGCAGCAAGACATACAGGAGGCTTTGCTTGCAAGAAAAAAGCAAGAACTATTAGAGAAATATGTACTTTGACAGGTTTTATTCCTTTTTCACTTTTTTTGTTTGCCTTCGATAACAACTATTTGTAAGTTTATTTGTTTAATTGTATTAGAGTACACTTTTATAAAACGCGACAGATATAATAATAATTATCATTATTAATTTATAAGTAATAACATTGATTAAGGTAATTATTTTGTGCAGTAGACGTTCAAACTTCAATTAATACTTATTCGAGAAAGAGTGCTGTAGATAAAATATAGATAAAAATCCAACGGTAGTCTGTTTATAATCCTCGCGATCCTTTTTTTGTTTCTTTGTTTGTTCCTCTTTTTTTTTCATTTTCTTATTGACAGTGTAAGCACCGAACACTCGAGAAAGCGACACAATAGAATAGAACATCGGAGAATAAGAATTACCGTTAATGTTGCGACAATGTCTGTATACATTCATACTCGCCAAATCCTATACAATTAAGCTGTTGCGTATCAAACAACTGATAGGCAAAAAAGCATTTACATTTAGCTTAAAATTGAATGAAAACTATATAAACATTACATTAATATTCTTAATACAAAATGACTGATTATAGATTATTAAATATGTATCCAAGTAAGCGAAAGTGAAAAGTAAGACTTTAATGAAAATTTCTTAACAAAATCTATCAGTGTTTTAATACAACTACGTGAACGAAATTATACAACAATGAACCGAGTACACAATAAATTACTGAATGCAGATTTTGTGAAGTCATTTGATCTACAACAACCTAATAGATAATAACAAAAAAGAATGTAATCGTTTCATGCATTCCTTTCGCCATCAGATATTTCTAGCGTTTTCGATCAATTCTTCGTTCCGCAAGAAAAAGCCGTATGCTTCGACATACCTCGATATTACAACTATATCGTAACAAATTGAAAACAGTCAAAGGCGTAGAAATTACCCTGAAAAAAGCCCTACTCGTTAATTAATTATCGTAAATACTTCGAAAAACTTTCTGATCCTGTTGGTAATCGCGTGCGATCGATCAATCCACGAGAACATACATTTTTTTTCGTTTTCTCGAATCCTTGACATCGTGTTGTTTATAAACAGACTGTACAATATATAATTATGTTACCAGGACTCAGAAGTCGAAAGTATCCTAATAAAATACTAGGTAAGTGCTACGGATTTCAAATTTACCAAAAGTAGAATTAACGCATACGCGTGGATATCCGAGATTGGGAACCGAGATCGAAAGAAACTTGTAAGGCAGGTATCTTTAACCTGTTATCCGATTTTCTTTGAACTTTATCCAAAACTCGGACACCCGTCGCATCGATCTATTCCTAATACACACTTTCTCGTTCTCGTCTTTCAAAATCTCTTGAACTAACGAGGCTACGATTTATCGAGTATTTATTATTGGCGTATTCTATAATCGAAAAAGGCGTTTGTCGTTGAAATTGTGTTAAGAGAGCTTATCGTAAAAAGAACGTTAGCACGCAACACCGCCGTTAGCGGGAGCATTTCTGCCGTGTCAACGTTAGAGGACAGTTTGTAAAAACGAAATAAATTATTTTTGTTCTTGGTCAACGAAATACGATTCTAGACCAGGCGACTATAACTACGCACAAGTTTCAATTGTCTTAGGCTAGATTTTCTAATCCAACGTCAAAAATTCCGATTTTTCGGATCCCGTAAATTCTATCGGCGGTCCTGCACGCGAACAAGGGACGTACACGTACCGAAAAATGTGGGAACTTCTGAGCCCTTGCAATCGCATTACACAATGTGTCTACGTAAACGTGAGAATAGTTCGAGCATGGATTAATCGTCGTTTGAAATTACCTAAAACGCTAAAGCTTGAAAAAGTCAAGCGTTTACGATTCACAGCATCTGTTTGTCCGTTGATCAGTCGTCCGCTTCGCCCAATTCCCTTCTAATTAGAAACGCGTTCAAGGTGATTACGTCTCTCTATCTCTATCGTGATCGAGTATGCATCCTAAATGTTAGTATTTTAAGTTAATATCAACTCTACGATCACATCTGCGTTTACGGGGTGCGTTTACTTTTGTTCTGCGAGTTTATTGTGCGTCATTGAATTGTGAATCTATCCTCGTATACGTTCCTCGTTTAACCCCTCGAGATCTGCCGATATCGTGCACGCGAACATTCAAGACACGAGGTGATAACCGTTCAAGCGTCCATGCGATGATCTAAGGAAATCTAGAATCTTCGATGAAATGCTTTAACCCTCTAATCAGTATTGTCACTCTAAGTGGGTAAGGTTTATCCTTTTAAATGACAAATTTCTGAATACAGCTTCGTAAGTCCCCACCAGGTAATATTGTCCTTCTACGTCGTTTCCAATCATGGCTTAATGACCTGTCCCTACCAAATGATACTATCTTCCTAAGTGATAAGTCGTTTTTCCCACCAGGTCCCTTTGCAACGTTTCTGAAAGACAAATCCTCATCCCCGTGTTAGGTGCAGTCTTCCTGGTCATCCCCGGCACATCGTATCGTTTCTTCGATCAATAGTATTGTCTCCCTGTGTGGCAAGTGGTCTCACGAGTTGTAAAAGAGCGATATCAAGGAAATATCGCCTACGTGTACTAGATACCTATTCAGAAGCTAACTGCCGAACCGCTTCTCAAATATTCTACTTCTGATGAATTTCCATTTTCCTAAGTAACGCGATCTAAAGCCTACTTCTGTTATGTTCATTCTGTAGAATCGAAAACGAAGTTACGAATCCAAATACAAGCTGCTGCGAAGCAACTGGTGGAACCTAGCAAGGAACCCCGCCATACAGAAAGGCAGTACCGTATCATCGAAGACAGTGACCGCGTGCAATGAAAAGAAAAAGCAAAGATTTACAGAAGAGTCACAGCCTCGCGTTCCACTCGAAACATTCTCACTGATCGGCACTCGAGAAACATCCACGAACAAGGGATAATCTGACGGTTGCGCGTCAATCCATTCTCGAACCATGTGCTCGGAACAAGAAGATTCGTCGTATACGGCTCATACGTACGTACGAGCAACCGTTGCGAATCGAATATCCGTTGAAAAGTGTCGCGGAGTCGAGAGGTTATAGATTCGCTTATAGTTAGCTCGTCCAAAGGTGAACGACTTAGAGGATTCGTAACGGGGCTCTCGACTCGACTCCGGTTATCCCACGACGATTCTCCGTCGACGGACACGCGGCCTAGAAAGGGTGAAAGGCACAAAGTAAAAAATAAACGATTAAAGTTGGCTCAGGCACATATCGAGTCGGAGTTGGTTTCGCGGTCCGCCTGCTAATGTGCGAATTCGACTTTTTTTGGGACCGACGAAATGTGTATATGTGTCCTATGTGTACATGTGCGTGTATACACGTGTATAGAATAAGTGTGTACTCTTTGTTTCTTGTTGCATTATGTTGTTTTAATATACATACGTAATATGTATGCTGAAAACACCCTCAACTCCGTCCGGCGTATCAAAAAGGAGTGTACTTGGTACATCGATAAGAGTTTTGAACTCAGAGTTTTAGCACAGGTGCTTTTTAAAAAATTATGACAGCATCGTCTGATTCTCGCAGGTTCGACAGACCGATATTATTGACTTCTGTATATTCGGTTTTTCGGGCAGTACACGACGGCGATTCGATGGAAGCTCGCCGTTCCTCCTCGAGATGTATCCTGATCCGATCTCAACCATGCGTATCATGGCTCGCGGCCTCTTTCTTTCTATCGATCGAACCGTATATACTCGTAAATCGTTAAACACGTAAAAATGTTTCTCCGTAACAGGAACTCGTTCATGATCGGTTGTCTCAAGGGCGTAGCAACGTGTGCCAGCGTTGAACTTGCGTCGGTTGTCTCGCGGCACGCATATCGTTCCAATGCTGAAGCTCCTCGGAACCGGAGCTGTTTAATCCCAAGCTCAGCCAACCGATCATCTCTCTTCCCTTCCTTCCCATTCCTCCTCTTCGGCGATTGTACACCGACAGGAACAACGTCACGTCTCCAAGTTGGAACAGAGCAACCTACAACAAAAGAACAACGTTTACAAATTTTAAATTTTCTGACTCACAGACCAGAAACGCCATTTCGTCGGATTCCATTAACGTCGAATAAACAACGGCGCTTAGAAACTTTATATATAATGTTTTCGCGTTTAGAACACGTTAATGCACTTTACCTGGAACATGAACGTTTCCTTGTAAAGAGGATTGGGCTGAGCACGCTTCAGTCCAGTCTTCGATCGTCCCATTTCGTGATCGTTGCTGTCCACGAGGGCGAGTTTAACATAAGTATCGGGTGGTTTCGTGTCGTTTCCGCCACCTCCTCGAAAGTGTGATCCTTTGATTATTTCTACCGACAAGCGTCCAGTCGTGCCGTTATAAGCCAACCCAATCAAAATCTCCGCCACGCTTCCACCCTTCATGCTGCTACCGTAAGGAGGTACCGTAGGTGACGCGTACGATTGAACGGACTGCTGCGACCCCGTGGAGTCGCTGCGAGTCAGACTGCTAGTTGTTCCCCAATCTTGTACCTTAAAATACACGTCTGTCAGAGATGCATCTTGATAGTTAATTTTAAAAGAAAGAAGTTTACCGATGAAGAGGGTGGCGGTTGCAGCGTCAACCAAAGCGTCGTCTCGAGTTGCAGATTGATTTGATCGAAGGAAACTCTGGCTTCGCCGAGCAGTCTCTCTCGACGCATTCTTCCGCCCCATAGATACACTCTCAAGCGTACACCCATAGCGTTCACGTCTTCCGGATTGACTCGTGGTAACAGGAAACTCTCCATGTATTGTGGACAGGTGCCCTGACGCACCCGCGTTTTACGTCGTTGCTTTTTCGATGGCAAGAGAACCAGTCGTACTTGACTACCGCCTATGCCTTCCGGGTAATTTCGTCCTTGTAACACGTGCACCTGATGACGGAAACTTTAACTATAATTGTCCAGAGTATAAGAAATTGTTATAAAGGAATTGTTTGTGAGGATATCGTACAGTCATCTCGCGCATAGGTGCGTCGTATAGGAATGCGACCTCCAGGCTACCCACTTCCTCCGTGACGGTGCCCATCGTTGCGATAACGTCGTTGGTCGTCGGTCCATTTTGCTCGACCTCCACCTCCTGCTCTCTGGCGTCCAGCAGAATACTTGAAGCTCCCACTTCTACCACGCACTGGGCAAAAATAGCAAAACATGAGTACTGGAATCTCTTTTGTTTTCAATTATCTTACGTTTATAAACCCCGTGCACTATAGCTTATTCGTCAGGTTTTTATTAGTCAGTTAGGACTAATTACAGCTACAATATTAACCCTTTGCGCTCGAGAGGCCACTCACCATTATGTTTAATACAATAAGCATTTTTTAACTGATTCTATATGACACGTGTGATGTATGAACATAACGAAATAAACAGTGCAAATTGTTAGTAGAGAAAGAACCTCAAGGAAATTCATTTGCGCTCAAGGGGTGACTCTCAGTCACAATTGTATTTAATACAGTAATTTTAAATAAGCATTAACTGATTCTATAATATGACACGTGTGATATATGAACATAATGAAATAAACAGTGCAAATTGTTAGTAGAGAAAGAACCTCAAGGGAATTCATTTGCGCTCAAGGGGTGACTCTCAGTCACAATTGTATTTAATACAGTAATTTTAAATAAGCATTAACTGATTCTATAACATGACACGTATGATGAACATAGTGAAACAGACAGTAGTGGAAATTATTAGTAAAGAAATAATAACCTCAAGATTTAACTAAGTTTTAAACTTGCTGTTTGAAAACAGTCAAATTACCTTCGAGTGCAAAGTTAACACAGCAAAAAAATTTGAATGTCAGTATGTTATACAATCCTTGACTATGCAAATTATAATTGAACTCGAACAAATTGCGTACTAAAAATTCGAGTAAAATTGATCACAATGCGTTCGACTCAAAATAGTGCAAGTTATGAAAGAAAAATATCATGAACATTGAAACAGTAAAGAATGTTGCGACACCGAGCGTGATAAGATACAAGAATATCCGGGAACCAATTAACTACGCGTGTGCCGGTCATGCAGATCGAGAACAGATACTCGTTCAGAAGATTTTCGCTTAAGTTTCGTTCACCTGCTGTTGATCGCTCGGCGAATGCTCCTCAGTGCAGCTGCTGGAGGTGGTACCTGCGTCTGTAAAATCGAGTCGCGTCAGAAAATGGACGATTATCGAAGATAACAGCGTGAAAAGATATAAATACCCAGGATGGTTGGTCCATCCTCCGCTTGGATAGTGAGAGTGTCCGGCGGTGGATGAGAGTGCGAGTTCAATCGGCGAAGGGCGTCCTCTTCCGAATCGGAGCTGGTCTCTGGATCCGAGTAGGAAAATGTCTTTCCTATCGGGTTTCGTCCGAAAATCAAATTAGAGTCGTGTAAAATAATAATCTCTGAAAAGCGTCGATTCTCTTGCGACACTTACTTTGATCGAACGAAACGACTTTACGATCGCGCGACTTTCGGATGAACTTTATGATCGATACTCCGCAGAACCAAAACTCGCAGGGACAAATTGTACTCGACATTTTTCGTGCACGTTCACACTGAATCGCGTCGTTGAGAACAATGAGGCGCGAGGCACGAACGTATCTCCCGATAAACTTATCATTGAATTTACGTTCGTTAAATCGTTCCAAAAAAAAAACACACAGGTTCAGAAGATGGTGTCACTCCGTCGCTTCCATTTAGAAAGAAACATCGCGTCCCAATTAGTCTTCGTAAATATGTAATAACTGTAACTAGGCTATATTCTTCCGGCGAGTAATACCACGCGAAGGAGAAAAAAATACCCGGTTACGGTCACTCGAAATAAAAGCCTCGAAGGGCTGATGGACTTTAACCTACCTATGTTTTTCGCGATCTGAGAGGTGGAGCTATTGTTGGACTCGCAGAGGGGCACGCAAACGCCGCCGAAAAGGGTGCTGGTGGACGGCGGTGTGAAACACCATTTGCGGGACAGGTAGAGGAACAGTGCCAACAGAAGGACCACGAAGCCAGCTACGGCACCCAGAAATGCTGTCGCTTCCACAGGTACTGTAAATCGATCGTGAGAACCGTACAGACCAACCGCATTCTCTATATTTTATTCAACGAATAACGATCGATCGAATGAATGAGAAACGTAAAAAGAAAAATGAAAAAGGGAGAAGGTGGAAAGATCGATGGCGTAAGAAGCGTGATCGAAAGGGTTCTCTGTCCAGGCAGAAATATTCATCGGCCGTGGTAAAGGTGTTCACCCGGAACATCCTTCCGTCCAGTGGTAAGCGTCTTTCTATCGAGCGCGTTTAAACGCCGACACGTTGCGTCGTAATGACCTGGAATAATTAACCGTCGCTCCAGTTATCACGCGAACACGCTGGCCGATATTGCGCAGCTGGCACGCTCGATGATCCGCGCGTGTTCCCGCGGGAGACCGCGACCCACTCCAGAGAAACGCGTCGCGACGAAAACACGGTTTTCAACCTTCTGCCCGAATGAAACCCTTCCTTTCTGAATGAAGCAGCGGAGATGAAACGTTGTCGTCGTTCGAGGCGGTACATTTTGCTTTGCGCATTGCGGATCACGCTCCGCGTCGAACGACTCGTTCCGAATTAGAACGACGCGATCGGTTAGAGGAATAATTTGATCGGAAGGTTCCAGACACTGAGTACGAACAAGTAGAAAAAATCGAAGAACAAAAAAACGGTGACAGGGAAGAAGATTTCCTCTGATGCAGCCTGTCGATTCCGAGATCAACGTCGCCTCCTTGATTGGTAACGAAGCAGGTTACCTCCAAGCGGTTGGACTCATTGAGAGAATCGCGGATAGTGGACTTACCCGCCAGAAAATGGTCTGATCCAGCCAGAATCATGCTCGTCCTTGTGTCACATTAAAGCCTTCTTACGTGCTTCTGTCGAGCGGACGCGGCTGGTCCTCCGCGAATAGTGGATTCATTATCTGCTCGGTGGCGAATCGTCCGGATACTCGTGGTCGTTCGCGATCTCACCGTGAAGCGTGGTTACGAGCCAGTCGAATAATAATACGTGGGCGGGGGTGTACACACAGCACTCTGTTGCTCGTTGAGTCGTGCGCCTGCAACACCTCAACCCGAATCCACGCATGCGTCTCCTCAGCCACGCAACCGTATTTCCTCCGACAGAGGTTCTCATTTCGAGCAAAAACGAGTGCCTTACACTGATTCTTACGTTTTGTGTATTTATAGAATTATCTCAACTGCACTAATTTTATACTCCTTTTGTTCACCATCTAGTTGCTACTCGAAGACCAAACATTGACTAAGCAGGTTTCAGATTTTTATTCGCTTCCAAAGAAGAGGGCGTTTTGACCATATAGGCTCATTCGCTTCATTGACAGTTACCGACAATTTTAGCAAGTTGAATTTCATTGCAATAGAGTGACCGACGCCCGAACAGCCTCTAGGGAGCCTTACGAAAAATCTATGGATTGTCTAGGGAAAGCCACGACAATTTTGGAAAGATCCAATCTATGGATAACAATCTATGGATAGGGAAAAAGAATGAATAACAGTACAGCTTTTTACCGTCATTCATAAATTAAACTAGAAAGCTCACAGAGCTCATAACTTGTACCTCGTTATATTCTACTCTTTATATCTATCTTACCGACGTCGTTTTACTCTCATTATTACGATACTCGATCGTAAAAAATGATTTACAATACTTCCAATACTGTAATTCAAATATTTCGCTAAATATTCGTAATTTTGAAAAAAATAAAAATTAATGATTTTTTATTGTACGTTAAAGCATTTTCTAAAATTGTTATAAATTCAAGCGTAAATATAGAAAAACGATGATGGTTCTTATTATCGACAATCAATATTTTATAGACACATGTTAGATTTTTTATTTGATAATGACGCGACCGATGAAATCTTCGTGTTTTTATTCTTTGCAATTTTGTACATGAAACTGATTCTAATTCTGGTTTAAACCGAAATGAAACGATGCTTATTTATTAAAATTTTGTAATGAAATTTATTTTAATTTGTATACCATGCGTATCGTTCATGACGATTATAGTTAAATGAGGTGATTTTTTAATATAGAGAAATAAATATGAGATGCACTATTATGTGATTAACTGTTGCACAATGCAAAAATGTTATTTTTAATTTTGTTCTAATAGATGCGAGAATCGGACAATTTTAGTTGATTGTAAGGGTAAGCTTCGCGTGTTTTTGTTGCTTAATCTAACCTCAAAAATATTTTCTTTTATTATCAAATATGTTTGTTAAATTATTTCAGTTATCGGTAAAATGAATTTAATGCACTATAAATAAAATATAATCGGTATTGTATTTATTTGTTTGATTTGAAATTTTCATCGACTATTTTAATTTAGTACATTCAAAAAATACTAAAAACTAAATTTTTAACGAGATATCAATTTTTACAATGAAATTCTTCCTTTTATAGGTACTATGTACTCTGTACAAGTAATAGCAAAACATAACACAATATATATGACTGAATTTTTAGAGTGATAATAATGTTATCTATTATTATTTCTTTTTTATTACATTATCCAAAAACAGGAATAAAACAATGAGCTACTTTACCATATTGCGCTTCAAATACTCTGCAACCCTAAATAAATATTTCCTAGAAAAATGTTTTATGCGATATTTAATGTATCATGCAAGAGTATATTCTACTGAAATCCGCAACCACCATAAGAATTGTATTGTCAAGAAGGATAATATTGATAAAAGAGAACTACTTAAATCACGGATACTCAATGATATCAAGCAAACTAAAAGAAAAGTTGAAGAAATTATTGAAAAAGAAAACATTTGGACAATACCAAATTTCCTTTGTGTGGGACGAATCTTAACATCGCCTTATTTAAGTTACTTAATTTTGTCACAAGATTACCAGGTAAAATAAGGAATTAAATTTATAGTCATAGCTCATCAAATCGGTAAACATTATTTGCTTGTATTGCAGGTGGCATTGTCACTGTTAATAATTGCAGGGTTCAGTGATCTAGCAGATGGATGGATTGCTCGTACATGGACTTCACAAGCTTCTAAGCTTGGTAGTTTTCTAGATCCAGCTGCAGATAAATTGCTTGTAGGTACACTGTTTTTTTCACTAGCATGGGTAGGATTGGTTCCTATTCCCTTGACGTGTCTTGTCATTGTAAGGGACATTGCCCTAGTGGCAGCTGCATCGTATATAAGATACCAGTCTTTACCACCACCAGTATGTATATATGCATATATAAGTACTAACAAATTAATATTTAAATATGTTATTGAATAAATTATATTTTAGAAAACATTGGCCAGGTATTTTGATCCTACACATGCCACGGTACAGTTAGCACCGACGTATACGAGTAAAATTAACACTGCGATTCAACTGTCTTTTGTTGCTGGAACATTAGCTGCTCCCATATTTCATTTTACAAATCATCCAATTTTGGAAATCTTATGTTACACGACAGCAGTGACAACGTTAGCAGGTGGTATAAGTTATTTAGTATCAAATAAGACGTACAAAATGTTAAGAAACAAAATTTCAAAAAAATCACCTCCCGAAGTATAAGTACATGTATATGTATATTGAAACGACGAATGCTGAAGACAGAACATTGCCATTATTTGTAAATTTATTACTGTACAATATATTGTTTAAATATATATACATATATATATAGATACATGACTGATCATAATATGTACATTTATTAAATACTACTTAAATAAAGTTATTCACTAGGTTTACTTATATCGTACATTTCATATGCACAATCTTCAAAATTAGTTTCATCACGGCGCACTGCTATATAATCAATTTCTAATCTAAAAGGACCTGGTTTCTTATCCGCTAATGTAATTCCCACATTTGTGATATCTGTTTCCGGCATTTGGAATTGACGATCTTGAACTATTCCTTTATTCGAAAACACAAATTTAGCAAAGGGTATTGTAACGGTTTGCCAATAAGGGCCACCTCTTGTATACATGACATAATTCCACATATGATTCCACGTTATATCAGCATATCCCTTATGTAATAAGTTTACCATATAACATCTACCATCTCCTCTGACTCGTAAAACAAGTCGATTAAAAGCACTCCAGTCAAAATAGTGTTTTCTTCTAAATGACCTGTATTTTGGAACACTAGTTATATTACAATAACCAGATCTCGTAAGCCTACCATCTTTAGGTACAGTAGTACTTAATATGCCATGAAATATTCCAGTGCCAGAAGGTGAAAATTCTAATCTGAAAAAATAGTTGCATTTTTTTAATACATACTAACATAAGTAATTGTTATAAGACACATTAATGCGAAAAATTTAGTGTAAGTACTTGGCAGTTGAAAAACCTTCGTTATAAACACTGTCATAGTTCACAACCCAGGCCTTTAAAGATTTTTCAGTTCCATCAAATTTGAATATGACATTTTCGTCAAATATTGAAACTGTAGGTACGCGGTAGCCAAATTTGATCTGCATTTCTTCCGTAAATAATTTGCATTCATCTTTAAATATTTTATATCCAAGTTTCAATTTTTCACGAAAACCTTTAACTTTTATTGGTGGTTCATCGTAAACTACTGGATAACCTGATCTTGGTCTTTCGAATACATCTAACAGACAATTGTTTGTATGAAATCTTCTTTTGTTAACTATGAAAGTTCTGAAGTACGAATTTAACGGACGAAGCATATTTTGTTTCAAGGTAAAATTAAACGAAGATATTGTTAAAAATGACAACATTAAAATACGTTTAATATTTAATCTTCCTCCACTGTATCAAAATTTAAGAATAAACATGTATTTTCAAGAAAATATCAGTAATAATTACACAATAATTTAACAATAAGAATTCTAAAGTTATTCACTTATTTTTCAATTATATGCGGTTCAATTCTACTCTGTACGATTTATTTGACTCTGAATGCTGAATTGGCGCGTTTCACGTGTATGATCAAAATTCAACACAAAATCGGTATAAAATGTTATATCTATTTTAATCATTGATCATTAAAAATAATCGCATTTAATAAATTATTTATATTGATATAGAAAAAATGTTCATATGTCAAAGTAGATAAAAAGAGATTCATGAAATTTTTCATTCATAGACGGTGGTTAACGTGCATATACGTTGAACCCACATTCAAGGCAACAATGGTGCTTTTTAAACGTACCAAATTACTCAACAACAGAAACTTAATTTTTTTATGTACAAAGAATCAAAATAAAAATGGAAATTTATTACATATTAAATTTATATCAAATAAATCCACGAATGACGTGACAATAAATTTATCAAATGGGTAAGAATATCACGTGTTTTTTAACCTAAATGATAATGATACTTGCTTACTATATTTTAACAACTTAACATATATAAATAATACATAAATATATTGAAGAAAATATGTAATTATATAAAGTACTTGCTTCCATGACTTCATTTATATTTAACATTATTTATTTGAAATGTTATTTCAGAAGTCAAATGGTATTATCAGCTGGAAAATATGCACGCTTTACAAGTGGATGTGTTACTGCCAAAGTGGGTGAAACGTCGGTTATGACAACTCTAGTAAGGAAAAGTGTACCGGATGAAACTTCCATGGTTCCATTAATTGTAAACTATCGACAAAAAGCAGCTGCCATAGGCCGCATACCAACCAACTTTCTTCGTAGAGAATTAGGCCAATCTGAACAAGAAATTCTTACAAGCAGAGTAATAGATAGATCCTTACGACCTTTGTTCAGTGAAGGATATTCTTATGAAACACAACTTGTATGTAATTTATTAGCTGTAGATGGAGTTCATGATCCAGACGTATTATCTATTAATGCTGCATCAGCAGCATTAAGTATTTCAGATATTCCATGGAATGGGCCCGTAGGGGCAGTGAGAGTTGGATTGATCGATAAAAAACATATTATTAATCCTACAAGGCGTGAACTCCAAGAAAGCTCATTAAACTTATTGTTAGCTTGTACATCTAAAAATCTTGTTGTTATGATGGAAGGATCTGCCAATGATATTTTAGAACCAGATCTGAGAAAAGCAATACGAATAGGTACCAAAGAATGTCAAACAATTATACAGTCTATAGCAAATTTACAAAGTGAAATTGGAAAGCCTAAATTTGAAATTGAAAATGATCAAGAGTTTGACCAGAATGTACTGAAATTTGTAAAGGAATATTCAGAATCGGAGCTACATAATATTTTTACGTGTTATTCCTACGATAAGATATCACGCGACAATGCCATATCGTATCTTAAAAATAAAATGTTAGAAAGTATAAACGATCAAGACCCAAAATTTATCGCAGCAGCTTCAAAAGCTTTTAGTACCGTTACCAGAGAAGTTTTTAGATCCGTAGTGTATCAAGTAGAGAAGAGGTATCTTTTCTTCATTTTTTTCCTATAGTTAACCAACAATATACACATTACATATGAATAGTTCGATAATTTTAGATGCGATGGACGAGAATTGGATGAGCTGAGACCAATAGAATGTCAAGTAAATTTGTTCAAACCACTCCATGGTTCATCTTTCTTCCAAAGAGGACAAACTCAAGTTCTATGTACAGTAACCCTCGACAGTATTGAGAGTTCTCTTAAATTGGACAATATTTCAATGTTAACTAGGTACGTGATTGATAACAATTTCCATTAAAAATCTTCATGCACTCTAATTAAAAACTATTTTTCAACTTACAGTGGCATAAAGGAAAAACATTTTTTCCTGCATTATGAATTCCCTCCATACGCAACAAATGAAACGGGTAAACTTACAGGAGCCAATCGTAGAGAGATAGGACATGGGGCATTAGCAGAGAAAGGATTGCGGGCAGTTATACCAAAAGATTATCCATTTGCTATAAGATTGACAAGCGAAGTATTGGAATCAAATGGTAAATTCAGCAAAGATCCATACTACTATAAAAATGAAATTTGTCTAGATTCCTCCATTATTAAACTCCTGGATTTTTAATACTGACTAATGTTGTTTTATATTGTTTAAAGGCTCTTCTTCAATGGCTACTGTTTGCGGTGGTAGTTTAGCATTAATGGATGCAGGGGTTCCAATATCGGCCGCAGTTGCCGGTGTAGCTATGGGATTAATATATAATCCAAACAGCGGAAGCAGTGCAACCGACGAAGACTTTAAGATATTAACGGATATATCGGTAATTTTTTTTATTTGAAAGTATAATTTTAATTTTAATATTAATGGTAAGCATTATTTACATACAGGGTATAGAAGATTATTTTGGAGATATGGATTTTAAAATAGCAGGTACGAAGAAAGGATTTACCGCTTTACAAGTGGACGTGAAAGTACCAGGTATTCCTTTGAAGATAGTAATGAAGGCCATACAGAAATCAGCTGCGGCAAAGAGTCGAATCCTTAATATAATGAATCGAGTGATATCAGCCCCGGCGGAGAATGACAGACAGAATAAACCTGTGCACGAAACTATAGAAGTACCTGTACACCAAAGAGGAAAGTTCCTTGGCATAGGAGGAACAAATTTGAAAAAGATTTATCACGAAACTGGAGTTAATGTATGTTTAAAGAGAAAAATCATTAATCAGCTGTTGACAAATGAATCATATTATTTTCTTTTTGTAGATATATCCACAAAGCGATACAGTGTTCTCCCTGTTTGCACCTAATCAGACTGCAATGGACGAAGCGAAAGAAATGATCACCCAAAGTCTGCACAAAGATGCTGAACCGATATTAACATTTGGCGATATTTATAAAGCAAAAATAACCGAAGTTCGTGAAACTGGAGTTATGGTTACGTTGTATCCTACCATGGTACCAACAATGTTACCCAACTCGCAGTTGGATCAGCGTAAAATACATCATCCCAGTGTTCTCGGTCTTAATGTTGGGGACGAAATACAAGTGAAGTATTTCGGACGAGATCCTGTCAGCGGTCATATTAGATTATCGCGGAAAGTGTTACAGGATCCAGTTTCCTTCGTCAGAAATTTCAATAGTACAGAAGGTCGGTGAAATTCTTTAAAATTAAGTTCTGAT
Organism: Megachile leachella; assembly: GCA_963576845.1. Classification (NCBI taxonomy): domain Eukaryota; kingdom Metazoa; phylum Arthropoda; class Insecta; order Hymenoptera; family Megachilidae; genus Megachile; species Megachile leachella. The sequence goes on from OY756259.1 coordinate 11,708,568, forward strand.
ATTCACCCTAAAAATAGTAAATGTTTAGAAATTTTTTCGTATCGAGAAACAAACATCGACCGATAGATTAGCAGCAGATTCAAGTTAAACGTAGTGGCAGAATCTGAATTGAACGTGACTCAAATTTCCAATAGATTAGAAATGCTTTCACGTTTGTATCGTTATGTTTTCAAACGCACGTCCACCTATGTCCTTGGCATTGTCATTACCTCGATTTTCTTTGAAAGAGCTTACGATCAGGCTTGCGAAAATATCTTTGAATGGGTGAACGAAGGAGTATGTAATCATCATCTCATTAACTTAGAATTAACAAATTTCGACGTCTCAAATATCTTAAAGTTCCGAAACGCTAAATAATTTCTGGTTCAAAGATGCTTTAACAGATCGATTAAATTTTAATTCGACATATAAACTGACTTGATTCTATTTGTTTTCAGAGACTTTGGAAACACATAAAACACAAGTATGAAAATTCACCGGACACTTACCAACTTCAAGGGAAATCGAGTGAAAATAAGATATCCGACTTGCAGGACAAACCTGATGCAGATACAAAAGAGAACTGATTATGCAGATATTTGTAGAATAAAATGATTTATAGTTCAATAAATTGCGAAAAACAGTCTTTTATATTTAATGTATAAGCATTTGAAATATTTATTTAAATCTGATTAACGATTCCTTTCAATTTTAAAGAGTTGTTCTCAAAGTTTAGAAGTTTCAAATTTTATTATTTAATTTCTCTTTCCATTTGTCTTAATCGTACGAATATATTAAAAAGAGAAAAGAATGGTTCGTTTCGTTCTCTCGTGGGAGAATCCTTATCGCGGATTCCAGTGGTATCAAGTAATCGTGCAGAGTTTCAACTTCTCTTGATTAAAATATTACTTCATGGAATTAATGACCGGATGCAAGAAGAAGATACAGTGGTAACTGTATATTGCTAGTAGAGATATGATTGTAAATATAAGTGAACAGAAAAAAAATGTTAAGAGTTTGATCATTTCTGCGTATTTCCGTTCATTTATCTTTTTCCGTGATTTCATTATACTGTCACATAAAGAGGTATTGATAAATGCAATTGAAGAGAACAGTATTTAAAGCAGCTGCAGAGCATCCAACTATTCTGCAGAAGTTGGTTGTGCTGCTGTTGCACCAGGTTGCTCTAGTCTCGTTGAAAAAGGTACGTACCATATATTATATATTGAAGTCCATTGTTTTCCGATGTTAAAGATTTTGTGTCATCATTTCGAGTTCATTTAAAACTTACAACTTACATTTTGCAATTTTTTACGATATACATGAAAATATAGCAAGTCATTAATTATGTATTCTGTTTCAGATAAATAATGTCTTCAAAAAATATAATTAGTTCTATTTTAATTCTTGCGTTCGTCGCATTTTCGAGATCAACGACGATCAATTTTGATCCACATGTGGCGGAATATTTTGAGCAAGATATAATTGTAAAAAATCGTAGACTTGCCTGTGACGGTGATGAGATGATAAATCTTAACGGGACCTTTTCGTCGGAAACTCCGAGAGGCTTCATAAAAAGCTCGACAATAAAAGCGATATCGCTAAGCAATAACAAAATTACTACAATACCTCATGACGCGTTTGACGACGTCCCAAATTTAGAATGTTTAGATTTATCGCACAATAAGATAGCAATTTCGGATTTGTTAAAAATCAGACACGAGAATTTAAAGACTTTAATATTCGATCATCAAGAACTTGCTGAACAAGATGACCTTTCGCAAAACAATGTACAGTTTTATACGTCAAGTCCAAATTTTCCGAATGTGGAAATATTGTCGTTGAAGAGAATCGGGTACGAGCATTCCTCGCTCTACTCTAATTTATTTCCGAAATTGTCTACAATATATTGGGAAGATAATCAAGTGGCCTATGTAAAATCGAACGTAACCGATTATTTCGGTCCTTATTTGAAGGTGATTCATCTAGAACGGAACAACCTTAACGAGTTTATTGCAACAGATCTTGGAAACGTCGAAGAACTGTATTTGGACGAAAATCCGTTAGAATCTATCTCGATCGAAGTCAGTCCAAATTTGAAAATCCTTTCCTTGATGGACTGCAATATAAAATTTGACTGGAGTTTGTATTTTCAAACTTTAATTACTTTAGATTTATCAAGGAACAAACTGGAGCAAATAATTACAAACTACCATACTCCTTCAAATTTAGAGAACTTGTCTCTAAATTATAATCGGTTTACGATCTTTCCGAGGTTGGACCACCTTCCTCGACTTCAGAAGTTATCGTTAAATTATAACTGGATCGAAAATATTGATTTCGTGACAACAAATTCCTTGAAAACGCTGCATCTTCGGGGAAACGAAATAATGCACATCGATCAGTATGCATTTGTTAACGCTCCAAATTTAGAAGAACTAGATTTAGCAGAGAATAAATTGTCTTCTCTGCCATATGATTGGGGCAAACCCTTAAATATGTTACGTTATATTAATTTAAGCTCAAACAGGTTTCAATCTATAGCTGACATACATAGTTCCTCGTGCGTTAATTTGAACCATATATTCGTAAAAAATAATCATTTTTCAATTATAACGGAAGAGGAAATAAAATATATCGGCGATAATGTTACGGTGTACGTGGCTTAAGGAACAGTAGGAAGAAAAATTTATACGGTCTCTGTATTTTATTTTGTTAAGATTGTAACATAGAGAAATAAAGTTATATTAGAAAAAATTTTCTCATTTTTTGTTCAAACACTACTGTAGTATTATTAAAAAAATTTTTAAACGACTACTTTCGTTTCACGAGATTTTCAAGAACCTTATACTGTCGTTCTACGATCTTATCATGTTATTGTAGCTTTGTTGCTAAACATTCCATAACGATAGAGCGCGATATTGCAACTCTCTTGTAACTCGAGGACGACAGAATTTTGCAGAACGATGCACGCTCGATCTACTAATCAGCAAACGCATCAACTGCCAACCCATGCTTCTCCCCCTGTTTCTTCTTTATTAACGTGGAATGCAGAAGTAGAATTCAGACACTGAAAACCTCAGAAGGTAAGAAAACCTCAAAAGTCTAAGCTTTCACTAAGCTACTTATTTCTTCTTGATTCAATTTCAAATTAATATTCAGCTTTTTTCTGTGCATTTAACTTGTAACTCGTTTCGAACAAAAAATAAAGAAGAAATATGCAATGATTTTGTAAAAATTCAGCGACAGATTTTTAATTTGAATATTTGAACTTGTGAAGAGAATTTAAAGAAATGAAGCGATGACGAAGGGAAGAAGAGCGCGTTGCTAAAGCCTAAGGTATCAAGTATCTTGAGAGTTATCGCTACTTTATAAGCAAATACAAATTCGAGTCCCGAGGACAGAATATGTTGCATCGTTCGAGCGTGCTGAGCTACAGACTATCTTTCAAAATTTTCCTGTGAATACTGTGTAACAAAAGTTTGAGTGCACGGCACAGTTGTAATTCGAAATCGATTTTCAGAGTGTTTTCGCTATCAAGAATCGGACAGCTCGAAGGATAACGAATTTTTAGAGCCCAGCGAAAGGTGAGTGTCTTGATCGATTGACAATCGTGTAAGAATTTTTAAGCATCTCAAGAATTTTTCGTACCTTTCGGTCCTTGTCGGGCACGTTTCCTAATTTGTTTCTAGTGTTGGAAATCCTAACGAACCGATCGACTTTCTCTTCTACATCTGACTCTTCCTTTATTCCTTTACCGTAGAATTTCCGTAGTTTCAAGATTTTTCCAAGGTCCTGCTAAAGCACTTCCACACTCTTTTTTTTAAGCTACCTCCTTCGCAAATATCCTAGCCAATGACTTTTCCTATTCCCACACCCCTATTCCAAATATCAGCCAATAGTTTTCTTCCAATCGTTTTCATTTTTCCTCACAACACCGTTTCTCATCAGAATTTATCCGAACCTCACCGACAGTACAACTTTTAAATTAGAGATCTAGATTTAAGTATAACTTGTATTATTGAACAATAAACTAGTTATTGTATTCAATTCAAGTTACTCTTGATTCGGAAACTCCAACACTAGAACAAACGTCCGATGTCACTGGTTCACTCAAATTCACATTCCACCCACCTTAATCCATCTATTGTCTATTTTTCGTTATATTCATTTTTTATCACTGTCTATTTCGTATCAATGATTCTCGGCTTTTGTAGATGCGATCGTCCACGGGTTTGCTGCTACTTCTTCTAGGCTCGCAGTTGCTATCCCTCCACGGCCAAGTATATATGAACAAAGCCTCAAACTCCAAACACTACCCTCCATATGTGCACAGGTATTCGCAATAATGACGTTATTATAAGTGTGACTATAAACAGCACCTTCCACCTTTGGGGAAGTTCGCAGCGTTGTTTTGTTTTTTTACACATTTTGCAATTTGCAAGGGGTTATATTCATTCGTTAGAGCTCTCTCTGCTCTACAAAACTGTGTTAATTATTTTTTCAGTAGTTTCATTCGAGAATCACCTCGACTTTTCAAATTATATATACCGGAAAAAAAAGAAATACAACTACGCCAACCCTGGGCTCAATGTGTCTACCAAATGTTAAAACGAACAAGCAACGGTTCCTTGATCTTTTATTACTGCTATGTCAAACCTTTAACCCTTTGCACTCCTCAATTTCTTTTACCTACCGACTCCTTAATTTACAAAAAATTGATCAAGGTCCTCAGTAAAATTTGTTAGAATAGTGTGAAGTATGTGACAAATACATTTTTCATTTATTATAAATAGTAAATAAATAAAAATATATATATTTAACCAATCTATTTATCTGAATTATTTATAAGATCCAAGAGAAATGTGATGTCGAGTTGACAGAGGAGTGCAAAGGGTTAATATTATAAAACATCCTAAAATCTAATATTATGTCTACATGTATAAAAAAGAAAATGTCAAAACGCCACCAACTTATTCCCCAACCTTTCTCAAAGTCTAATAAATTAATTTTCATATGTAGGCACGCAACAGAATTTCCGGCACGTAAGCCCGGTTGGCATCGTCGCGCGAACGACGACGACGTCATACTAAGTCAAACCACTCCATCACCGGACAATTCTTCGGTTGAAATAATTGGTCCTCCATATAGATCTCCGTACTTGCCCTATGATAACCATACGACTCAAAGGACGACCAAACAACCAATTTACGATATACCTTCGAGGTACAAATGTGAGCCAACGGCCAACACCGTCCTGAATTTCGCTAGCGTTGGTCTGAAAAGGATCGGTGACGCGTTCATCAAGAGTTCGGAAACGAAGGAACTTTACTTGGACAATAACGACATCACCCAGATCTCTGGCGCGGCGTTCATCTTGCTGAATCATTTGGAAGTCCTCAGTTTGTCGGGCAACAAGATTCCCACCGAAAAACTGCTATGGTTCAGTAAGGCCTACACTCTGCGAAAGTTAGTCGTGGACGACAACAGATGCAGTCTTTCCAACGTGACGAAGGTGTTGGAATCGCTGCCCAGGCTGGAGGAACTGTCCCTTCAGAGGAACAACATTTCGCGTTTCGTCGTCAGTTTAAAGGAATTCGCTCCAAGCTTGAAACACTTGCGACTCTGTGGTAACAAAATCGAGGAGCTGGATTTTCTAGACGATCTACCGGATAGCCTGTCTCATCTGTACTTGGACGACAACGTGATCACCAAAGTAAGGAGCATCGCTTTGAAGAACATCCAGGAGCTATCCGTAAGCGGGAACTACATCGAGAAGCTGTGCCTCGATACGTGTTCCGATTCTTTCTTGTCTCTGAAAGGCATGGAGAATCTGCGGACGCTGAACGCCTCGCGTAACAGAATCGGCGAGATAACTGACGACGTGTTCAGGGACACGAGGAACTTGGTAACCCTGGATCTGTCTCGTAACAACATCAAAATGCTTCCCGAGAATGTTCCCAACCTATTGTCCGAGCTTAAAGAGCTTTTCCTGAGTCACAACGAGCTTGGATCGATGCCGAATATCTGTTCTTTGGATCGTTTGAGGTACCTGGATCTGAGCTACAATAACATAGGGTCCATCACCAAGAGCAACCTGTGCGACTCCACGAGCAAATTGCACACCCTACTTTTGAGTGGAAATTATATCACCGACGTGGACAACGACGCTTTCGTACGACTGCCGGCGTTGAAGAAATTGGATCTGTCGAACAATCTGATTCTTAACCTCCCGGTGAGGCTGATCCACGGGTCCAGATCCCTGCAAACCCTTCTGTTGAAGAACAACAGTATTGCCAACATCGACCAGCTGTTCACTGCTAGATCCAAGATGTTGCAAGAGCTGCATCTTCAGGAGAATCCGTTTTACACCGTTAAATACGACGAAATGCCTCAACTGGTGGTGCATTTAAAGGACCAACAGCCACAGGCGAAGGATGACGAAGAAAAAGAGGAGGAGGAGGAGGAGGATGTAATGAAAAATCTCGACGACGACGTGAAGGAGGACGAGAACTCGGTGAACAGTCTATGGCGCTAGGTGTGCTGAACCCTTTTCAAGGTATGTTGTGAAATAACACGTCAGTTAAAGTAAATCTAATAGAAAATGAGACCAAAAAAGAAAGTAATTAGTAAAGTAAGAATATTTGAAACTGTATTCAAAATTGACTCCTTTTCATTTAATTTCAGATGGTGCGATCGTTGCAGCGTTACCGTCAGACAATATAATCTTCAGTACTAACAATTAGAGTAGAATAGAGTATTAACAAACATTATCATATTGCAATACTAATATACAATCTTTGTAATCCCACGTACACGTATTGTAGTGCTTCATTTGTATATTTTGCGTAAACGTATTAAACGATTCTTCGGTTTAACCCTTTGCACTGCTCAATTTCTTTTACCTACCGACTCCTTAATTTACAAAAAATTGATCAAGAGGGGTCCTCGTAAAATATGTTAGAACAGTGTGAAGTATGTGACAAATTTTTCATTTATTATAAATAGTAAATAAATAAAAAAATATATATCTATTTATCTGAATTATTTGTAAGATTCAAGAGAAATATGATGTTGAGGAGTGCAAAGGGTTAACGAATATTTTGAATTATTTGATTCTGTATCACCCGTTGTCTCGTTGAAACTTATCGAGCTAGAAAAGTTGTCTTAACAGTCTACCGTCCATGATTTTAGATGGCGATACGATCGCGAAGTACATTTATCGGTAAAGACGATCAAACTATAAATGACCAATACTTTCATCCGAAATTCAGCAAGAATAACTTCTCGTTTTCATCGCAACCGTAGTTTTTCAACGCTGTTTTTGATCGTGGATATCCTTCGTTAACGGCTGCGAGGCTTATCGGACCTAATGTGTCCCTACATTAGGTCGGTGGACAGAAAAAAGGGTCAGCAAGAGCGAAAGGAATGTCTTCCATTTAGGAGCCATCCGTTTGATGGGACATAAACGGCACTCGTTCCTCCCCTTTTCATCCCTGAAACGTAGTTTGTAGCGAAAACGAAAAAATACGAGATGCTTGCTGAAGTTTGCTTTTCAAAGAGATCCTCTTCGCTCTCCCTCGAGTCCTTTCTCGGTAAAGCAAAAATTGTGTCGAATTCACCCTTCTTCCACGGTTCTTCAAGAATCCGCCGAGATCTAGGACACACAGTGACTGCGGATGTTTATGCATGATGTACCGAAATTTCCGAACATAAATCGTGTAATCTATCGACTACGGATTTCAAGAATGACCAAAACCATTTAAAATAGGCGAATCGTCGCAAATTTGATAGCAAAGTTATCAGTTAATAGCAAATTCCTTCGAAAGTTCTCGTAGATTATGGAATTTGGAAATTTCGAGGGAAGGTAGACGATGGTGAAAGAGTACGAAGGAGTGTAACGCGATAACCGTAAAAAAACTGATCGATCAAAGGCGATAGAGATCGTAGCTTTGAACGAAGGCGCCGCTTTGAATGGAACGTCGGTTTCGGGTTTAACCCTCGGTTACAGCGGTTCAGAGATCAACGATCTCGCGAAAAGTGGCAAAGGTAGACGGGTTCGAAACAAAAGACGAAAAAGCGTCCGAAGAAGGAAGCGTTCCATCCAGTTGGATCTGGTGTACGTTGACCAAGCTAGCCCGAGTGGGAG